>JANJGN010000087.1:0-55000 GCA_026770705.1 Isurus oxyrinchus | reverse complement strand
AGCAATCTTTGCTCCGGCAGATTATCATAATAGTTGAGGTTCTGGGCCGTTTGAAAGAGAGAGTCACCAATGAGCACCAAACTTCCTTTCCTCTTAATATCACAGCATTTGTGCTCCTTTCACTGTGAATCCGCCAGTGTCCTTGCTGTCACCAAACAGCCATCCCAGGCTGCTTCTGAATATGTTCATGTAGTGCAGTCCCAATTTGAGCCCACAACCCCCAGATTTGCTCGAGGATGTCCAGAAAGTCTATATTCCTCCTCCCCCAGTTAGATTCTGCAACCTTCCACCAACCATGCTGCTATCACTGGAGAAGCACTGTGTAGGATGACTAGGTAAGTCGATGGAATATACAGGACAGGCACCAGTCGAACTCAGAAGCGCGAATACAGTTTTGTCTGTATAATTGGATGTGTTGTTAGATATACATGTTAATAAATAAGTTAGTGGTCCTGACTTTTATTACAGAATGGTGACCAAGGGGAAGTTGTGATGGACTGTCTCAAATGGTTGCAACAGTGGAGAATGGTGGGATCAGAAAGTTTTCCAACGGGAATTAAAGCCTTACTAGGCTATCTCCGACAGCCTGTCTGTGTCTAACGTGCCCTTGTATATCCTCCCTAACTCCTCCTTCTCCTCATCATGAGTTGTCCTCAGGATTCATGGTGACCTTGCCCATGTCCTCATAATAGTGATGATATTGTTATCATCCCAGCTTATGTTGCAACTGGACAAACCTTATTCCAGGGCGGAACCCAGTTCGGTAGGCCCAAACCTTTACATTATTCCATTAAATACGCAGAGGGGCTACTGAACAGAAGCACTGCTTTCAGTTAATTCAGATTTCACAAAAGGATAAACAATTTATTAAATAAGACAATATGATCAATATTACAATGCTCCTTCAGCCACAACTAATTGCATATATATGTGTGTGTAACTATTTATGTATATATATGGAGAGATAGATCGATAGACAGACAGACAAGCAGATAGTTAGCTGGATAGATTGATTGATAGATTAGTTTGTAAGGATTACACAAGTTGCAAAGGCTATCTTACATTCTAATGTACAAATTAAATATACAGTCCACATAAACCAAGAGACCCCTATACTCAGACACCACGCTGAATCCAAGTGACAAATACAACTCTAAATAAATGTAATTGATCGGTTTTCACCCCCTCCCCTTTGTCTTGTCCCACACTGATCCGAGCGGTTTCGCTGAACTTCGCCTTTTACATGTGGCTTTCAATTCTGCACTAACCAAGAGCACTCTTTGGAATCATCTCCCACACTGACACATTCTCTCAGACGCCTTCCGCAAGGGTACACCTCCAGGATTCTCAGCTCACCTTCCAATTCTCCTCTTCCCTGGGTCATCACAATCATTTAATCTGCCTTCTATGCACTCTTCCTCACCGACTCAGCCATCAACAGTACTGCTGCTTCACATTCACATATCCAAGTGTTAGATGCATTCAGTTCTTTGTTTGGAACTTCTGACTTCTAACAAGCCTTTACATGACATTAAATCTGTTTACTGTCATTTTTCTTATATTTAAATTTGAAGATTGGAATCTTCCACTCTACTCCTTATCTTTAAATACACTGAACGCACATTTCCCAGGTTCCTTATTCTACCGTTGACCAGAAGGTATTCTTGGGACATTGTCAGGATTCTGTCTCACTCTTTTTGCTTTGGGCCCTATTGTTTCTTTGGGAAAATTATTATCTATGTATTTCCTTCTGCCCTGACAGTAGTCTCTCTTCGCAGCTATCTTCAAACTGAACTCAAGCTGCCTGATTTTTCGTCTGTTTTTTCTGTGTATATGTGTGTGTGTGTGTGCGTGTGTGTGTGTGTGTGTGTTTGTGTGTGTGTGTGTGTGTGTGTGTGTGTGTGTGTGTGTGTGTGTGCGTGTGTGTGTGTGTGTGTGTGTGTGTGTGCATGTGTGTGTCTGTGTGGGGGGTGCTGTGGGAGGCGGTGGTGTTGGGGGGCAAGTTCGGGCTTTGGCTGTCTCTCTGAAAGCCTGCTCCTAGGAAACAGTACTATTTTCGTCTGTTCTTTGCTGAACTTCTCAGAGTCACAAAACTCAATAGAAATGCTGAGCAATTTAAAGTTAAACTAAAATTTAACTCGACATTTTCTTAGCGCACAAATAAAGAAATGCAAATCAATCTCAAAGTTAAAAGCGGAAACTCATTCCTAAAGTGAAGACAGGCATAGAGCATGATGTAGGAGCACTTGCAGCTCAATTCTAGTGGAGGAATGGTGCTGCCAGTAGCAGTCATTGTGAGAGTCACAGCAAGTTCTATGCTCAGGAACTCCCCTGTTGGCCAGTGTAGACACAAATGTGTTAAATCAGTCTGTAGTGAATCATTGCATAAAGCTATTGATGGCTTCCTTATTTATCTCTGTTTTATAACAGTTTGAAGGGTGCAGCAGAGCATCATGAACTTGAAAAACTGGTGCAGCGCATAGTGAATGGTTCACTCCGAGTGGTTCAGGAATCAGAAGCAAGGCTTCCTCAAATTAATGGTCTTCTCCATGATGCTCCTAGGGGCTCCCGTGCTCTCAGTATGCCCCTGTTATTATCCTGTGGCTGCTTGGCAGTGGGGATTGGTGAGTTTCCGTGTGTTTAGAGCCATGTGTTGAGTGGGCAACCTCGATTTACAACAGTCGAACGCACTGGTTCTGAAATGGTTTTGAAGGTGGTGGGAATGGCTGATAACTTCAGAATGATGGTAGTGTGGCTGCTGCCAGGATGGTGAACATTCAGCCACATGATATTCTGCGCATCGTTACATTGCTACTCTACATTATGCAAGTTCACCACTACCTTTTCAAGGACGCCCACCTCCATAAAATAATTAAATTTAGGAAAATTTTGAATTGAGAGTTATTTCTCTTACTGGGTCTTTGACATGGTGGCTCTCCGGGGTCTCGTACATCATCGGGAATGCCTCATACCTGTAATATAAGGGGACCTCTCATCATGCTTATCACTACTGAGTAACAAAAAATGTATTCAGCTCACTCAGCGTACATGGTTTCAATCAGCCACTGGATGCTTCGACGGACAACATGTTGGGATTTGATGGATATGTCATCCAAAGTTCGCTATCCATAGAATTTCAATAGAACACTGACCTTAACGGCCACTGACACATCCGTCATTACCCTGGTGTGAGGTTGCAAGTCCTGTTGAAGGAGCTGAAACTGCTTTGGGACAACCCCCTTTTTGAATCAGATTCGCCTGAAGCTCCTATCATTGGTTGGGTGTAGTTTGGTAAAGTGTTCTTGGATAACCCGGGGTAGGTAGGGCAAAATCCCCCTCGGTTTCCCTCTCTACAGTGTCTCCTCTCGTTGCAGCATTTGCTCCATGAGTTGATCATGTTAAAAGTACAGATGCAATTTAACTAAGGACCCCATACCTTATCCAGATCTGGGTCATAAAATCCTCTTTTCTCCCTGAATGTAAGCAGCAGCTCACAACTGAAGCTCCAGAAAAAAACGAGTATCCACAGCACCACTACATACATTCCCTTTGCAGAAGTAAATCGAATTGCAAGTTATATGGCTGGTCCTTTTTAATGGCACTAGAAGGAAGTGTGACATTCCGCGCGTTGCTGAACGCATGTTCAGCTGAGACTGACTAACGCAGGCGTTCAGTGGACAGGCACACAACAAGTTGCAGAGGCGTGTGTCAAAAATGCTGAAACTGCCTGTCCAAAATGAAGTGCCAGTTGAGAGACGCTGGGAAGTAGATGGCAGTGCGGACTGCACCAATTCCTGGATTCCGCATTGTAAAAGTTTCAGCTGTAAACCTAACTTTCTTAAAATGTCAGAACGATATTCGGGGGGAGAAAGTGAGTGAAGCATATTCACTTTAAAATTAAACTGCCTAAAACATAATAGAAAATGCAGGAATAGGGGAAATGAAAGTAACATTGTGTATAATCGGAGGAGTGAGGCCATGAAGGGAGCAAATCATAGGAGTGATGATATTAAAAATGATGTGCTACCAGACCAGGAAGTAATGCAGGTTAGTGAGGGAGGGGGGCTGAACCGGATTTGTTTTGAGATCGGATATGGGCAGAATGTTTTGGGATGAGCTGGGGTTTATGAAGATTGGTAACTGAGACGGTAAGAACGATAAATTTGGAGTAACTGATTCTTGGTTGAGGCACAGTTGAG
This sequence comes from Isurus oxyrinchus, assembly GCA_026770705.1. Classification (NCBI taxonomy): domain Eukaryota; kingdom Metazoa; phylum Chordata; class Chondrichthyes; order Lamniformes; family Lamnidae; genus Isurus; species Isurus oxyrinchus. The sequence continues at coordinate 50,801 of JANJGN010000087.1, read as the reverse complement.
TGTTTATTTAGCTGCCGGGCTGAGGCGGGGAGTTGATGAGGGATATTTTGGAGGTGGAAGGGGCAATGACTGGGAATGGAGAGAATAGGAAGTCAGCAATCAGCTCAGGGTGAAACGAATCGCACATGGTGTGAACAGTGTGCTTATAACTCCGATATTAGCCAGGGATGCTCATGGATTCAGTGGATCCAGAGCAGAGTTTTTGTGAAAAAGTGAAGACAAGACATTCCATCTTCCCGAAGGTCAATCGACAAGATCAAATATGAAGTTAAATGTGGTTTTAATATAAATATCTGGACAGAGAGACTTACCAGGAACACCAACAATAGCCAGGACTGGGAAATAACCTGCTTGAATGACTAGAAGCATGACAAGGACGCGATCAACTAATGGCAACAAGTCATAACCTGCAGAAAGCATGTACAAACCCCAGGATAAAATCCTGGCCATTGTTGTAACATTCCAATTTGTTCTTCGCAGATTCTGATCCATTGTTGGATCATTCCAATCCATTGTTTGCAGATTCTGATCCATTGTTGGAACGTTCCAATCTAATTTTCTTCGTATTTGATCTCTTCTCTCCCTTTCCCTGGAGCCACTGTTGCCTGTTGCTGTCAGAGGTGATGCTCCCACTGACACAATGTGATAGCACATTGAAATGAGTCCCTTATTAATAGAAGAGCCAAATCCTCCAGTGGCAAAATTAGAATCAATAGAGACTGACATTAACTGCAGTCACTGAACAAATACGTTCTGTTAACCCCTTTCAATCAAATATTTTTACCTCAAAATAATTTAGAACATTTATCTGGTCGGCGTGGGATATATGAGCGTAGAGGAGGGAAGGAATGGTGGAAATAGCGAAACCTGTGGCCATAATCTTTCCCTCCTCCTTTGATTTGGGAGTGGTGCCAGAGGATTAAATGCCCCACCCCCCCTTTCTCAATTACACGAGAGAGGAATAGAATAGTCTCTGGAACTACAGATCAGCCAGGGTATTGCCGATGATGGGAACATTTCTGCAGCCCATGATCGTGGAGAGAAACACATGTTTCTTTGTTAGAAAATAATGTTTATAAATGATCAGAAGAATGGATATGTCAACTGGAAGTTATAGCTGATAAAGTTAACGTAGACCTTTTTCTAAGTAATGAGGGCGTTGTTGAGGGAAGTGAGCTTGACGTTATGTTTCTGATTAAAGTATAAGCAAGTGAAATTTAATGGAGTTGTGACAGAAAAGGAAGGCCATAGATTAAAGGCTCACTGACAGTTTGAATGTGGTATTGGTGAAGACACAGAGCGCAGAGCAAATAGTGGCCAGTGGCTATCAGACTGGAGAGCAGTTTGAATTACAACAAAAACGAAAATAAAAATACCTGTAAATACTCAGCGGGTCTGACAGCATGTACGGAGAGGAATGCATTTAACGTTTTGAGTCCGTATGACTCTTCAGTAGAACTAAGGAAAAAGAGAAGAGAGATGAAATATAAGCTGGTTTAAGCGGGGATGGGACAGGTGGGACTGAATAAGGGGCCTTTGATAGGTGGAGATTGATAAAAGATGTCATAGGCAAAAGGAAAAAGAGGTGATGACGGTGGTGATCTTAGCTACAAAAATGTGCTACAAAGTGCCATTCAGGGTAGAAAGCTGGACGAGCAAGGTACAGATAGAACTAGTGGGGCTGGGGTGGGGGGAAGGATTCAAAATTGGTGAAAAGGTCGAGATAAAACAATGGGTGGGAAAAAAATTAATGGAAATAGGTGGGAAAAAAAAAATGTATATATAAATTATTGGTATAAGAGGGATCGGAAAGGTGAGTGGTCATGATCTGAAGTTGTTGAAGTCAATATTCAGTCCGGAAGGCTGTAAAGTGCCTAGTCTGAAGATGAGGTGCTCTTCCTCCAGTTTGCGTTGAACTTCACTGGAACAATGCAGCAGGCCAAGGACGGATATGTGGGCATGAGAGCAGGGTGGTGTGTTGAAATGGCAAGTGACAGGGAGGTCTGAGTCATGCTTGCGGGCAGACCAATGGTGTTCCACAAAGCAGTCACCCAGTCTGTGTTTTTTCTCTCCAATGTAGAGGAAACCACATTGGGAGCAACAAATGAAGTTGACTAAATTGAGGGAAGTGCAAATGAAATGTTGCTTCACCTGAAAGGAGTGTCTGGGCCCTTGGACGGTGCACAGGGAGGAAGTAATGGTGTAGATTATGCACCTTCTGTGGTTACATGGGAAGATGCTGTGAGAGGGGTATGACGTGTAGGGGAGATAATGGAGTGGACGAGAGTGTCCTGGAGGGACAGATCCCTGCGGAATGCCGCCAGGGTGGGGGAATGGAAGATATGTTTGGTGGTGGCATCATGCTGGATTTGGCGGAAATGGCGAAGGATGATCTTTTGAATGCGGAGGCTAGTGTGCTGTTCAGTGAGGACAAGGGGGACCCTATCATGGTTCTGGGAGGGTGAGTATGGTGTCAGGGCCGATGCATGGGAGATGGGCTGGAGATGGTTTAGGAGCCTGTCAACCACCGTGGGTGGAACACAGCTTTTAATGAAGAAAAGAGAAACTGTTTTTGAAAGTGGAATCAACAGAAACAATCAGTTTGAACTTATGTTTGAACATAACTTCTTGCTTTTCTACTCTCTGCCTCTATTTAATAAGTCACACATTCTCTGTGTATTTTAAACAAACCTATCAAATTGTCCTTCCAATAATTAACAAGTGCTTTCTTGTAGCCGCTTTGTTCCTGCACCTTGGTTAAAATTGTCCCATTTAGTTTATTTTCTCTCTTCTCAGGGATATCAGGGATCTATATCAGGTGCAAAGCTCATGGGGGTAAATGGAAATAGAGAATTTCATACACAAAAAGAACATTCATGATCTTTATGAACAGCAGAGCAGAATGGAGGGGCTGATTGACCTACTTTTTCTCCGATGTCATATGCTCGTACTTGCAGAAGGAAGGCAACAGGTAATGTACACAGTGAGAAGGGTAGCATTAAGCTTCAGTACAATATACACAGCTTGGTGGAAAGGAGATAAAGCAGGAAAATAACTTTAATTCAGGAACGTGTGAATGATACATTTGAGAGGAATGAGAAGAGGGAAAATAAACTATATGGGACATTTGTAACCGAGGGGCAGAAACAGAACGGATACATGTAAACACTTGTTAATTACCGTGAGGGCAAGTTGATATGTTTGTTTAAAATAGACAGAAGAGTTGGGACTTGTTAATTAGAGATAAGGTAGAAAAGCAAGAAGTTATGTTAAAACTTCATACATCACCAGCTCGTGGTCAAATGAGAAATTGTGTCAATTCCTGTTCACTACGTAGTAGAAATTTTGTGAGCATCTTGGAGAGATTTCAGATTGGATTTACGGGAATGGGGTCAGGGATGAGGAATTCCATTTCCATTGAGAGACTGGGGAAGCAAGATTGTTCTTCTTAGATTAGGCTAGGTAAGGGGGGATTTAACTGAGGTCTCCAAATCAATATGGAGTTTTGATAGAGTAAGGGCAGACTGTTTCTACAGCAACGAGGCAGAATAGCCTCCCGCCCGGAAATTTGCCCCCCGAAAATTTTCCCCCCTTAAGTTCCCCCCCCCCCCCGCAAATTCTTCCCCGCAATTTTATCCCCACCCGCCGCGGAAATTCTCCCCCCCCCCCCCCCCGCTTCGAAATGCGAGCTGCCAAATGTAGATTGAGTCACCACTTTTAACGATATGATGGTGGACAAACGACAGTTACCATGAAAAGAATTAATGCGCAATTTTTAACACGTACACATCCCTTTAACACGTACACATCAGCCCCGCGGCTAAATGAGAATTCCGCTACCGTGACCAACAGAAGTGGTTCACCATACCATGGCGACAAACTCCTGGAAGGGAAAGCTTTTACAGTTCAGCAAAAGAGGACCTACGATTTACAAGGATGCAGTAAAGAGAATATGATATTACACCAACTGCCATCTTTAAATCAGTTTGGAAACATTTCTCTAAATTATGCAGATGAAAAAAAATCAATCGTGAGATTCAACATTGAACCATTGGACACAGGGAAAGGTGAATTTATAATGGGGAATAGGGAAATGGCTCAAGAGCGATTCAGAATCAACGTGAGACCAAATATCAAGTGAATATAAGGAACTTGTGTAAATCGGTACCAGCAAGTAAACCGTGCTGGAGACATTCATGGGACTTAGTGGGAAGCAATCTTCTGGACCTTCCCACTTGCACCATAGAGTATTACAGAAGAAGGAGCTGCAAAGATAGCGGATGAATTGGATTCGATCTATCAGAATTACTTCGAATCCAGAACAGTTCTGAAGGACTGGAGGGTAACAAACCCTAACATTTAGGAAGGGTGGTAGAAAGAAAACGGGGAACTATTAGCTTCACATCACTGCCAGGCAAAATGATATTGTTTTTTTTCTATTCGGGATGTGCTAATAGAACAGTTGGAAAATCACAATGTTATTCAATAATTTCAATACAGATTTGTAAAGGGGAAATTGAGTATGGCAATTTTATCAGCATTTTTAAGAATGCAATTATGTGGGGGTTAAAGCGAACACAATTGAAGGTACTAACTTTGGATTTTCAGAAAGCATCCGATAAAATATTTTTAAAGGTCCTTACGCAAATTTAGGAATTATGGTATTTGACGTAATATATTAATATGGAAAATGAAGTGGTTAATGGATTGACAACAGAGAGCAGGAAGAAAGGCGACATGTTCACCTTAGCAGGCTGTAATTAGTGAGGTGCCAGATGACTGAATAAATGGGTCTCAGCTATTTGCATTCGATATTAATGGATGCGATGTTGGAGCTGAGTTCGAAGTGTAGAATAAGGGTTAATGTTAGACTGGCCGCAGTGTGATGTAAAGAGTCATATGACAGTAGACCAGGGACAGGCAGGTTCGCATATCGGACAGACATGAACGAGAGGCACGTGTAGAAAACAGCATGGAGATAGCACTTATTCTGGCTGTACTGATGCTTTTGCATAGAGTTATGTGTTACCAATAAACAGTGACTGTTCAATAGTCTGAACCTTGTAATTTCTGTTCCTATGTCTTATGGTCTTATGGTCTTCGTTCGACCAATGGACAAAACCCTTACAACTTGGTGGCAACTCATGGCCGAACCCAGAACTCAAGGAAAGCTGGGAAAAAGACCCCGAAATCTGAAAGACTAAAGCAACCACACCCTGACCTGAGGAAGTCACCATACGTGAAGGGCACAGATGGAGATCGACTGAGAAGAAACCCCATTGCAGAACTGGAGGGATACGGGCGGAGGAGAAATCCACTGTGGAGCTGAAGGACTGCAGCAGAGCACATCGCGGGCTTTGTGAAACCCCATCCAATACAGAGCCAAATAATCCAGACAGATCGCAAGGGTGAGCAAGCTAAAGAATATAAAACATCGGTACAAAGGGTGAACTGATATTTCAAAGTATTGAGGACATTAATCAGGCAGAACCGTCCTTTTCTTTAATCACCGCGCCCAGTCCGAATCCAGATTCGGCGGCCGAGAACCGTTGGGTGGCGGGGTTGGGGTGGGGTAGGGGGTGGGGGGGGGGGGGTGGGCGGACTTTTAACGCCTGAGTGAGAGCCGAGAACAACATTTGATCAGTTGAACACTCTCGGAAATAGTCTGGAAGGCACCAAGGCGTTGCTGCAAAGAAAGTAGATCACTTTATGATCGGGTCTGCGATCGCTGCTGGATCCCTCCAAAACCAGAAAAGCGCTGGAAAAGGTGAAACAAACGGTTGCTGCAGAGCCATCTTTAAAAGTGCAAAAACAATAACATGTGTTCCTCCCTCTGCTGGAAAAAAGTCACGGATAATAAATCAGAGCTACCAGATCGAGATTTATGACCCACTGGGCAGATCAGGCGCGATATTGGTGGCTTTAGTGGACATTTTTTATAAGTGACAAATGAAATTGAACCCTGAAAAGTCTGAGGTGATACAGTTTGGAAAGAGTAATTTGACAAGGCACTATTCAATGAAACACATGGCACTAAGAAGTCATGAGGAACAAAGCAACATTGGCGTGTGTGTCCATACATCCATATATGAAGGCGGAGCGGCATGTTAGTGCATTGTTTAAAAGACATTTGCGACACTTGGCTTTATAAATTGAGGCAGAGATAACAAAATTAGAAAGGTAATGTTGGAATTGTATAGAACCTTGGTGAGGCCACAGCTGGAGTACTGTGTGCAGTTCTGGTCGCCACATTATAGGAAGGATATGATTGCACTGGAGGGGGTGCAAAGGAGATTCACCAGGATGTTGCCTAGGAAGAAGCATTTAAGTTATGAAGAGAGCGTGGATAGATTTGGATTGATTGTTTTCTAGCAGAGAAGACTAGGGGGCGACCTCTTCGAGGTGTACAAGATTTTGAGGGGAATGGACAGGGTGGATTAGGGATCAACTGTTCCACTTAGTTGAAGGGTCTGTCACGAGGGGACACATGTTCAAGGTGAGTGGTAGGATGTTTAGTGATAAGGAGAGGAAAAATATTTTTACCCAGAGGGTGTTGATCTGCTGTCTGGGAGGTTGGTCGAGGCGGGTTGCCTCAGATCCTTTATAAAGTAACTGGATGAACACTTGGCACGTCATAACATTCAAAGGTAAGGACCAGTGCTTATAAATGGGACTGGGTATGTAGGTCAGGTGTTTCTCACGTGTTGGTGCTGGCACGTTGGGCCGAACAGATCCTTCTGCACTGTGTGATTCTGCGATTCTGTGATTCTCTAAAGCTCAGCAATAACATGTCCACTGAAGTTGGGTATGCTTCCTGCCAGTATCATTCAGCTCCGGGATCCATTATACCCCTGGGTTCAAACATGGATACAAGTGGTGAACTGACGATGTGAGGTGAAAAGGACTCCCCCCTGTCATTAGTACAGCCCTTTATTGAATATGGAATGAAGCAGCACTGGGAATTCAAGATTCGATGGTTGTGGTGTTGGGATCGATCATCTCTTTCCCAGGTCATTTCTGCAGGGGTTGCTCATGGAAGTCACCTGGGCCCAGCCATCTTCGCCTGATTCTTCAGTGACCTTCCCTCCATTATTATGACAAGGTAAGGATGTTCGCCGATTGCTCAATGTTCAACAGCAATTGCATCTCCACAGTTACCGAAGCACTCCGTGTCAATATGGAGAACATTAAAGGTTGGACTGATAATTGACAGGTAATGTTCATGCCACACAAGTTCAAGGCAAACCACCATCTCCAGAAAGGGAAAACCCCACTATCTCCTTTTGACATTTAATGAGAGTACCATCACTGAGCCGCACACTCTCAACATGCTGGGGGTTACCATTGATCAGGAAAATATCGGAACCTGGCAGAGAATTACTGTGGCTGCAAGAGCAGAGCAGAGGCTGGGAATTCTGCAGAGAGTTACTCACCTTTATCAAACACTGCAAAGTAAGGTAAAGCAAAATCCCAGATTCAGAGTAATGCTCTACATTGTCCAGAACGGATAATCTCAGGTACCATATTCCCTTTATTTCAGAGTACACATCCTTCTTCACTTAGCTCTTTAGTATCCTGTGGAGTACTCTCACCACAGGAGCAGTAACCACTTTATTTCCTCTTTTATTGATTCATTGGATATGGGCTTCGCTGGCAGGGCAAGCATTAATTTCCATGCCTATTTGCCAATGAGAAGGTGGTGGTGAGCTGCCTTCTTAAACCGCTGCAGTTCTTGTGAATTCGGTGCATCAAGAGTGCTGTTAGGGAGGGTGTTCCAACAATTTGGCCAAGCGACAGTGAAGGAATGGCGATATATTTCCAAGTCAGGATGTTGATTGAATTAGAGGGGAACTTCCAGGTGTTCCCATCTATCAGCTGTCCCTTTCCTTCTAGATGGGTACTGGTCATGGGTTTTGGGATGTGTTAGCGACTTTGCATTGGAGGATTCCTGCCATGCATCTTGTAGACATTGCTAAATGTATGCTGGCACTGGAGGGAGTGAATGCTTGTGGATGTGATGCCAATTCGGCGGCCTGATTTCTCCAGTTTCTTGAGTGTTGTGTGAGCTGCACTCATCCACGCAATGGGGGAGTAATCCACCACAATCCCGATTTGTGCCTTGTAGATGATGCACAAGATTTGAGGAGTCAGGAAGTTAGCAATTTTCCTTGCCTCTGACCTGTTCCTTTAGCCACAGTATTTATAAGGCTAGCCAGTTCAGTTTAGTAACTATAAGCTTATGTCCATGTTTGAAATATTTCATTTTACTTAACAAAACTTTTAATTTAGTATTTCTTTTCAATCTTTAAAGGTGTCATTGTACTCTTGAATTCTGAATTTAGTGTACTCATCTTATCATGACAATTACACATTGCAAAGGCCTGACCATAGTTTGGCCACTGTTCCCTTGTGGAGCAAGCCTGGCACATCATAACACAAGCGTCCGGCAATGGTGAACTCCAAAAAGAGAGAACAGAACCATCATCGCTTGACAATCAATGCCATAAATATGGTTCTGTCCCCAACATCAATATCCTGTGTTACCATTGATTAGAAACTGAACAGGAAGCTCCAAAAAGATTCTGTGACTACAAGAGCAGGTCAGAGGCTAGGAAACCCGTGGTGAGTAAATCAAGCCCTCTTCAATGCCTGTACACCATGTACAAGACACAAGCTAAGGATGTGATTGAACATTCCACGTTTGACTGAATGACTGAAGTTCTGACAGCACTCATGAAGCTCGAAACCATCCAGGAAAAAGCATCCCGCTTGACTGGAACCCCATCCCCAAACATTCACTATCTCCACCACCGACGCACATTAGCAGCAGTGTGAAACGACTACACTTTGCAGTGCAGGGATTCACCAAGGCTGCTAAACCCACAACTGCCACAACCTGGAACGACAAAGGCAGTGGCTGGTGGGAACACAAGCACCTGGAAGTTCCTCTACACGTCATTAAGCAACCTAAATTCGAATGTTATCGCTGTTCCTTCACGATCACAGCAACTAAATCCTGAAATTCCCTCCCAAATGGAACTTTGGGTTTATCAACGCCAGAGAGACTGCAGTGGTTCAAGATGGAAGATCACCAACACATTCTCAACGGCAACTCGCGATAGACAATGAATGTTGGCCTAGCCAGCTCTGCCCACATCCCATAAATGATTCTGAATAAAAAATTGTCAACATGTATAGTGATAGCAGGCAGTGACGTATCATAACACCCACCACGGAAGGGAATGTATGTGTGCCATCCTTGTGTTACCCTAGGAAAATGGACTCATGAAAACAGAAATGCACCAACTTACAGCACAGAGAATGGAGAGTTATAGAAAACTGCAGCCTTTCCACTCGCGATTATGGACCCATGCCAACTTTCCCCACCAGCTCTGTTAGAATTTTATGAAACCCCTCCCTTTCTTCTAAAGTTCTGCTAATATAATCATAACCAGATAAATCTCTCCTCATATGTCAGTCCACCATGGAAGGAATCAGCCTGGTAATCCTTCGCTCCACTCCCTCTATAGCAGGAACATCTATCCTCAGATAAGTGGACGAAAACAGCGCACGATATTCCAGGTGTCGTCTCACTAAGGCCCTGTATATTTGCAGCAAGACATCCATGATCCTGTCCTTGAACCCTTTGGCTATGAATGCCAACATTTCACTAGAATTCATTAATTTCTGCTGCACCTGCATGCTTTCCTTCAACCACTGGTGTACGAGGACACCCAGGTCTCGTTGCACACTCCCCTCTCTCAATTTATAGCCATTCGGATAATAAACTGCCTTCCAGCTTTTGCTACCAGAGGGGATAACCTCACATTTATCCACATTTTACTGCATCTGCCATGTTTTTTCCCACTCACTCAGCTTGTCCAAATCAAGCTGAAGAATTTCGGCATCCTCCCCACTGCTCACCCTCCCAGGCATATTTCTGTCATCAGTAAATTTAGAGATATTACATTTAGTCCCTTCATCTAAATCATTAATATATATTGCTAATATCTGTGGTCCCAACGCTGCTTCCTGCATTACAGCACTAATCACTTCCTGCCATTCGGAATACAGGCTGTTCATTCCTACTCTTTGTTTAATAACTGACAATTGTTTTAAAATCCATTCCAATACCCATCCCAATACCATTATCTTGATTTTACATGCTAATCTCTTACATGGGACTTTGTCGAAAGCCTTCTGATAGTCCAGATCAACCACATACCCTGGTTTCCCCTCATCAACTTTATTAGGTACAGGATCCAAAAATTCTAGTAGTTCTGTCAAGCATGATTTCCCTTTCATAAATCCAAGCTGACTCTGTTCAATTGTGCCACTGTTTTCCAAGTGCTCAGCATCTAAATCTTTTGTATTGGACTCCAGGATTTTACACGCTACCGACTTACTGAGAAGATGTTATTTTCGGAAAATATAAAAAAGAACAGGCCATGTTAGAGTGCTGACTATGCCTGCACTGGAATGTTGCGCAGGGCTGCAGTAGGGCGTGTATGTTGCAACTTGGTAATTACATCACTTACTCACTCTGAAAACCACCGCCCAGCCATGTGCATCAGTTAGGTCACTCGTTTTCATAACGCCAATCTAGGCACGTCACTTACCTCACTTTTACTGTCATTATACATCCACTTAGATCACTGACCTCACTTAAATTGTCACTTTTAATCCAGCCAGATCACTGATGTCACTTTTATTGTCACTATCCATCCAGGTAGATAGCTGATCTAAGTCTTCTTGTCACCCTCCATGCACTTAAATCATGGGCCTCACTCTAACTGTCACTGTCCGTCTAGTTAGTTCATTTAACTCACTTTAATTGTCACTATCCATTCAGTTAGATCACCTACTTCACTCTTGTAGTCACTTTCCACCTCGATGGTTCACTGACCTCTCTCTTGCAACTTTTTGAGCATGTTACCATGCAGGTTGAGCAGAATTAAAGAAGGCAATTTGAATTTCCGCTTGCAGTGCTAGGGGGTTGGATTTTAAATTCGTGAAGCCTTGTTAGTACTGTAAATGGTGTCGGTGACCCTGCAATAAGAGTAATGATAACATTTTTTCCCCAGCATTTAAGGAAAGATACCTTGGCATTGGAGAACGTTCCAAAGGGAAACGTTAGAGTAATTCCTGGGATGAAGGGGTTGACTTATCGAGAACGGCTAAACACACTAGGCCTTAATTCATTACAGTTTAAAAAAATGATGGGTGATCATATTGAAAAATACACGATTCTGAGGGTTTTGACTGCATGGAGGTTGAGAACGTGTATCCACGAGTGGGAGAATCTCAAACAAGGGGACGTAGATGCAGAAAAAGGGAAACACATTTAGCGCAGAGTTGCAAATTAATTTAATCTCTTTGGGCGCATTGTATGCCTGGAATTCTCTACCCCAGATAGTTCTGGAGGCTGCATCAATGAGTGTCTTTAATGAGGAAGTAAATGCATTTTTGTAATATCATGGAGTTGAGGGCTATAAGGAGCAGGAACGAAAGGAGTAATGTGGCCCCAGGTAGATCAACCAAAATCTTATCGAATGTCAGAGCAGGCTTGAAGAGCCGAATTTCAGCCTCCTGCTCATATGCTTTTGTTCTTCTGCGCTCTATCCATTGTTTTAGATCACTGCGTTCACTCTAATTCTCACTATCTATTCAGCCTGAAGAAATGTTCTCGCTCTTCACGTCACTATCCATTGAGTTAGATAACTGAACTCATTAGTATTGGCACTGCTCTATCGGACTGATGAAGTTACCTCATTTTAAGTGTCAATATCCACCCGGCTAGATAAACTATATCAATCGTATTGTCACTATCCAACTAGGTATCTCACTGTCCTCACTATCATTGCACGTCATCAAGTTGAATCACTGGCATCTCTCTTATAGTCAATATTCATCAATTTAGAGCGCTCGACCTCACTCATATTGTCACTTTCCATTCAGTTAGATGACTGATTTTCTCATGCTGTCACTATCCATCCGCTTAGAACACTGACCAATATACCATTCTCAATATTTATCAAGTTAGATCACTGACCACTCCCTTATATTTGTTTTAAATTCCTTCACAGAATGTGTGTTTCGCTGGATGGGCTAGAATTTAAGGTCCATCCTTAGTTGCACTTGAGAAGGTGGTGGTGTGGTACCTTCTTGAACAGATGCAGTCCGTTCACAGAATTGTTAGGAAGGGAGTTCCAGGATTCTGTCCCAGTGACTGTGAAGGAACAGTGATGTATTTCCAAGTCAGGGCGGTGAGTTAATTGGAGGGGACATTCCAGGTGTTGGAGTTTCGAACTATCTGCTGCCCTTGTCCTTCTAGATGGTTTTGAATGTGCAGTTTCAGGAGTTTGGGTGAATTACTCAGGGCATCTTGCAGATGGTATATCCGGCTGCTAATGTCCGTCGGTGGTGGAGGGATTTAATGCCTGTGGATGTGATGTGAGTCAAGAAATTGTCACTGTTCAACCAGTTAGAGCACTGACCTCTCTCTTATTGTCACTGTCCATCCAGTTATAACAATGGCATCACTTTTATTTTCATTGACCATTCAGTTAGATCACTGACTCCACTTTAGTAAAACTATGAAACCCCATAGATAGTTAAACACATGCTCATTTTCACTCCCTATGCAGCACAACCTTTATCTCAATGTGTTAATACTTTACATTCCATAAATCATTAAACACATCCTCATTGTATCTCTCCATCATGACACATAAAAAAACTCATTTTATTAATAGTATACATCCCGATTAAACACAAAACGCATTCTCATTTTCACCAACAACCCACATCCATCACTGACATCACTTTATCAATTCCAAAACACTCCATGGATCACTAAACACATGTTCATTGAAACTATCCATCCAGATACGTTATTAGCATCACTTTATTAATAGTACACATCCAAACTCATCACTTTACACAAGTCCATTGTTACTATCCATCCAGATAGATCACTGAACTCACTTTATTAATATTACACATCTTCATATATCACTGTACAGATGCTCATTGTCACTTTCCAAGCAGGTAGATCATTGCCCTCAGTTTAATCACACAATACACCTCCATTTATCACTAAATGCATTCTCAATGTCTCTCTCCATCCAGGTACATCAATGATCTCAAGTAAATAAATCTCTATTTCAATATTCATAACTATCCATCAATACACGTTCTAAAATTCTATGGTCACCACCCATACAGAAACATCCCCAACATTTATTGTACTGTCATTATCCAACACTGTCCTAACACCTGTTGTCAACATATATCCAGGTACATTAGGAACATGACTTTTACAGTCACTATTCATTCCCACACTCCTATTGTCAACATACTTTAAGCTATAATGCACTAACTGACTCATTTGCCCCCTCTGAAATGGCTGAAATTGCCAATCAAATAGTATCATATATCTAAAAAAATCACCTGGACTGCAGAGGTGAACGAATCCACACCAACCCCTTCTCAGATAGAATCCACATGGGCAACAAACACCCACGTCCAAAAAAAAGGCAACATTGCAGCAGCATTGCACACTGTAAATGATTCAGTAATGTGATTATCTCTCTCCTTGTCCCTTCTGTCTCACCGAGCCTATGCTGTGTTGCATGATAATAAGTTAGAACTCACAATGTCACTCTATTACTACACAGAGACCAACGATTTAATCAATTACTGAATACAAGATTAATTTTAGATTATCTAGGAGGTCACAGGGTGAAAGCATGATTTTAAATATCCACATGATCACAATAAAGGTCTGATTTCCCCATGACTGATTGACATGGTGCCTGACAAATTTTTGCTTTTGTTTCCATGTGTTAGCCTCGATCCCAACCCTGAAGGGAGGATGGAAATTATGTGGAAAAAATGATTACTTTCGTTCATGGCAATAGTTTGAAATCTAATATTTAATCATTTTCCACTTCAATTCTCCCCTTCAGTCCAAGAGATCCGCATCATCTCTTACAAACAATAGTAAGGAAATGGATTATTTTCTTCATTTTATGGCGAGCTTCATGTACGTCTGCCCAACATGTGCTGTGAAATACTGTGCTGTGCAAAGAGCCTTGGAGTATGAAGGGTGAATGTTGCTGGTCAATTGCTGCAATTAAAGTCTCTCACTTTGGAATTCATAAAAATTGTTTTTTCTTTAAATTACTTACAATTAGTTGAAGAAACAAAAGTATAAGTTTTTTCCCAAGTAAGTTTCATAAGATCACAGAATTTTTTTTAACAAAGTCCCCCCAAACGTTCTCAGCTGAATTCCACAGATCAATCTCTTCCAAACCAATCATTACACTGATTCAATATGTGTAGTAAGAAATAAACATACCTTCGGGAATTTTATTTTCCTTGGTTAACTCTGACATGCAAGTTCGCTGTTTTTGGGGAAAGTTCAAAGTGCCCTTCAGGGGAACAGAGTTTGCTTCTTGTCTGTTACACAGTGATCATGTCAATAATTTCAATTAGCAACACTGGAGTATTCATTACACATTCATAAACATTACTGACAAAAGTTGTGCTGTATTTAACCAGTCCGGACACATTGGAGGGCTAATCGTTTGAGACAGGGTCCTTTTGAAATGCTGCACCAGGCTTATAATTGGACGGGAAGTGAAAATACAAGCGAAAGCAATGATAAGGCAGATGGACAGTGAATGTAAGGTTAAATCAATGATAAAGCGCGGACTGTTTCCTGGACCTCCAGTGAGAGTGATTGATGGGACTCTATAGTGGGATGCTTACTCTGAAACTAACACCATAATGTCCTTTAGGGAAGCAAATATGTTGTCCTTACGTTTCCTCTACATTGGAGAGAAAAAACACAGACTGGGTGACTGCTTTGTGGAACACCTTCGGTCTGCCCACAAGCATGACCCAGACCTCCCTGTCGCTTGCCATTTCAACACTCCACCCTGCTCTCATGCCCACATGTCCATCCTTGGCCTGCTGCATTGTTCCAGTGAAGCTCAACACAAACTGGAGGAACAACACCTCATCTTCCGACTAGGCACTTTACAGCCTTCCGGACTGAATATTGACTTCAACAACTTCAGATCATGACCACTCTCCTTTCCGATTCCTCTTATACCAATAATTTATATATATATATATATATTTCTTTTCCCACCTATTTGTATTATTGTTATTTTTTTCCCCACCCATTATTTTATGTCGAACTTTTCACCAATTTCGAATCCGTCCCCCCACCCCACCCCCATCAGGTCTATCTGTACCTTGCTCGTCCTGTTTTCTACCCTGAATGGCACTTTGTAGCACATTTTTGTCGCTAAGATCACCACTGTCAACACCTCTTTATCCTTTTGCCTATGACATCTTTTAGCAATCTCCACCTATCAAAGGCCCCTTATTCAGTCCCACCTGTCCCATCCCCGCTTAAACCAGCTTATAGCTCATCTCTCTTCTCTTCTTCCTTAGTTCTACTGAAGAGTCATACGGACTCAAAACGTTAAATGCATTCCTCTCCGTACATGCTGTCAGACTCGCTGAGTATTTACAGGTATTTTTATTTTTGTTTTTGTTGTAATTCAAACTGCTCTCCAGTCTGATAGCCACTGGCCACTATTTGCTCTGCGCTCTGTGTCTTCACCAATACCACATTCAAACTGTCAGTGAGCCTTTAATCTATGGCCTTCCTTTTCTGTCACAACTCCATTAAATTTCACTTGCTTATGCTTTAATCAGAAACATAACGTCAAGCTCACTTCCCTCAACAACGCCCTCATTACTTAGAAAAAGGTCTACGTTAACTTTATCAGCTATAAATTCCAGTTGACATATCCGTTCTTCTGATCATTTATAAACATTATTTTCTAACAAAGAAACATGTCTTTCTCTCCACCAACATGGGCTCCAGAAATGTTCCCATCATCGGCAATACTCTGGCTGATCTGTAGTTCCAGAGACTATTCCTCTCTCGTGTAATTGAGAAAGGGGGAGTGGGGCATTTAGAAATTTTCAATCCTCTGGCACCACTCCCTAATCAAAGGAGGAGGGAAAGATTATGACCACAGGTTTCGCTATATCCACCATTCCTTCCCTCCTCTACGCTCATATATCCCACGCTGACCAGATAAATGTTCTAAATTATTTTGAGGTAAAAATATTGGATTGAAAGGGGTTAACAGAATATATTTGTTCAGTGACTGCAATTAATGTCAGTCTCTATTGATTCTAATTTTGCCACTGGAGGATTTGGCTCTTTTATTAATAAGGGACTCATTTCAATGTGCTTTCACATAGTGTCAGTGGGAGCATCACCTCTGACAGCAATAGGCAACAGTGGCTCCAGGGAAAGAGAGAGAAGAGATCAAATACTGAGAAATATAGATTGGAACGTTCCAACAATGGATCAGAATCTGCAAACAATGGATTGGAATGATCCAACAATGCATCAGAATCTGCAGACAATAGATTGGAATGATCCAGCAATGGATCAGAATCTGCAGACAATAGATTGGAATGATCCAACAATGGATCAGAATCTGCGAAGAACAAATTGGAATGTTACAACAATGGCCAGGATGTTATCCTGGGGGTTGTACATGCTTTCTGCAGGTTATGACTTGTTGCCATTAGTTGATCGCGTCCTTGTCATGCTTCTAGTCATTCAAGCAGGTTATTTCCCAGTCCTGGCTATTGTTGGTGTTCCTGGTAAGTCTCCCTGTCCAGATATTTATATTATAAACCCCATTTCACTTCATATTTGATCTTGTTGATTGACCTTCAGGAAGATGGAATCTCTGGTCTTCACTTTTTCTCAGAAACTCCACTCCAGATCCACTGAATCCATGAGCATCCCTGGCTAATATCGGAGTTATAAGCACACTGTTCACACCATGTGCGATTCGTTTCACCCTGAGCTGATTGCTGACTTCCTATTCTCTCCATTCCCAGTCATTCCCCCTTCCACCTCCAAAATACCTCTCATCAACTCCCCGCCTCAGGCCGGCAGCTAAATAAACACTCAACTGTGCCTCAACCAAGAATCAGTTACTCCAAAATTATCGTTCTTACCCTCTCAGTTACCAGCCTTCATAAACCCCAGCTCATCCCAAAACATTCTGCCCATATCCGATCTCAAAACAAATCCGGTTCAGCCCCCCTCCCTCACGAACCTGCATTACTTCCTGGTCTGGTAGCACATCATTTTTAATATCATCACTCCTATGATTTGCTCCCTTCATGGCCTCACTCCTCCGATTATACACAATGCTATTTATATTTCCACTTATTCATGCATTTTCTATTATGTTTTATGCAGTTTAATTTTAAAGTGAATATGCTTCACTCACCTTCTCCCCCCGAATATCGTTCTGACATTTTAAGAAAGTTCGGTTTACGGCTGAAGAATTTACAATGCTCAAGCCAGGAATTGGTGCAGACCGCGCTGCCATTCACTTCTCAGCGTCTCTCAACTGGCACTTCATTTTGGACAGGCAGTTTCAGCATTTTTGACACACGCCTCTGCAACTTGTTGTGTGCCTGTCCACTGAACACCTGCGTTAGTCAGTCTCAGCTGAACAGAGGTTCAGCAACGCGTGGAATGTCACGCTCCCCTCTAGTGCCATTAAAAAGGACCAGGCATATTACTTGCAATTCGATTTACTTCTGCAATGGAAATGTATGTAGTGGTGCTGTGGATACTCGTTTTTTTCTGGAGCTTCTGTTGTGAGCTGCTGCTTAAATTCAGGGAGAAAAGAGGATTTTTTGACCCAGATCTGGATAAGGTACGGGATCCATAGTTAAAGTGCATCTGTAATTTTAACATGATCAACTCATGGAGAAAAGGCTGCAACGAGAGGAGACACTGTAAAGAGGGAATCCGAGGGCGCTTTTGCCCTACCTACCCCGGGTTATCCAAGAACACTTTACCAAACTAAACCCAACCGATGATAGGAGCTTCAGGCGACTCAGATTCAGAAAGAGGGTTTCAGAGAATGTTTCATCTCCTTCAACAGGACTTGCAACCTCATACCAGGGTGATGACGGATGTGTCAGTGGCCGTTAAGGTCAGTGTTCTATTGAAATTCTATGGATAGAGAACTTTGGATGACATATCCATCAAATCCCAACATGTTGTCCGTCGAACCATCCAGTAGCTGATTGAAATCATGTATGCTGAGTGAGCTGAATACATTTTTTGTTACTCAGTCGTGATAAGCATGATGTGAGGTCCCCTTATGTTACAGGTCTGAGACCTTCCCGATGGTGTAGGAGGCCCCGGAGAG
Source organism: Isurus oxyrinchus (assembly GCA_026770705.1). Lineage (NCBI taxonomy): Eukaryota > Metazoa > Chordata > Chondrichthyes > Lamniformes > Lamnidae > Isurus > Isurus oxyrinchus. Next base: position 32,520 of record JANJGN010000087.1, on the reverse strand, counting down.
CCGCCATGTCAAAGATCCAGTAAGCGAAATAACTCTCAAATCAAAATTTTCCTAAATTTAATTATTTCATGGAGGTGGGCGTCCTTGCAAAGGTAGCGGTGAACTTGAATTATCTACAGTAGCAATGTAACGATGCACAGAATATCATGTTGCTGAATGTTCACCATCCTGGCAGCAGCCACACTACCATCATTCTGAAGTTATCAGCCATTCTCACCGTCTTCGAAACCATTTCAGAACCAGTGGGTTCGACTGTTGGAGATCGAGGTTGCCCACTCGACACATGGCTCTAAACACACGGAAACTCACCAATCCCCACTGCCAAGCAGCCACAGGATAATAACAGGGGCATACTGAGAGCACGGGAGCCACCAGGAGCATCATGGAGAAGACCATTCATTTGAGGAAGCCATGCTTCTGATTCCTGAACCACTCGGAGTGAACCATTCACTATGCGCTGCACCAGTTTTTCAAGTTCATGATGCTCTGCTGCACCCTTCAAACTGTTATAAAACAGAGATAAATAAGGAAGCCATCAATAGATTTATGCAATGATTCACTACAGACTGATTTAACACATTTGTGTCTACACTTGCCAACCAGGGAGTTCCTGAGCATAGAACTTGCTGTGACTCTCGCAATGACTACTACTGGCAGCACCATTCCTCCACTAGAATTGAGCTGCAAGTGCTCCTACATCATGCTCTATGCTTGTCTTCACTTTTGGAATGAGTTTCCGCTTTTAACTTTGAGATTCAATTGCATTTCTTTATTTGTGCGCTAAGAAAATGTCGAGTTAAATTTTAGTTTAACTTTAAATTGCTCAGCATTTCTATTGAGTTTTGCGACTCTGAGAAGTTAAGCAAAGAAAAGCAGAAGCAAATGGTACTGTTGCCTGGGAGCAATGTTTCAGAGAGACAGCCAACGCCCGAACTCGCCCCTCAACACCCCACCCATACACACACACATGCACACACACACACACACACACACACACACACACACACACACACTCACATACACACACACACACACACGCACACACACACACACGCACACACACACACACACACACACACACACACACACACACCACACACACACACACACACACACACACACACACACACACACACACACACACACACACACACACACACACACACACACACACACTCACATACACAGAAAAACAGACAAAAAAGCAGGCAGCTTGAGTTCAGTTTGAAGATAGCTGCCAAGAGAGACTGCTGTCAGGGCAGAAGGAAATACAGAGAGAATAATTTTCCCAAAGAAACAATGGGGCCCAAAGCAAAAAGAGTGAGACAGAATCCGGACAAAGTCCCAAGAATACCTTAAGGTCAACGGTAGAATAAGGTACCTGGAAAATGGTTTAAAGATAAGCAGTAGAGTGGAAGATTCCAATCTTAAAATTTAAATATTGGAAAAATGACAGTAAACAGATTTAATGTCACGTAAAGGCTTGTTAGAAGTCAAAAGTTCCAAACAGATAACTGAATGCATCTGACACTTGGATATGTAAATGTGAAGCTGCAGTACTGTTGATGGCTGAGTCAGTGAGGAAGAGTGCATAGAAGGCAGTTTAAATGATTGTGATGACCCAGGGAAGAGGAGCGTTGGAAGGTGAGCTGAGAATCCTGGAGGTGTACCCTTGCGGAAGGCGTCTGAGAGAATGTGTCAGTGTGGGAGACAATTCCAAACAGTGCTCTTGGTGAGTGAAGAATTGAAAGCCACATCCAAATGGAGATGTTCACTGAAACCGGTTGGATCAGTGTGGGACAAGCAATGGGGACGACATGAAAACAGATCAATTACATTTATTTCGAGTTGTATTTGTCACTTGGATTCAGCGTGGTGTCTGAGTATAGGGGTCCTCTTGGTTTATGTGGACTGTATATTTACTTTGTACATTACAATGTAAGATAGCCTTTACAACTTGCGTAATCCATACAAACTAATCTATCAATCAATCTATCCAGCTAACTATCTGCCTGTCTGTCTGTCTCTCTATTGATCTGTCTCTCCATATATACATAAATATTTACACACACATATATATGCAATTAGTTGTGGCTCAAGGAGCATTGTAATATTGATCATATTCTCTTATTTAATAAATTGTTTATCCTTTTGTGAAATCTGAATTAGCTGAAAGCAGTGATTCTGTTCAGTAGCCCCTCTGCGTATTTAATGGAATAAGGTAAAGGTTTGGGCCTACCGAACTGGGTTCCGCCCTGGAATAAGGTTTGTCCAGTTGCAACATAAACTGGGATGATAACAATAACATCACTATTATGAGGACATGGGCAAGGTCACCATGAATCCTGAGGACAACTCATGATGAGGAGAAGGAGGAGTCAGGGAGGATATACAAGGGCACGTTAGACACTGACAGGCTGTCGGAGAGAACCTAGTAAGTCTTTAATTCCCGTTGGAAAACTTTCTGATCCCACCATTCTCCACTGTTGCAACCATATGAGACACCCCATCACAACTTCCCCTTGGTCACCATTCTGTAATAAAAGACAGGAGCACAAACGTATTTATTAACATGTATATCTAACAGCACATCCAATTATACAGAGAAAACTGAACTATTCGCGCTTCTGAGTTCGACTGGTGCCTGTCCTGTGTATTCCATCGACTTACCTAGTCATCCTACACAGTGCTTCTCCAGTGATAGCAGCATGGTAGGTGGAAGGTTGCGGAATCTAACTGGGGGAGGAGGAATATAGACTTTCTGGACATCCTCGAGCAAATCTGGGGGTTGTGGGCTCAGATTGGGACGGCACTACATGAACATATTCAGAAGCAGCCTGGGATGGCTGTTTGGTGACAGCAAGGACACTGGCGGATTCACAGTGAAAGGAACACAAATGCTGTGATATTAAGAGGAAAGCAAGTTTGGTGCTGATTGGCGACACTCGTTCAAACGGCCCAGAACCTCAACTATTATGATAATCTGCCGGAGCAAAGATTGCTGGGCTGCTGAGAGGGTATGAGGGGACTGAAGATTTACCTGGTCCCCTCTGCACTCTGTCGCTCCCTGTGCTTAACGGGTCACATTGTCCTGCCTGCGAGAGGTAGAAGGCCAGTGATGGTGCTGTACTGTGTTGAGCGATGTGCCTGCCATGACTGAATAGCTGGAGTTATGTTGATACAGTGATTGGTGAGAATGTGGCTGGTACCATTGGAAGCTGTGTGTGAGTGAGCTGGTGATTGTGGAATTTGGACATTAGTACTGAATGTTCCGGAATGCTGACAGTTCACTAAGGTTTGTATCGTACAGTGAATTGCCTGAGAGGTTGGTGTTCCTGTGGGCAGGAGATGCCATTTTGAGATGAATTCACTTGCGCTGGCCACCCGTGTGCGCGTATTAATCGTCTTCTGGCACAGCTGCCATGTCCTGGGGCCAGACGTCTTAAATTGGCCACCTTTCCACATGCTCCTATTCCCTTCGGAGCATCTACCCTTTGAGTATCCAGCCCCCACAACACACGGGAACATGTTCTTTTGTGCCCCTTAAAACATTCTCGGCAATGGAATTCCATTAACTTTTGTCAATTGCTTTCAATGTGTAATTTCTTATTCCTGAAAAGTCAGCCGCTTGAACCAATTTCACCTTAATCACTCTGCTCAACCATGAATGAATTTGAAATCGAGATGTCAGCAACCCGTACACTTAATTGCCCTAAAAAGACCCTCCCAGCATTTCCATTTTCACTGGATGCTGGGAACTACTCCAATAATTCTCCTCTGTGTCTTCACCACATAATTCAATTCTTCCCAAAGTCTGATTGATGTTGAACAGAATCTTCCCACTGGAATTTAACTAATATTGTGAATATTACTAAGATTTCTTCCTGACATTTTCCTGTCTGTCTGTTTTTACAGCCAAGAGCGCAGCATTATTTTATTTTTCAACTGCTTTCTTCACTTGTCCTGACACATTCAATTATATTGTGTTTGTTTCCAAGACTAGGTTTTGTGTCCTGCTAGAGATAAGGATTTAGGCCGAGATCACCAAAGCTTAGGTATTATTTTATCTTTGAAGATTGTTCCTGCTGAAATTTTGAATATCCAATAGATAATTGAATCCACAAAACGTTGTTGAGCAATAATCCTCTGCGGGAGTTGAACGAGTGGAGACCGAGGCGTCAGTTGAGGCCACACCAAGCCACATAGCTGCCAGCAACTCGGTCACATTTGCCTTAAATCCTGTGACAGTCAGCGAATGATAATCGATTGCTTCTTTGGTCATGGGTGTGGCACCAGATCAATGGCCAGTCAGAGAGGCTCCGGAGCAGCAGCAGCATGAAGAATGTAATGTACCAGGTGGACCGCTCCATAGTTGGGTTTATGATGTGTTTATACATGTGTTCACAAGGGTGTGCTTCTGCAGGTGTGGGATTGTGTGTGAGTCCATGTGTTTCATTTTGTGTGCACATTAGTTTGTGTGTGTGTGTCTGTGTGTGTGTGTGTGTGTGTGAGTGTGTGTGTGTGTGTGTGTGTGTGTGTGTGTGTATGTGTGTGTATGTGTGTATGTGTGTGTGTGTGTGTGTGTGTGTGTGTGTGTGTGTGTGTGTGTGAGTGTGTGTTTGTGCATGCATGTGCGTGTTTGTGTGTTATTCTGTGTGCATATGCGGATGAGTGTGCACACCTATGTATTTCTGTATGATTGACTGTATATGTGCGTGAACATGTGTGTGAGTGTGTGTATGTTGGCATATTTAATCTCCATGTCTATTTGCATTTGAGAAGTTGCTTTGTTGGCGTGTGTGAGAGTGGGTGCATGTATCTGTGTATGTGCATGTGTGATTATGTGTGTATATATCTGTGCCTGTATTTGTATGTGTGACTTATGCATGAGATGGATGTTTACCTTGAGCGTCTGTGTGCGTGTGTGTGCATGCATTTGTGCATGCCTCTGTGCGTGTGTGCCTGTGTTTATTGCTCTGTGTATAATATGTGTGTGTGTGTGGTTTGTGTGGCAAATATGTATGCACATGTGTGTGTGTTAGTGAGTGTGTGTGAGAGAGACATAGAGAAACAGAGAGAGGCAGAGAGACAGAGAGGCAGAAAGAGGCAGAGCGAGGTAGGGAATGATATTTCAGAGTGAGTGTTTCGAACAGTCTGTTGCTCTCTCCTCTGGGACACAAGTCATGTTTTGCATCACGGGGGGTATTTTGGGGTGAAATGTGAAACCAGCTTCCTCCTCTCTCTCAAGGCTCCCCCCATCACTCTCAATTGCGTCTCCAGATATCCCTGTTCCAGTAACGTCACATTGCTGGGAAATTGTTGGGTGGATGGAGGAGATTCGGAGATTGTTCATAATGGGAATGTTAATGTGTGGACAATGAAAATCCAACATCGTGGTCACAGGACAGGGAGAGAGTTTAGAAAATAATTCAAAAACTAGGATTGTATAATTAACTGTTTTTAAGCATGCATTGACAGGCATTATTTATCTTCAAGAATTGAGGAGGTAATACTTCAGGCCTTCAAAGTTATCAACCACCATCTGAAGGAAAGTAGAAAAGTGACCAGTTCCTGTTCCAAATTTCGAATAGTATAATTGTGTTTTTCATTTCTAGAAAATGTTTTCTTACGTGTGTGTTTGTGCCTTTATGGAAACAGTATTTATCATGGATTGTCTCTTTTCATCCATTCATTTGATGTTTAAAATTACACGGAAGCCTTTTTTGTGACTGCATTTAAAAACTGCAGAACTGAAGGGGTTAATCCATCTTCTGCGTTAATGCATTTTGTTGGAGTTGGCATGGGAGAGGGAAAAATCAGATATTATTCCAAATTTCTACCCCATCAGTTTCACACGTTTCACCCTCGGCTCCCCATCACTGATGACTTTGGCCCATCACTCCTGAGCCCTGCCAGTATCCCTTCGCTCCCAAGTCAACGTTGGGTTCCTTTAATATGTCTGACTTGCACGTCACTCTTTCCAAACCTCCTTCCTCACAGACAGTGTTTCTTATTTAATCTCTGGTAACTTCCATTATATCAAAAACCTCCCCTTTTGTACCTTTATGCCCATTTAATTCATTATATCGCTGAATGCAGTCAACATTTGAAATTATCCAAAACTGCTCAGTCAAACTGGCTTTATTATGCTAAGTGTGATCAATAATTCCATTGCTTATTTCCCTTTCTTACAGTGAACATAACCACAATTGTGACCCTGAAGAGCAGAAACTGTGGTCTGACCAAATGTGTCACTTGTTACCTGGTGGCCATGTCAGTGGGGGATCTACTGGTCATTATCCTGGACCTGATATTGAGACACATTCCGATTGTTTTTTGGGAAAAGTTTACTTTCCTGTTGTCCATCCCTGTGTGTAATATCCACGCTGTCCTGCTTTATGCAGCCACTGACTGTTCTGTCTGGTTCACCGTCACTTTCACCTTTGATCGATTTGTGGCCATTTGTTGCCCGAAGCTGAAAAGTAAATATTGCAGCGAGAAAACGGCGGCTGTGGTTCTGGGAACAGTGACTGTGCTGAGCTGTTTGAAGAACATTTTCTGGTGTTTCATGTACCCCGGCCAGTATCGGCTGTTAAACTACGGTGGTTTTTGCAATGTCACATTCGATGTTCTGTTCTGTCCGTTCTGGACTTCAATGGAGTTCCTCCACCACATTCTAACCCCGTGTGTCCCATTTGTCCTGATTCTGCTGCTCAATATTCTCACCGTCAAACACATTTCAGTGAGCAGCAGAGCCCGCAGTAGACTCCGGAATCACAGCAGTGGGGAGAGACCCAAAGACCCAGAGATGGAGAGTCGAAGAAAATCCATTATTTTACTGCTTGTGATCTCGGCCAATTTCATTTTGTTATGGTCAACGATGATGGTGTCTTCTATATGGTGGCGGATGTGGTATGTGGGGTATAGGTCTATATATTTCCACCTGGTTGTTCAGGAAATTGGCTTCATGCTGCAGCTCCTGAGCTGCTGCACTAACACTGTGATTTACGCCGTGACACAGACTCAGTTCAGGCAGCAGCTGAAAAATCTGCTGAAATATCCCTTTACTTCATTTCTTCAATTCATTAAATGATGAGAAGAGCTCAATCACTGAGAGTTTCCAATGTCCGGGCTGCCTGTCAATTCTGGATATACCGCAATCATTGGAGAGGAAAATCCACATCATGAAATCACTGTCCTCCCAGTGGCCGAGCTGATGCTCGGTGATTTGACTGAATTCCTGACACTGAACATTTCCACATTTCCATTGGCCGACGTGCCTGTCTGTCATCGCGATCCCTCAAGCTGATTGGAACGAAATACCCACCTCAAAGCAGCTCTGTCAACACATTAGTTGAGCGATCCCTGACAACTGATTGGTCAACAATTATTTCATCAGAAAACAGGAGGACAATTCTCAGAGAGAACCAGGAGAGGGATCAGAGGATGTGAGGCCATGAATAGCAAGGAAGGTAGGATTCCAGAGTTAAGGGAGAGGGAGTAAATTTAGGGTCAATATTGGTGGTAAAGGGGAAATGGAGATACAGAGAAACAGAGAGTGAAAGAGAAAAAGGTAGAGAGAAAGTGAGAGAGAGAGAGAGAAGCAGAGTTAGAGGTAGAGAGAGGCAGAGAGAGAGAAAGAGAGATAGAGAGAGAGAGAGAGCGACAGAGAGAGAGGCAGAGGAAGAGGCAGAGGCACAGAGGGACAGAGACAGAGTGAGAGACGCCCACTGGGAGTGCAAGACGGGGAGGTAGTGAGAGGGCCAGCAAGAGAGAGGGCACAAATAATGTCTGTGAGAGAGGGAGGGGGAAAATTTCAGAGAGTGTGACAGAGAGAGAAAGATAGAGTAACAGAGACAGATAGACAGAGGGAGATGCACTGAGAGAGATTGAAAGGCAGAGGGAGAGGCAGACGGAGTAGGAGATGGACAGGCACACAGAGAGAGAGCGAAGAGAGAGAGACAGAGGTTAACAGGGAGTGAGAGAGACACACACACAAACACACACACAGGCAGAGAGAGAGAGGGACAGGCAGAGAGCATAGAGATTGTGAGCGAGAAACGGAGAGACAGATGAAGTGAGGGACATAGAGATAGTGAGATAGAGAGAGAGAGAGAGGGACAGATAGAGATAAGAGACTCATAGGCGGAGTGGGAGACAGAGAGAGAGGCAGAGACTGACTGAGAGTGAGAGAGAGAAAGGATGGGGGGAGAGTGAGAGAGATAGAGACAGAGAATAAATGGGACAGAGAGAGAATGGGAGAGACAGAGTGGGTGAAAGAGAAAGGGTCATATAGATATTGAGGGGGGCAGTGACAGAGATAGTGAAGCGGTGAGAGAGAGAAACAGTGAGAGATAGGTGATGTGGTATGGTATATCAGGAGGATGAGAGAGTGCAGACAGAGGTTTGGAGCAGAAGGCACTGAGAACGTGGGAGGGTAGGGGAAATATGGGATTGGACTTTCTCAGACTACCACTTAGACAGGGAGAGAGAAATATCTTAGTCTTTAAATTGCCGGTGCTTGAATGAATGGCCCCTCCAAAGTCCTCGTGGTTGGCCCTACATATTCCAATGACACCTTCTAACAATGAGGTCTCCATTAGTTAGGTTCATCTCACAATAATGCTGAGATGCCCAATTAATTTTGAGGCCCCCATTTTTCCTACGCACCCAAACTCAATAATTCTCAGCTCCACATAATTAATTCTGATGGCCCCTTCATTTATTTTACTGACGGTTTGCAACATTATGCACACAATATGCTGATTTATCTCAGGCCTGCGGTCATTCACTGCCTGCCTCACATCAAATTAGCCCATCCCCAGTCGGTACAGGACTGTCCCTCTCCAATTTTTACTGCCGCAACCCTCCCTATTCCACCTCAGGCCAAGACTGTGCCCTATCCATTTTACCCCTCCCCCCCCCCCCCCCGCAACCCCTCCATACCCAGTCAGATTCTTATTGTGCGTCTCCTATTCCTTGCAACAATGGAAATGTTACAGCACAGAAAGAGGCCATTCTGCCCATCGTATCTGCAAAGTATGAAAATGTATTGCGGTCCATTGTGAAGACAGTCAGACATCCTTGCTTGTCACAGAGCTCCACATGTTGCTCCAGACACTTATTCATTGAGCTGAGCGTTTCTGCCTCAGCCACCAACCAGGACAGTGAAATCCAGACACGCACCCCCCCTATGGGTGAAAAAATAATTCCCCCTGTACCCTCCAATCATTCTACCCATCAACCTCAAGTTATGTATCTGTTAGTTGCCCTCTCCGCTGGGGAAAAAGATATTTCCTCTCTACCCTATCTAGGCTACTTATGATCCTGTACATCTTAATTACGTCACCTTTCAGCCTCCTCAGTCCCACGGAAAATCACACCAGCCTATCCAGTCTTTCTCAAAACTGCAATTTTCCAGCCCTGGCTACATTCTTGAGAATCTCCTCTGTAATCTCTCAAGAGCAAATATGTCCTTCCCCAAATGTGCTGAACAGATATATACAAAAGAATCCAGCTGTGGCACAACCAGCGCCTCATTTCCACCGTTCCAGAATTATTGTATTCAGTACCTCATCGAATTAAAAACGAAACATTACATTTGCTTTCTTTACTAACTGATCCACCTGTCCTGCCACCTTCAATGGCCTGTTGACATTTGTTCGAAAGTCTCTAACTTCCTCTACCCTTTTCAATGCCCCACAAATATCTTTGAGTTTCCTATTGCTTTGAACATCCTTCCAAAATCCATTCCCTCAGACTTCACTGGACTGAATTCAATTTGCCACATTTCCACCCTTTCATCCAAACCATTGATTTCACTCTTTCCCACTCATTCGAGGAAAGACCGTCCCAATCAATGCCCTCCACTGCACACCCACTCAGTCCAGTCGATGTATCTCTAACTTTCTCTCCCTGTTTCAGGGCGAATCTTGAATTAAAAACACTCGGAACAGTTTTTTTATCTCACAGTTTAAGTATTGGCACACAAAGCTGTGGCCATGATTTTTATTTAAAAATGATTTATGTAGAGAGGTGTAGGGGTGGAGTGAGATTGCCTGGGGAAATGAAAACAATGCACTGTCAGTCCTAAAGTAAAATTCACTTGGGGCACTGTCGTCACTGTCAAAGAAAAAGGGAGGCTGAAGGCACAGTGCGCACAGCAAGGTCCCACAAGCAGCCATTATTCAATAGCTAGGTGTCCTTCCCCCATCATCCCCATAACTCAGAAATGTCTAATTTCCATCTCTAAAACTAGGTTGGTGGATGAAACGGCAGGATGGTTTCAAAACGACCCTCACATCACACTCCCCACTAAAACATTTCACCCGCTTAATGTGTCAGTGAAACTAAAACCTGGGAATTATTCGGCGATGACAACAGGAATTTACAGAGCCCCTTCACATTCCAAATTGAATTCCAGGCCCTCGGTAAAACTCCACCATCCATGAATTAAAGTGCTTTTCAAGTTGCAATGCAGATAAAGCTGCAGGGAATTATGCAAAGCAAGATCCCACAGCAAGTGCCACCAGGGACATTGGAGCTTTGGAGAACTTGTCAGTCCCCCCACTCCCAATAGATACATTTTGTCCGTTCAGCCCCTCTGTTCCATTCCTTCCTCCCTCTGTCTTCCTCTCTCAGTGTTTCCATCAATCCCTCTTTTTTAACTTTGTATTTTTATCTCTCTCTCTCTCTCTCTCTCGATCTGTCGCTATCTGTCTTCCTCTTTCTCACACACTGTATCTTCAATCTTTGTTTCCATCTCTCTTTCCCTATGTTCCCTATTCCTGACCCTCTCTCAAACTGGCCCTCTCTCACACTGTCTTGCTGTCTCTCTGGCTCCATTGATGTTGTATTCCTTCCCTTCAAGCGCTACTTTCACCCTGTATCTCCCTCGCTCTCGCTGTTTCCATCAGTTTCTTCCGTCTGCATATCTTCCATTCTCTCTCTGTCTCTCTCTTCCCCATACCAACCCCACTGCCACCCAGGCCATGCTACCAATGGCAAACCCTGCCCCCTTCCCCCCGACTCCGGCCCCACATCTCTCTCCATCTCTCTCTCAAATATCAGTGGTTGGAGATGCAGAAAGGGAGAGAAAGGCAGGTTGGAACAAAATAAAGTGAATTAAAATTTCATTGAAGCCTCAATCCATCGCACTGTCTAAGATGTCCGCATAATTTCGAAATAAAACATCATCACGTTAACAAATTTAACTTCGAGACCTTCCTGGTGCTTTACACACGATGAATCAACATCTTTTTAAGTGTGATCACTGATGAAATTTATTTTGTTTTGTGCGTGTTTGTGCACAGCGAGATACCGCACCCTGAACGGTGTGAACTGCCAGATATAACTGCCTTAGCTGAGAATTGATGAAAAGACAGCGTAGGAAAAATGTCTTCATGAACGGAGTAGCACAGCAAGATCCCGGGATTGACCCTCTCCATGTCTGAGTGTGATTTATGTAACTGCTCCGTTCTTCCGGAAGAATGTGATGAGGGGATTTCCTCCTTAGACTGGGAGATGGGCAGTGACTTCACACTCGGACACTCCAAGATCCATGTCTGTCAGCCCCCTCACCACTGCCCCCTCATTGAACTCTCGGTTCTGGACTCTCTTGCTGTCCCCCTTCAATCCCTCAATCCATGGAAGGATGCAGGCATTTTGTGGTCAGAACAAGATCCCAAAAGCAGAAATATGTTAATCTCCAGGTAAAACTGGTTCAGTGATGTCGATTGAAGGGGTCAATCTTGCCAGCACAAAACACGGAAGAGAAACTGCAGTTTGAAGCATTCTAACCTTCTGAGTCCCAGTCACAGAACCCGCACTAAATCCTCAGGGACCAGAACAGGGGCCAGTCACACAGGACAATCCCCTGTAAGTACAGCGCAATCCCAAATCTTCACAGACAGTGCTGGGAGTAGCAGGTGGCAAATGGTATCCAGTCCTACCACATCCGATGCCAACTGGTCCCATCTCATCCTCCACACAATTAAAATAACAATAAATATCATTAGTGGATAAATATTACATATATAAAAATAATAAATATGGAAGAAAATAGCTGAGCAGAGAGCCAGAGAGTGAGAGAGAGAGAATGTGGAGGAGAGAGCGAGAAAGCAAGAGACGTGGAGAAAATAAAAGTGTGTGCACATCAAGATCCCACAAGTAACAATGAGTTTCTATTTAGAAAGGACACGGGAAGCCTGTCCACCGCGCAGCCCGACCCGCTGAAAACGTCTCTCCCCCGCTCTATGTGTGTTCCGTACTTGCGGTTGCCCACACACCCCCTCCTCTCCTGGCTCTACAAATATTAGAACTCTATCTTCAAACTGGAAAGAAAAAATGATCACTTTGAAATATTTAAAAAAAAAATAAACAACATGTTTTTTTTGCCAACAACTATTTCTGGAAGGATGTCTTTCTTCAAACACCACCCTCCACTCACCACCCCTCCATATCGCTCTCCCTCTCTGTGTCAACATCATTTTATCCCCTTTCTCCCTTTTGTTCTGTTCCTCGCTCTTCTCCCACCTTGTTCGCTCAAACCCAGTTTTACCCTCACACTCCCGCTTTGACTTACTGTCTCTCTGTTTCTCCACACTCTGCCCCTTTCCTCTCTCTCTCTCTCTCTCCCTCTCTCTGTTTTCCCCCTCGCTCTCTTTCTCTCTCCCTTCCCAGTAGTGGAGACAGACAGAATTACACACGGACATCCACAATCTGAACCACAGCCAACTGGATTCCACGAGTCCCTCTGCATTTTGTTTCTCCCACTAATTGATCGCTCTGACTAATAAACTTTCTAAAGCATTTGTGCATAGCAGGATCCCAACACTGGCCACAATTTCTGAAGTGATTGTAAAGTATCACGTCACTTGCTGCCTGTCAAGTATTAAGTGGCATAGCGGAACCTCTGACAAATAGGACTTTATCACGACCTATTCGGGAGGCACGGATTCTGATTTCTAGTCATGGATCAATTATGTAGAAGCTCTAGATTTCTCTGTTAATAAAGTTTACTGTTTCTACTTGAAACCTGTTCGCAATAAGAAGTTATTACACTTTCAATATACATTTTGCTGAGTTTATGATTATGCTTTTTTCACTACCTTCCACCTTCTCTTCCACTCTCTCTTTCTCGCTAAATTTCTCTGCCTCTTTCTCTCTCTGTGCCTCTCTCTTTCACCCTCTCTCTTTCGGTCTCTCTTTCTGCCTGACTTTCCCACTCTCTGACGCCCTCTCTCTCAGTCTGTGTTTCTCTTTTTCTCTGTCACATTATCTTTTTTTTTCTGTCCCTCTCTCTTAATGTCTGTCCCTCTCCCTCTCTTTCTCTCTCTCCCTGTCTCTCTCTTCCTATTTTGCTGCCCATTCCCCATCTCACTTCCTTTCACTGCATCTCTCTTTTCCTCTCTACTTCTCTCTCTCTCTCTCTCTCTCTCTCTCTCTCGTTCTCCTGCTTTCTCTGTCTGCTTTTCTCATCCTTGTCTCAAAAACGTAGGGACACATAACAGAGAGGTAGAGAGCATTAAAATGGTGACTGTACCTTCACATTATAAATTCCTAAAACTGAATTAAAATGCCGTGTGTGTTTTTAATTGAACCGCTGTGGGATCCCCTTCTCTTTGGACTGAAGGCTCTGATCTCCTCCCTTAAAATCGATGGCACACAAACACTTGGATACTGTTGCAGTGAATCTAAAACAAGTTTATTAAACCTCTAAGCAATAGACATACTCACAATGACACAGCTTGCTTAGAAATCCCTCGATCCAAGGTGCAATTCAGGTATTAGGTCTTTCAACCCAGCACAACCCCGCAATGACTGCTCAAACGACTTTACCGACTGCAGTGACATTGTCCTTTTGGATTGTTTCTTTATACACTCTCCTGACACTGCTCCTTGCTTTATAAGGTGATATTTTGAATCCGTCCGTCCTATTCAATTATTAACCCCATCCTGACTATCCATGACTACCTCTGCATGGTCATACCCTGCCGTCCGCTTGGTCTTCAGCTGCATGTCAACAAGTGTCTTGTGATCACAGTGTCTTGGGGCAGAAAGAAGGACATTCACAAATTCCCGAGTGGTCATTGTCTCAGTCAGTTTCCTTAGATGAAGTGTCTGTGGCAAAGCACACATCGGGGGCCTGCCTGAAAAGTTTATGTTTGTGTGTGTGTATTTGTGTGTATGTGCGCATGTGTCTGACTCTCTGTACATCCGCCTGTTCAGTGGGAACTCTCTCCAATTTTAGAAGTTCAGTTTGAAACTCAACGAAGTATTCAGACAAACACTTTTCTCCATAGCTCCTTCTTCGTACCACTATCAGACAAAACCTGCCCTCAGCACTCCACCACAGACAGCTTATATTCATTACTATGAAAGATGTAAAAGCACAGTGACATCATTAAAATCTATTCATACAATAGCTCTTAAATGATGCACTGTCTACAACATCCAAATTTTAAGTGAATCACTTCGATCCTTGAGAAAATCGCGCTATTTACATCAAATTACCGTGCTCGGCTCGCAGGCTTTTAGCCCATTGCGACAGCTCTCTATGTCGGTGCATCATGCAATCGATATATGACATTAATCAATTCCAGAATAACTAACAAATGAGACGTGATCCGAACCTAAGAGTGGACAGCAACATTACTTCGCCAGTCACATAACATCTCGCACTATCTCCGCTGATTAATGGTCTGGAATTCCTGCAGGATCACATGATCTGTCTGCTGTATCTGGTAATATCTTTACTGGGATTTATCACTCTCCTCTTCAATCCTGACTGTGTGTGTTTTTTATTACAGGATTATCTTTGCAAAGTAATTTCACATATTCATGTAGCTCCTGTATTTGTGCACTGGAATTCAATTTCAGTGATGTTATGACTGTACGTCGTCACCAATTCCCTCTGCTCAATACACACAGGTCTCTCAGTTGTAAAGCAGAAGGTAAGAGGGTTTACTGGGCATTTCACATTCAACCCATCTGATACCATTTCCTGTTTGTGGTAATACAATCCTCTCCCTCCCCTACATGAGCTAATTGCTTAAATTTAAGCATTGCCTTCCCTGGCAGAAGTCACTTCTGTGGTAGTAAACCCACAGCTCAACTCACCCAGATTTTGCATCCTACAGGGACATACAATTTTAACCCTCCTAGTGTTACAACTACCCAAACCGGATCCTATTATAAAGCTCCACAAATTCCCTGCATGGTGTAAGATTTAATTATGCCTCCCATGGTCACCATCTCACAACTCCTCACACCCCCTCCCCACGCCCACCCCTCCCCTAACCTCGGTACTCTCCACACTGTATATCAGAAGCGGTGTCACCACATGCAGAATTACAGGAATGTAAAGTAACAGTCCCAGCACATTAACTCTTCCCTTTTTACAATGGACCTGTGCAGGATAAACCTGAACGAAATCTCTGAGCTGACACACAGTGATGTTTTAGGTTTTAGACCATGTTTGGCTAACGTGAATTGTTATATATGTTCTTATCAGTTGCTTTTGTATGAGCAGGCTTCTGTTCCAAACATCTGGAATTTAAATAGGTGATGGTTGCAACAAGTGCAGCCCCAAACCAGTTGGTATCTGACATCGTGAGGGTGTCACTGAAGGACAGCGAAGTGGGTACACATGTCCACCACGCTTTCAACATTCAAAGGATCCTCAGTAATCTTGTGCATTTGAATCTGTTGAGGCTGGAATTTAATTGAAGTCAGTGCCCAGTGGCGTTGCACAGGGATCTGTGCTGGGTCCCTGACTGCTCGTCATTTATATTAACGACATGACGACGATGTGTGGGGTGGGGGTTGTGTGTTAGGATTATTTAGTTTGCGGATGACGCAAAGATTGGCCGGGTTGTTAACAGTGAGTTTGAGTGTTTTGTGCTGCAGGAAGATATAGCTCCTTCTAAAATAGATTCTGCCAAGTTCAACAAACCACGGCCTTGTCTGATACACCCATATCCCAATAAATAATTATACAAACATATTGATGCAGCATTACACATTTTGCCTGCCTGAGTAATATGATTTTCCATCTCGTTGTCCCTTCTAACTCACCGGCCATGTGCTGTGCTGCATAATATTACGTTAGAGTTCACAATTTCAATCAATTCCTACAAGGTGAGCAATGATTTAATCAGTTGCTGATTACTGGGTTGATTTTAGATTAATTAAAAGATCGCATGGTGAAAGCATGATGTTAAATATCGACATGATCTCCTGATGTCCCCAAAATTGATTGTTATGATGTGTGCCAGATGTTTCCTTTTGTTTCCATGTGTGAATTTCGCTCCCTATCCCGAAGGAGAATTCAAATTATGTGCATTGAAAGGATTATTTTAAATGATGGGAATAACTAGAAATCTCTATATGAATTAGCTTTCAAATCACTTCAATCCTTCAACTCAGGTGATTGGCATCAGCTCTTAGTCCCAATCGTAAGGATAAAGATCATTTTCTCAATATCCAAAATGTAAGCCTCATTAGTAAAAGAGCCGAGTGGACGATTCAACTCAGCCTCCTCTGGAAGTCCCCAGCATCTCAGATCAAAGTCCTCAGCCTCTCCGATTCACTGCATGTATACAACGTGGATCTTCTCAATGCACTGTATATTGCCAAGAATCAGGGGCCTGAAAATATTCCGGCAATAGTGCTGAAGAATTTTTCTGTAGAACTTGCCAACACCTCTAGCAAATCTGCTGCATTACAACTAGGAAACAGCAATGTGGAAAGTTTAACAGATATGTACTGTACACAGAAAAATCCTGACAAATACAATCCACACAATTCCTGCCAAGTCCAATCTCGATAATCAGTAAAGAATAGGACGGGGTGGGCATCACTGAGGTGAGAGTGACTGAGTTGACATCAAGGCCGCATTTGACTGAGTGTAGAAGCGAGGAGCCCAATAAAAACTTGAGTCAATGGAATCAGGGGAAATATCTCTGCTGGTTGGAGTCACACGTCGCACATTGGAAAGTGTTTGTGGTTGTTGCAGGTGAATCATCTCCAGCTCCAGGACATCACTGCACGAGTTCCTCAGGGTAGTGTTTACGGCCAAAATACCTTAAGTTATTTCATCAATATCCTTCTTCCATCATAATCTCAGAAGTGGGGATGTTCACTGATTATTGAACAATGTTCATCCACATTCACTACTCCACAGACACTGAAGGAATCCATGGCCAAATGCAGCAAGAGATTGACAATATCCTAGCCTGGGCTGACAAGTGACAAGTAACATTCACGTGACACAAGTTCAAGCAATGGCAATGGCAATCTCCGACAATAGAGAACCTAACCATTTCCCCTTAATTTTCAATGACATCATTTTTGAATCCTCCACTATCAACATCTTGGGAGTTACCATTGATCAAAAATTAACTGGACCAGCCAGGTAGCAACTTGTATCAAAATGAAAATGTCAGAGGCTGGGATCCCTGAGGCAAGTCACTTACATCCTGACTCCTGGGAGTCTGTCAGCTGTCCACAAGGCACAATTCAGGAGTGAGGTGGAATACTCCCCACTTGACTCAATGAGTGCAGCTCCAAAAAGACTCATTGAGCTGCAAACGATACCGGCACCCCATCCACAAACATTCACACACTACAGCACTGTCACAGAGTGGCAGCATTCGTACCATCTACAAGATGGGCTGCACCAAGTCGCCAAGGTTACTTAGACAGCACCATCCAAGTTCCTATCAATACAAGCAAAAGAACAAGGGCAGCAAACACAAATGAACAACAACACCTGGAGGTTACCCTCCACCCATCATCTTAACTTGGAGATATATCACTGTTCCTTCATATTTGCTGGTTGAATATCCTGGAACTAACCCCTGGAACTAACCACCTAAAATCACTGAGTATACTTACGCAAAAAGTCTGCAGTCAGTGGTTGAAGAAGGCACTTCAGTACCACCTTCTCATGGCAATATGGGATGGGCAACACATACTGGTCCCTCCAGAGACGCACACACTCTGTCAATGTTTATCCAAAAAATGTGAATTACAATGAGCTTTGATGTGTGAAAATCAGTTCCAATGGATTCTTGACATGAACTGGATGAATGAAGGAGTATCTTACTGAAAGTTTGCATGCACATTGCGCTAAATATAAAACACATCTGATCCCAAGAGAGGCCAATTTGGAAACCTGCATTTTCCATGGGTTATTCTGTCCATGGTAGACATGACACGCAGATTATCGGTTTGCTTTGTAGCTGATCTCCAGACTTGTCACAATTCTGCTTTATAGATTAAAAACATTAGTATCCAGGGAAATTCAGTCTGATTCATTCAAGCTGATGTATCGCTTGCACTGACACCTTTCATCTCTTTCTTAAACAATTTGAAGCTTTTTATCTCTGCAGAGCCATTACGGCCCTGCCTGAAAGTCCATTTCACCAAATGATTACTAATTGTTTACTAGAGTCTTCATTTCACTTTCTACCAGTTAAACCCATACCACTTGTTTACCTACAGTAACGGGCATGAGCCTTTACCTCTTGGTTTGACATTCAGTTTCCTGGCCAGCAACAGTGAAGGAATGGAGAGATAGTTACAAGTCAAGTTGTTATGTGGGTTGGAAAGTAACTTCCAGATCCTGACATCATCCTGTGTATGCTGCCCTTGCCCTGCTAGATGTTACTGCTTGTGGGTGTGGAAGATGTAGGAGAAGGAGCCGTCGTGAGTTGCTGCAGTGTATCTTCTAAATGGTACACATAGTTTGTCCTGTGCTTCGGAGGTGGAAGTGGGAGATAATAAAGGTAGTGGATGGTGTGTCAGTCAAGCAAGACTTTTCGTCTTGGATGGGGTGGAGTTTCTTGTGTGTTTTGGAAGTTGCAAACGTCCAGGTGAGTGGAGAGTGTTTCATCACACTCCTGACTTTAAGATTGTGGACATGTTTGGGAAGTAACAAGGTGAGTAACACGCCACAGAATTCATAGCCTCGGAACTGCCCTTGTAGCCACAGTATGTGTATGGCTAAACCAGTTCAGTTTCTGGTCAATGGTAACCTCTGCGATGTTCAGAGTTAAGGGCTCATTTGATAGTAAATGCCATTGAACGTCAACGGGAGATGTATGGATTACTTCCGCTGGAGATGGTAATTGCCTGGCACTTGTCTGACACTAATGTTACACTACACTTGTCAGCCCACAACTAAAGGTTATCCAGGTCGTGCTGCATTTGGGCACCGTCTGCTTCAGCATCTGAGATGACACAAATTATGCTGAAGCTTCTGCAATCATCAGGAACCATCTGATATCCTGATGGAAGGGAGATCAGTGATGAAGCAGATGAAGATATTTGTGCCAAGGACATTACTTGAGGAACTCTGGAAGTGATGTTCTGGAACTGACATGATTGACCTACAACAACATCAACCATGCTCCTTTGTACTAGATATGACTCCGTCCAATGGAGAATATTCCCCTTGATTGCCATTGAGTTCAGTTTTGCTAGGGCTCTTTCATGTCACACTCGTTCAAGTACTGTCTTGATGTCAAGGACCGTCATACTCACCCATTACTCTGGAGCACAGCTTCATTGCCCATGTTTGGACTTAAAACTGCAATGAGTTCAGGATGAGTGATCCATGCAGAACCCAGGCTGAGCATAAGGGAGCACATTATTTTTGACTAAAGATGTGGAACTGTTGAAGATACTTTTCATCATTTGACTAATGATCCAGTGTGGAATGATGGCATGGTCACTGCCCATGGTTGATTTTTCCGGCTTTCTTTGTACAGGACTTATTTGGACAATGTTCTCCATAGCCGGATAGATACCAGTGTTGTAGATGTATTGGAACAGGTAGGCTAGGGGTGGGACATAACCTGGAGCACACGTCTGCAGCAATATTGGCGAAATATTGTCAGGGCCCAGAGCCTTTGCAGCATCCAATACGGTCAGCCTTTTCTGGATATCAGGTGGAGTGAATCGAATTGGCAGCAGCTTTACCCAATTTTTAAATTAATGTGTAAGATACCAATTAAAGGCCAAAGAAAATATTTTTATTAATTCACCAAAATAGCTCTCAGCTGAATTCAACAATTCAATTTCTGAATTGAATGTCTTATTAATATTTATATATATACAGCATGATCTAATTTCACTTAGCAAAACGGTACAGATCAAAATACAACCAAATGCATCTTAGTGACCTCACAGTAAATAGGCAATATAGATATATGACTGCCCGAAGTTGTACTGTTATAAGCCTTTCAAATACAGGACTGACCACTTTTGATAAAAAATACCCTGGCTTGTATGAACACCACCCTCGAGCAATGGGAATTGTGGTGGGTGAGGGTGGAAGATGTGCATTGAGGATACAGATCATTTTTCCGATGTTGTAAAATTTGGTTGGGGTCTTCCTGAACGACTTTCACGCTGGGATAATGGCAGCTCCACTTTCCCACTGGTGAAGCTGGGAACCCACATTGAATCTCATGAATGTTTATTAACGGTGCATCAGGCTGGAACCTTATGACCCGTCTAAGCTTCACACCCTCTCCAGCAGGAATTCCCACCAACCGAATTCCCAGCCTGGCAAACCTGGCGTGCACCGGGTGAGGGTGAACTCTCTCTCACTTGGCTGACACTGCAGGCTGCCCTCCTCATTCAGTTTGGGTGCCGGGGTCTCAGGTCAGGCTGATGGGAAGAAGGTGCGGAAAGGGAGAAAGGAAGGATATAATTGTGATGGCGGGTGGTGTTCATACGGAAGATGTGGAAGTAAGTCAGAAATCAGAGGGAGAGTGAGAACGGCGAAGTTTATATGGAGGATTGGAGGTGGAACGCTAAATGGAATATAAAAGGGTTGTGAGGAAGGTCGTCTATAAAGGGGGTTGGGAAGGTGATCTGTAAAAGGAGCTTTGGTAGGTGCTATGTAAACGAAGGTTGGGAGTTCACCTGTAAAGTTTCTGGTGGGGTGTCAGGGGGAGGCTGGTGGCGGCTGCGATGAGGAAGTTGGTCTGTAAATATTTCTGTGAAATGTGGTGTTTTAAGTCTGTGTGGAACGTAGTCTGTAAGGAGGGGGTGTTGAAGTTGATTTGAAAATTAGGGCGTGAAGTTGGTCTGTAAAGGGGGTGTGGAAGGTGGCCTGTAAATGGGCTCTGTAAAGTGGGGGTGTTTAAGGTGGTCTGTAAAGGGGGTGTGGAAGGTGGCCTGTAAATGGGCTCTGTAAAGTGGGGGTGTTTAAGGTGGTCTGTAAAGGGGGTGTGGAAGGTGGCCTGTAAATGGGCTCTGTAAAGTGGGGGTGTTTAAGGTGGTCTGTAAAGGGGGTGTGGAAGGTGGCCTGTAAATGGGCTCTGTAAAGTGGGGGTGTTTAAGGTGGTCTGTAAAGGGGGTGTGGAAGGCGGCCTGTAAATGGGCTCTGTACAGTGGGGGTGTTTAAGGTGGTCTGTAAAGGGGGTGTGGGAGGTGGCCTATAAAGCGGGTGCAGAATATGCTGTGTAAAGGGGAATGTGTAAGGTGTTCTGTAAAGGGGGTGTGGAAGTTGGTAAATAGATTGGCATGGGGAAGATGGGCTGTAAACTCGGCGTGGAAGGTGTTACAAAAATATGGTTAAGGAGGTCAGGAAAGAGAGGGAGAGTGAGGAACGCGAAGTTTAGAGGGGGGATTGGGAGTAATACAGCAGATACAATGTAGAAAGGAGGTGAGGAACGCGGCCTGAACGGGGATTTGGGGAAGGTGGTCTCGAAAAGCAGGTGTGGAAGAATGACTGTAAATGGGGGTGTGGAACGTGGCTGTAAAGGGGGTTGTGGATGTCGGTCTGTAAATTGGGGGTGCGAATTGTGGTCTGTAAGGTATGGTGTGTGGCGGGTGGACTGTATAGTGTGTCGTGGAATGTGGTATGTAAAGTGGTGGGTGTGAAGGATTTCTGTAGTATGTGGGGGTTTGGTCACTAAAGACGGCTGTAGAAGGTGATCTGTAAAGTGCGATGTGGATGATGAGCTGCAAATGGGCCCAGGGAATCTTATCATGAAAAGTGTGTGAAGAATGTGGTCTGTAAAGGGGGTCGCTTGTGCATTGTGGGGATTGAGAATAGCGTTCTCTCACTTGGGTACTGTTGATTTGAAGTTGATGTCGTGGGGACCATCTGATGTTTCTGTGTGTCAGGGAGACGATTGCAGTGAAAGGAGGAATTGGGATGTCTTTGGGTGGGAGGGCGAATGGTTAGTCATGGTCGTAAAGGACATGGAGGGCGACTATAATGGTGATATTGAACAGATATAGGAAGAGGCAGGGCGGGCTTCGGGGACAGTGACAGTTTTGGGCTTTTGGGGAAGGGAAGGAATGTTGAGTATCTTTTTTTGTATACGGGTCAAGGAGGATTCAGAGAGACTCCAGGCTACCAGAGACAAGTTTGAATGTCACATTCCTGGGGATTTGATACCGATTGGCAGAAAGTTGTGGGTGAAAGGGGCAGCGTAAATTGTTCTGGAGCTGGTGGGGAAATTCAAACAGACGATACCACAGAAAAGCAGTTCAGGAAGAGGACCGCAACCACCAGCAACCCCACCCCCCACCCCACCCCTCCCCCGCCCCATGTCACTGTCCAGCAGTAAAATGTTCAGGTGGGAGGAGTGTCCCCTGTGGCGTGTGGAGTCCCATGTCACCATTAAAGGGACATCCCAATACTGGTGGAACTGTGATTGCTGTGGCCTTGTTAAACCCTCAATCCACAGTGAATGCTACACTGCAGCAGGTCTGGCATTGAGGGTTCTGAGAATGATGGGACCCCAGCAAGGCGCTGAGCTGCCCTTCATTCAGAGCCATTAGCCCTCATCTACAAGCAGACTGAGGGATGAAGAGAGAGCGGGAGGTCGATGCACACAAGGGGTATGCTGGTGATTTTCAGCGATTTGAGATTTGCAGACTACCACTAACCAGGGCAAATGGTTACACCTGACAAGGAGTCGTGCGAATAATCTTTCCATTATGACAGAGCAAAAGTCTCTCCTTAGAGCCTCCTTGGGAGTGGATATGAGTTGGGTATGTTGAGAGGGAGGTTTGTCACACAGGACTCTCATCACCTTGTCAATGAGTGATACCTCAATGCACATGCGTTTATTAAGGAGAAGAGCACCTACGCTTGGAGCACCAGGTTATCATTCACCTGGAAGAGGTGGAGTCTGCGTCTACAATACAGCCACTGAAGGTGATGTTGAATTCAGGCACTGGAAATCTGTGCAAGTGAACACATATCTTCAGTGAAGCAAACTGCATACAATGACTACAGGTGTGCCACCATCGTGTATTTAGACATTCTGAACTTTTCTAAATGTGTCAATGTGTCTGTAACACCTCTGACATCCGCAGCCGAGCTGGGGGCAGAACCTGACTACCATGACTACTTGTAAGTGGTGACAGAACGGGCGTCCTCTGCTAGTCTGAGGCATAGTGGGCCCCGGCCAAGTTGCGACCATTTCCTCCTGCCCAACTTAAGCAGCTACCGATGAAGGGGTCACAGACAGAGAGGTTTTGGAATATCTGGACACAATGGATTGTCCTGGATGGATTCAGCACGGGGTGTCCGCCTTGATGATTCTCCTCTCTTTGAGTGCACCATGGCACATAACATATTGCCATTTTAACGAGTGCCTGGAGGGAGATTGAGGAGATCCGGCCCCCTCTCACCTAATCACAGCTAGAACACAGCCATGGCCACAGCATTGGTGTCCAGGTCCACGCCAAAATCCACCAGAAATTGCATGGTGTCCACCAGACTCCTTATGGAGACATCCATGTACTCACATTTCAGAGCCACAGCATCAGGGAGCACGGGGATGGTCTCCTCAATCTCATGTGCCTCTCTGTTGAGGGAATCTGAATATCCTGACTGATGTTTCTCTGAGTCTTTGTAAAACTCCCACATATTCTCCATGGCCACTTCCAGAGGCTTAGCATCAGTCTAAACTTTAGCAGGTGCCTGTTCTCCAGCAGCCCTCTGAGTACAAGGGAGCTTAACCATCACTGCCTCGGCCTGCTGTGGACACCGGTGTATGGGGTGACCACCAGATGGTGAGCCCCAGCTAAACTTGTTCAATGATCCATTGGTGTGTTTGTCTCTGTGCTGGGGGAGGGTGTAGGTGAACACCGAAGCTGCTCTGCTGTGTGAACTCATCGTCCTCATCTTCCTCTGAGGTGGCCTGGGGCTGGGACCTTCTTCTGAGGGCGATGGTGGGCACCCCCTCTTCCGGCTGACACCTGGAATGAAGATAAGAGAGAATAGGAGTTTTTGCACTGGCTCATATATTTATACGCATCAATCACCTTTATTTTCATTACATTTCACAGCATTTTTATCATTTGCTTTATGTGAAGTGGGGGTCTCTGGCAAGGCCAGAATGTATATCCCATTCCTCATTGCCCTTAGGAAGGTCGTGGGAGATGGCTTGTACACCAATCACTGAAAGCAAAAATACAGGTTGAGCAAGCATTTCAGAAAGCAAATGCTATGTTCACCTCATTGAGAGAGGGCACGAGTACAGGAGCAAGGCTGCCTTACTGCAGCTGCACGGTGGCTTGCTGAGACCTCACCTGGAGTATTGTGTGCAGTTTTGGTCTCCTTAACTAAGAAAGGATTTGTGTAACATAGGATGAGTGCAGCGAATGTTAACCAGAATCATTCCTATGATGATAGGGTAGTCGGAGGGGGAGAGATTGGACGGAGTTGGCCTTTATTGACTGGAAACTAGAAGCATGAGAGGGGTCCTCATTGAAATATAGAAAAAAATCACTGAGATGTACAAACTGGGGGCAGGGATGATGTTTCATCTGGCTGGCATGGATCAGGACAAATAGTCTCAGTCCCAGGATATGGGGCAAGCCATTTAGCACTGAGATGAGGAGAAATAACTTCACTGAAAGGGTGGTGAACCAATGCAATTCTCTCCCACAGAAAGTTTTGAAGCCAAGTCAGTGAATATATTTAAGAAGGAAGTAGACTGATTTCTAGACTGTAAATGCCTCAGGGGCTTTGGGGAGGGAGTGGAAGCATTGTGTTGGGAAAGAGGATCAGCCATGACTGCTTTGAATGCCGGAGCAGGCTGTAGAATCACCTACTTATGCTCCTATTTCCTATGTTTCTATGTTTCCGTGGTAAAGCTATGCTGCAGGATTGAAGAAAAATTCAAAATCATGTTAAGGTAGAATTGCTCTTCATTCCGTTGGGCCATTTGCCGATGACATCATTGCAAGACACCTCATACATAAATCAACCGCCACAATTTGAGACTTTAAAAAAAAAATTCCACCATTTCATCAAATTGAGATGCAACAAAATCATGGAAAGGGCCAAATTTAACTGGAGTGTCTATCAAGCCTGGGTCCCTGTCGATTCCTTGATCTGTGGCATGTACCATGTGGCAGAAGGTGTGACGATGGCGATTTGAAATCCGAAACCAACCGAGACGGAACAGTGGCCGATTTTGAGGAGGATTTACTCTTCAAACTCATCCAAGCAAAAGATGACCTTCCGGGCCAGTGAGTATAAAACACAGGGTAAGCCATCCTTCAACTCCCTCAATGCATTCCCCTTTCAAAGCACAATCCAAACCTTCAGTTTACACGCCACCTTCTACACCCAAACTTTGCACTTCACCTTCCAAACCCCGCTTTACAGACCACATTCTACGTCGTCACATTACATACTACCTTCTTCACCCCATCTTTACAGACAACCGACCACACCCCCCACTTTAAAGACTAGCTTGCACATGTCCGCATTGAATTTGACCCTCCTCACACCAACTTTCAGTCCACCTTCCACACCGCCACTTTAACAACCAAAACCACCATCCTCAGGCCCACTTTACAGACCACAATCGTCGCACTCTCTTTTCACAACACCTTACAAATCCCGACTTTACGGAGCACCTTCTGATTCCCCCACTTTATATATAAATTTCCAAACTCTCCTTTACAGAAAGCCTTGCACACGCTCAAATTATAGGCCATATTGCAGACATTCACATTAAAATCACATTCCACAGTACCAATTTACAGGCAATCTTCCACAACACTTTACAGAAAACCTTCCACAACACACACGACAGAGCTCCTTCAACACCCACACTTTACAGAGCATCTTGCAAACACACACTTTAAAAAAGGCTATTCGCACTTCCATTTACAGACCCCCTTCCACACACCAACTTTACAGACAAACTTTCAAACCGCCTTTACAGAGAAACTTGCACACCTTGCCCACATTTAGACCATCTTCCACACTCCTATGTTACAGAGCACTTTCCATATCCCCACTTTACTTACGTCATTCCACAAGCACAAATTATGGACCATCTTCCAATACCCATTTACAGATCAATTTGCACAACATCGTTTTTTACATCACCAACTGCACCACCACTTTACAGACCATTTCCCACACGCAGCTTTAAAGATTACATTCCCCGCTCACACTTTATGGACCACTTCCACACCCCCACTTTACAGACCACTTCCACACACCCACTTAAAGAACACTTTCCAATCGCCACTTTACACAGTAGATTTGATCCACCCTTATAAGACCACGTATTGACCAACTTTCACACTAGCACTTTATAGACCACCTTTCATACCCTCACATTATAGACCCCTCTTTACACCCCCATGATATAGGCCACCTTCCACACCCAGACATTAAAGGTCACCTTTCACACATTATAGACTGCCTTCCACACTCGCGCTAAAGGTCACCAACCACACCAACATTTACAGATCACTTTCTGCACCCACCGCTTGCAGAACACATTCCACACCCCACTTTAGAAACTGCCATCCACAATTTCCCTTTACAGATCACCTTGTACACCCCATTTGAAGACAACCGACCATAGCCTACTTTGATGACCACAGTCCACAATCTCTTTAAGGACCACCAATGACAGATCACTTTAAAGACCACATTCCACACTCCCCTATGCAGATGACATTGCATTACCGCCTTTACAGACCCAATTCCACACCCACCACCATTTACTACCCATAATCCAAAGTTCACTTTTACAGACCAACTTCCACTTCCCCCCCTACACCCCCACCCCCCAGCCCAATACACTGAACTAACCACAATCCACACACACCGTTACAGACCACCTTCCACACACCCACTTATCAGACGGCCATCCACACCCCCACTATACAGGCCATCTTCCTCAGCCCCATTTACAGACCATCATCCACACCACCCTTTCCAGAACACCATCCACATAACCTTTACAGGCCACCTTGTACAATCACTCTACAGAAAATCATTCGTATCCTTCTTTGCAAACAAACTTCCACAGCCCCTTTACAGATCGCCATCCAGAGCCCTTGTCAATGATCACCACCCACAGCTGCTTTGCGGGTCACCTCCACACACTGGTTTATAGACCAGCATCCACAAGCCATTTACTGATTATCTTACACACCGATCGGTGCAGACCAACATCCATACCCCCTTTACACACAACATTCCACAACCACTTTAAAGATTAAATTCAACCCACCCCTTTATAGTTCAGCTCCATTCACCATTTTTCAGACACTTTTCCACACACATTTTACAAAGCACCTCCCATACATCCACTTTACAGACCACCTTCCACATCCCCACTTTATAGACCATCTTCCAAATCCACAATTTCAAGGCCACCTTTCACAACGACAGTTTACAGTCCAACTTCTACACCCCTTTAAATAACAGCTTCCTCACCCATACTTTGCAGACCATCTTCCATAGCCCCAATTTACAGGCGATATTTGAATCTGTCACACTTCAGACCATCTTCGACCCCTAACTTTACATAACACCTCACACACTTCCCTTTACAGACCACTTTTCACGCCCCTACTTTACAGATAGCCTTCCAAACCCACTTTACAGACCACATTGCACAGTCCCAGATTATAGAACATAGAAACAAAGAAAATAGATGCAGGAGTAGGCCATTCAGCACTTCGAGCCTGCTGTGCCATTCATTATGACTATGGTTGATCATCCAACTCAATAGCCTGCGCCCGCTTTCTCCCCATATCCCTTGATCCCATTCACCCCAACAGCTATATATAACTCCTTCTTGAAAACATACAATGTTCCGTCCTCAACTACTTCCTGTGGTAGCGAACTTCAAATTCTTACCACTCTCTGCGAAATAAATTTCTCCTCATCTCTATCCTAGATGATCCTCCCCGCATCCTCAAACTGTGTGCACTGATTCTGGAATCCCTCACTGTCAGGAACATTCTTCCTGCATCTACACAGTCCATCATTGACCTGAGCTCCAGCGAATATAATCCGAACCAACTCAATCTCTCCTCACATATCAGTCCCGTCATCCCTGGAATCAATCTGGTAAAGATTTGTTGCAATCCCTCTATAATAAAAGCATCCTTCCTCAAATAAGGTCAACAAAACTCTACACATTATTCCAGGTTTGTCTCAACAAAGCCTTGTACAATTGCAGCCAGTCATCCCTGCTCCTGTACTCCAAACCTCTTGTTATGAAGGACAACATACCATATGCCTTCTTTACATCTTGCTGCACCTGTATGCTTACCTTCAGCGACTGATGTACGGCGATACCCAGCTCACGCTGCACATTCCCCTTTCTCAGTTCCTGACTATTCAGATAATAATCTGCCTTCCAGCTTTTGCCACCAAAATGGATAACCTTGCATTTATCCACTTTATATTGCATCTGTCATGCACTTGACCAATTACTCAGCTTTTCTAAATCATACTAAAGCACCTCTGAATCCTCCTCACAGCTCCATTTTCCCACTCAGCTTTGTGTCATCTGCAAACATGGAGGTATTACATTTAGTTGCTTCAACTAAATAATTGACATATATTATGAATATCTGGGGCCCCAGGACCGATCCCCGCAATTCCACACTAGTCACTGCCTGCTATTTGGAAAAAGACCCGGTATTCCTACTCTTTGTTATAGACCACCTTTCACAACATCAAATTACAGACAACCTTCCACATAATTCCTTAGATATTAGCTACCAGTCACCCACTTTACAGATAACCATCCAAATCACAGCCACCCATTAAAGACCACCTTTTCAGCCCTCACTTTACAGACAATCTTCCACACCCCACCTTTACCTATCCCCTTTCGAATCCAAATCACAAAAAATCATCCAGACCGCCATTTTTCAATCCATCTTCCACCCACTCACTTTACAGTCGATCTTCTACTCTCCTACTTTACAGAGCAGCTTCAACAACCCTCTTTCACATACCATAGTCTACAGTCACACTTTACAGACCACCTACCACACCCCCACTTTACAGACGACCTTCCACACCCCCACTTTACAGACCATCTTCCACACCCCCGCTTTACAGACCACCTTCCACACCCCCACTTTACAGACCATCTTCCACACCCCCACTTTACAGACCAACATCCACACCCCCACATTACAGACGACCTTCCACACCCCCACTTTACAGACCATCTTCCACACCCCCACTTTACAGACCAACATCCACACCCCCACTTTACAGACCATCTTCCACACCCCCACTTTACAGACCAACATCCACACCCCCACTTTACAGACCACCTTCCACACCCCACTTTACAGAGCACCTTCCACACCCCCACTTTACAGACCACCTTCCACACCGCCACTTTACAGACCATCTTCCACACCCCCACTTTACAGACCACTTTCCACACCGCCACTTTACAGACCATCTTCCACACCCCCACTTTACAGACCAACATCCACACCCCCACTTTACAGACCACCTTCCACACCCCACTTTACAGAGCACCTTCCACACCCCCACTTTACAGACCAACATCCACACCCCCAATTTACAGACCACCTTCCACACCCCCACTTTACAGACCAACATCCACAGCCCCACTTTACAGACCACCTTCCACACCCCCACTTTACAGACTAACATCCACACCCCCACTTTACAGACCACCTTCCACACCCCCACTTTACAGACCACCTTCCACACCCCCACTTTACAGACCATCCTCCACACACACCGTTCACAGACTACTTTCCATGCCCCCTTTTACAGACCACATTGCAAACCTGCTTTACTTATTACCCTCCTCTCCTCCTCTTATTGCCCTCTTGAACAGCACCCCATCCCAATTTTAGACTTTGTCTTTTTCACCACCAACGTCCCCTGTTTTCTGACCACCATCCACCTCCACTGTGCCTTTTATCCCCCCTCCATCCCAAAATGATTTTATGTCGTTCTCCCGATCCTTCCCTTCACACCACCAGCTGGGTATGTAAACCTGGCACCCAGGAGAATGGGCTGAATAGGGAGTGCAGGCCGCAGTGTCAGGCTCGTGAGAGAGAGTTCTCGCTCACCCGGTGCACTCAAGGCTTGCCAGACCGTGAACCTGAATGGGAAAAATTACTGCTGGCTAGGAACTGAAGTTTTGAGCAATCACAAGCGACCGGTCTAGTGCCCAGTTCATGAATATTCACGAGGTGCAAAATGAGTTCCCGACTTTCACCACTTTGAAAGGGGAGTTGCCATTATCCCTCCGTAAATGTCGTTCAGGAAGATCCCAAACAGGCTTTCCTTTCTCGGGAAAATGGCAATTATCTTCCTTCCAACTTTTTGCACCCCCGATAACCACAATTCGTGTTGCTAGAGGGTGCATTCTATATAGCCCAGGGTCTTTTTATAAACTTGGTCTGTCCTGTATCTGGACGGGTCATAACAGTAAACGTTCGGGCTGTTTTGTATTTGTATTGGCTATTTACAGTAATGTCACTAAAATGCATTTGGTTGGATGTTGAACTGTACAGTTTTCCAAAGATAAATTAGATCATGCTGTTCCAGCACTGACTGTAATTAATATCCGTCTCCATTGGAACTGATTGTCTCCGCTACTCATTACATCCAATTGTTGAACACAGCCAGCTCACTCATTGTTCTTACCGATGTTTATTTATACGGAATAGGTTTTTTTTTTATTATTTTACAGATCTGGACTAATTAATATCTATAGTTCAATTGATTTGATTTTAAGATCAACCAGTCAGAACAAGTGTAAGAGATGTCCATCACACTCCATGAAGATTAATGTTGGGCATGTATGAAATAAATATAACAAACGTAAATATAAATATAAAATCAGATTCAGAAACTGAATTGTTGAATTCAGTTGAGATCTTGTTAGGTGAATTCCTTAAAATATTTTCTACGGCCTTCAAATAGAATGCGACACATTAATTAGAAACTTAGGTAAAGCTGCAGCCAATTCGATTCACCCTACGTGATATACAGAAATGGCTATTGGCACTGGATACTGAAAAGGCTATGGGCCCTGACTTAATCTCGGCAACAATACTGAAAATTTGTGCTCAAGGATTTGCTGCGCTCCTAGCCAAGCTGTTCTGGTACAGCTACAATACTGGTATGTACCCGGCTATGTGGAAAATTACCCAAGTATGTCCTGTACAAAAGCAAGACAAATGCAACATGGCCAGTGATCAGCCTCTCAGTCCAATCTCGAACATTAGTAAAGTGATGGAAGGTTTCATGGACACTTTTACATTTCAACTCAACAATAATCTGTTCGCTGGCGCTCATTTTGGGCTCCACGAGAATCGTTCAGCTCCTCACACGTTTACAGTGTTTTATTCAGACATGGACAACAGAGTAGAACTCTAGAAGTGAGGTTAAGAGTGATTGCTACATCAGGGTAGCAATTGACCAAGTGTGGCATCAAGGAGCCCTAGCAAAACTGAGGCTAATGAAAATAAGAAAAAAATAGCTTCCTATCGTTCGGCTCTCATCTAGTACTAAGCAACATGGTTTAGGTTATTGTTGGTCATTCATCTCATTTAT
Source organism: Isurus oxyrinchus (assembly GCA_026770705.1). Lineage (NCBI taxonomy): Eukaryota > Metazoa > Chordata > Chondrichthyes > Lamniformes > Lamnidae > Isurus > Isurus oxyrinchus. Next base: position 650 of record JANJGN010000087.1, on the reverse strand, counting down.
AGGACTTCACTGCAGGAGTTCCTCAGGGTAGTATCCGTGGCCCAACCATCTTCAGCCTATTCATCACTGACCTTCCATCCATCAGAATGTCAGAGGTGGGGATGTACACTGATGATTGCACAGTGCTCAGCACCATTTGTGTCTCCTCAGATACTGAAGCAGCCAGGCCTGGGCAACATTCAGTTGTGGGCTGAAAGATTTGTGTCACAGAAGTGCTAGGCAATGACCATCTCCAGGTAGAAAGCGTTAACATCTCCCATTCAACTGCATTGGCTAAACTATAGCTGAATCCCTCACTCTCAACATCCTTTGGGTTATCATCGACCAGAAACTGATCTGGGGCAACCATACAAATAATGTGGCTAAAAGAGCAGGTTTGAAGTTATGAGTCCTGCGGCAAATTACACAGCTCCTGATGCCCCAAACATTTCTATGCTCTGCCAGGCACAATTCCACAGTGTGAGTTATTGCTTTGCAATCGCCTGGATGAGTGCAGGTCCCCAAACACTCAGGAAGCTTCATACCATCCGGGGCAAAGCATCTCGTTCATTGCAAGCCCATCCAGCTGCTTCATCATCAAACCCATGCACCACCATATTTCATTGGCATCATTGTGCACCATCTACAAGATGCACTTCAGCAACTCACCA
>JANJGN010000086.1:1800000-2171524 GCA_026770705.1 Isurus oxyrinchus | reverse complement strand
TGCTGAGGTTGTTGTTGAATTTGTTGGTGTTTTTCAATGTTGAGGTTGTTGTTGAATTTGTTGGTGTTTTTCAATGTTGAGGTTGTTGTTGTTTTTCAATGTTGAGGTTGTTGTTGAATTTGTTGGTGATTTTCAATGTTGAGGTTGTTGTTGTTTTTCAATGTTGAGGTTGTTGTTGAATTTGTTGGTGCTTTACAATGTTGAGGTTGTTGTTGAATTTGTTGGTGTTTTTCAATGTTGAGGTTGTTGTTGTTTTTCAATGTTGAGATTGTTGTTGAATTTGTTGGTGTTTTTCAGTGTTGAGGTTGTTGTTGAATTTGTTGGTGTTTTTCAATGTTGAGGTTGTTGTTGCTTTTCAATGTTGAGGTTGTTGTTGAATTTGTTGGTGTTTTTCAATGTTGAGTTTGTTGTTGTTTTTCAATGTTGAGGTTGTTGTTGTTGTTCAATGTTGTGGTTGTTGTTGTTTTTTAAATGTTGGGGTTGTTGTTGAATTTGTTGGTGTTTTTCAATTTTGAGGATGTTGTTGTTTTTCAATGTTGAGGTTATTGTTGAATTTGTTGGTGTTTTTCCATGATGAGGTTGTTGTTGTTTTTCAAAAATGAGGTTGTTGTTGAATTTGTTGGTGTTTTTCAATGTTGAGGATGTTGTTGTTTTTCAATGTTGAGGCTGTTGTTGAATTTGTTGGTGTTTTTCAATTTCGAGGTTGTTGTTGAATTTGTTGGTGTTTCTCAATTTTGAAGTTGTTGTTGAATTTGTTGGTGTTTTTCAATGTTGAGGTTGTTGTTGTTTTTCAATGTTGAGGTTGTTGTTGAATTTGTTGGTGTTTTTCAATGTTGAGGTTGTTGTTGTTTTTCAATTTAGAGGTTGTTGTTGAATTTGTTGGTGTTTTTCAATGTTGAGGTTGTTGTTGAATTTGTTTGTGTTTTTCAATGTTGAGGTTGTTGTTGTTTTTCAATGTTGAGGTTGTTGTTGAATTTGTTGGTGTTTTTCAATGTTGAGGTTGTTGTTGTTTTTCAATGTTGAGGTTGTTGTTGAATTTGTTGGTGTTTTTCAATGTTGAGGTTGTTGTTGTTTTTCAATGTTGAGGTTGTTGTTGAATTTGATGGTGTTTTTCAATGTCGACGTTGTTGTTGAATTTGTTGGTGTTTTTCAATGTTGAAGTTGCTGTTGAATTTGTTGGTGTTTTTCAATTTCGAGGTTGTTGTTGAATTTGTTGGTGTTTTTCAATGTTGAAGTTGTTGTTGAATTTGTTGGTGTTTTTCAATGTTGAGGTTGTTGTTGTTTTTCAATGTTGAGGTTGTTGTTGAATTTGTTGGTGTTTTTCAATGTTGAGGTTCTTGTTGTTTTTCAATGCTGAGGTTGTTGTTGAATTTGTTGGTGTTTTTCAATGTTGAGGTTGTTGTTGAATTTGTTGGTGTTTTTCAATGTTGAGGTTGTTGTTGTTTTTCAATTTTGAGGTTGTTGTTGAATTTGTTGGTGTTTTTCAATGTTGAGGTTGTTGTTGTTTTTCAATGTTGAGGTTGTTGTTGTTTTTCAATGTTGAGGTTGTTGTTGAATTTGATGGTGTTTTTCAATGTCGACGTTGTTGTTGAATTTGTTGGTGTTTTTCAATGTTGAAGTTGCTGTTGAATTTGTTGGTGTTTTTCAATTTCGAGGTTGTTTTTGAATTTGTTGGTGTTTTTCAATGTTGAAGTTGTTGTTGAATTTGTTGGTGTTTTTCAATGTTGAGGTTGTTGTTGTTTTTCAATGTTGAGGTTGTTGTTGAATTTGTTGGTGTTTTTCAATGTTGAGGTTGTTGTTGTTTTTCAATGCTGAGGTTGTTGCTGAATTTGTTGGTGTTTTTCAATGTTGAGGTTGTTGTTGAATTTGTTGGTGTTTTTCAATGTTGAGGTTGTTGTTGTTTTTCAATGTTGAGGTTGTTGTTGAATTTGTTGGTGTTTTTCAATGTTGAGGTTGTTGTTGTTTTTAAATGTTGAGGTTGTTGTTGAATTTGTGGGTGTTTTTTCAATTTTGAGGTTGTTGGTGTTTTTCAATGTTGAAGTTGTTGTTGAATTTGTTGGTGTTTTTCAATTTCGAGGTTGTTGTTGAATTTGTTGGTGTTTTTCAATTTTGAGGATGTTGTTGTTTTTCAATGTTGAGGTTGTTGTTGAATTTGTTGGTGTTTTTCCATGATGAGGTTGTTGTTGTTTTTCAAAGTTGAGGTTGTTGTTGAATTTGTTGGTGTTTTTCTATGTTGAGGTTGTTGTTGTTTTTCAATGTTGAGGCTGTTGTTGAATTTGTTGGTGTTTTTCAATTTCGAGGTTGTTGTTGAATTTGTTGGTGTTTCTCAATGTTGAAGTTGTTGTTGAATTTGTTGGTGTTTTTCAATGTTGAGGTTGTTGTTGTTTTTCAATGTTGAGGTTGTTGTTGAATTTGTTGGTGTTTTTCAATGTTGAGGTTGTTGTTGTTTTTCAATTTTGAGGTTGTTGTTGAATTTGTTGGTGTTTTTCAATGTTGAGGTTGTTGTTGAATTTGTTGGTGTTTTTCAATGTTGAGGTTGTTGTTGTTTTTCAATGTTGAGGTTGTTGTTGAATTTGTTGGTGTTTTTCAATGTTGAGGTTGTTGTTGTTTTTCAATGTTGAGGTTGTTGTTGAATTTGTTGGTGTTTTTCCATGATGAGGTTGTTGTTGTTTTTCAAAGTTGAGGTTGTTGTTGAATTTGTTGGTGTTTTTCAATGTTGAGGATGTTGTTGTTTTTCAATGTTGAGGTTGTTGTTGAATTTGTTGGTGTTTTTCCATGATGAGGTTGTTGTTGTTTTTCAAGTTGAGGTTGTTGTTGAATTTGTTGGTGTTTTTCAATGTTGAGGTTGTTGTTGTTTTTTCAATGTTGAGGCTGTTGTTGAATTTGTTGGTGTTTTTCAATTTCGAGGTTGTTGTTGAATTTGTTGGTGTTTCTCAATGTTGAAGTTGTTGTTGAATTTGTTGGTGTTTTTCAATGTTGAGGTTGTTGTTGTTTTTCAATGTTGAGGTTGTTGTTGAATTTGTTGGTGTTTTTCAATGTTGAGGTTGTTGTTGTTTTTCAATTTTGAGGTTGTTGTTGAATTTGTTGGTGTTTTTCAATGTTGAGGTTGTTGTTGTTTTTCAATGTTGAGGTTGTTGTTGAATTTGTTGGTGTTTTTCAATGTTGAGGTTTTTGTTGTTTTTCAATGTTGAGGTTGTTGTTGAATTTGATGGTGTTTTTCAATGTCGACGTTGATGTTGAATTTGTTGGTGTTTTTCAATGTTGAAGTTGCTGTTGAATTTGTTGGTGTTTTTCAATTTCGAGGTTGTTGTTGAATTTGTTGGTGTTTTTCAATGTTGAAGTTGTTGTTGAATTTGTTGGTGTTTTTCAATGTTGAGGTTGTTGTTGTTTTTCAATGTTGAGGTTGTTGTTGAATTTGTTGGTGTTTTTCAATGTTGAGGTTGTTGTTGTTTTTCAATGCTGAGGTTGTTGTTGAATTTGTTGGTGTTTTTCAATGTTGAGGTTGTTGTTGAATTTGTTGGTGTTTTTCAATGTTGAGGTTGTTGTTGTTTTTCAATGTTGAGGTTGTTGTTGAATTTGTTGGTGTTTTTCAATGTTGAGGTTGTTGTTGTTTTTAAATGTTGAGGTTGTTGTTGAATTTGTGGGTGTTTTTTCAATTTTGAGGTTGTTGGTGTTTTTCAATGTTGAAGTTGTTGTTGAATTTGTTGGTGTTTTTCAATTGCGAGGTTGTTGTTGAATTTGTTGGTGTTTTTCAATGTTGAAGTTTTTGTTGAATTTGTTGGTGTTTTTCAATGTTGAGGTTGTTGTTGTTTTTCAATGTTGAGGTTGTTGTTGAATTTGTTGGTGTTTTTTCAATGTTGAGGTTGTTGTTGTTTTTCAATGCTGAGGTTGTTGTTGAATTTGTTGGTGTTTTTCAATGTTGAGGTTGTTGTTGAATTTGTTGGTGTTTTTCAATGTTGAGGTTGTTGTTGTTTTTCAATGTTGAGGTTGTTGTTGAATTTTTTGGTGATTTTCAATGTTGAGGTTGTTGTTGTTTTTCAATGTTGAGGTTGTTGTTGAATTTGTTGGTGCTTTACAATGTTGAGGTTGTTGTTGAATTTGTTGGTGTTTTTCAATGTTGAGGTTGTTGTTGTTTTTCAATGTTGAGATTGTTGTTGAATTTGTTGGTGTTTTTTCAGTGTTGAGGTTGTTGTTGAATTTGTTGGTGTTTTTCAATGTTGAGGTTGTTGTTGCTTTTCAATGTTGAGGTTGTTGTTGAATTTGTTGGTGTTTTTCAATGTTGAGTTTGTTGTTGTTTTTCAATGTTGAGGTTGTTGTTGTTGTTCAATGTTGTGGTTGTTGTTGTTTTTAAATGTTGGGGTTGTTGGTGAATTTGTTGGTGTTTTTCAATTTTGAGGATGTTGTTGTTTTTCAATGTTGAGGTTATTTTTGAATTTGTTGGTGTTTTTCCATGATGAGGTTGTTGTTGTTTTTCAAAGATGAGGTTGTTGTTGAATTTGTTGGTGTTTTTCAATGTTGAGGATGTTGTTGTTTTTCAATGTTGAGGCTGTTGTTGAATTTGTTGGTGTTTTTCAATTTCGAGGTTGTTGTTGAATTTGTTGGTGTTTCTCAATTTTGAAGTTGTTGTTGAATTTGTTGGTGTTTTTCAATGTTGAGGTTGTTGTTGTTTTTCAATGTTGAGGTTGTTGTTGAATTTGTTGGTGTTTTTCAATGTTGAGGTTGTTGTTGTTTTTCAATTTAGAGGTTGTTGTTGAATTTGTTGGTGTTTTTCAATGTTGAGGTTGTTGTTGAATTTGTTTGTGTTTTTCAATGTTGAGGTTGTTGTTGTTTTTCAATGTTGAGGTTGTTGTTGAATTTGTTGGTGTTTTTCAATGTTGAGGTTGTTGTTGTTTTTCAATGTTGAGGTTGTTGTTGAATTTGTTGGTGTTTTTCAATGTTGAGGTTGTTGTTGTTTTTCAATGTTGAGGTTGTTGTTGAATTTGATGGTGTTTTTCAATGTCGACGTTGTTGTTGAATTTGTTGGTGTTTTTCAATGTTGAAGTTGCTGTTGAATTTGTTGGTGTTTTTCAATTTCGAGGTTGTTGTTGAATTTGTTGGTGTTTTTCAATGTTGAAGTTGTTGTTGAATTTGTTGGTGTTTTTCAATGTTGAGGTTGTTGTTGTTTTTCAATGTTGAGGTTGTTGTTGAATTTGTTGGTGTTTTTCAATGTTGAGGTTCTTGTTGTTTTTCAATGCTGAGGTTGTTGTTGAATTTGTTGGTGTTTTTCAATGTTGAGGTTGTTGTTGAATTTGTTGGTGTTTTTCAATGTTGAGGTTGTTGTTGTTTTTCAATTTTGAGGTTGTTGTTGAATTTGTTGGTGTTTTTCAATGTTGAGGTTGTTGTTGTTTTTCAATGTTGAGGTTGTTGTTGAATTTGTTGGTGTTTTTCAATGTTGAGGTTGTTGTTGTTTTTCAATGTTGAGGTTGTTGTTGAATTTGATGGTGTTTTTCAATGTCGACGTTGTTGCTGAATTTGTTGGTGTTTTTCAATGTTGAAGTTGCTGTTGAATTTGTTGGTGTTTTTCAATTTCGAGGTTGTTGTTGAATTTGTTGGTGTTTTTCAATGTTGAAGTTGTTGTTGAATTTGTTGGTGTTTTTCAATGTTGAGGTTGTTGTTGTTTTTCAATGTTGAGGTTGTTGTTGAATTTGTTGGTGTTTTTCAATGTTGAGGTTGTTGTTGTTTTTCAATGCTGAGGTTGTTGTTGAATTTGTTGGTGTTTTTCAATGTTGAGGTTGTTGTTGAATTTGTTGGTGTTTTTCAATGTTGAGGTTGTTGTTGTTTTTCAATGTTGAGGTTGTTGTTGAATTTGTTGGTGTTTTTCAATGTTGAGGTTGTTGTTGTTTTTAAATGTTGAGGTTGTTGTTGAATTTGTGGGTGTTTTTTCAATTTTGAGGTTGTTGGTGTTTTTCAATGTTGAAGTTGTTGTTGAATTTGTTGGTGTTTTTCAATTTCGAGGTTGTTGTTGAATTTGTTGGTGTTTTTCAATGTTGAAGTTTTTGTTGAATTTGTTGGTGTTTTTCAATGTTGAGGTTGTTGTTGTTTTTCAATGTTGAGGTTGTTGTTGAATTTGTTGGTGTTTTTCAATGTTGAGGTTGTTGTTGTTTTTCAATGCTGAGGTTGTTGTTGAATTTGTTGGTGTTTTTCAATGTTGAGGTTGTTGTTGAATTTGTTGGTGTTTTTCAATGTTGAGGTTGTTGTTGTTTTTCAATGTTGAGGTTGTTGTTGAATTTGTTGGTGATTTTCAATGTTGAGGTTGTTGTTGTTTTTCAATGTTGAGGTTGTTGTTGAATTTGTTGGTGCTTTACAATGTTGAGGTTGTTGTTGAATTTGTTGGTGTTTTTCAATGTTGAGGTTGTTGTTGTTTTTCAATGTTGAGATTGTTGTTGAATTTGTTGGTGTTTTTCAGTGTTGAGGTTGTTGTTGAATTTGTTGGTGTTTTTCAATGTTGAGGTTGTTGTTGCTTTTCAATGTTGAGGTTGTTGTTGAATTTGTTGGTGTTTTTCAATGTTGAGTTTGTTGTTGTTTTTCAATGTTGAGGTTGTTGTTGTTGTTCAATGTTGTGGTTGTTGTTGTTTTTAAATGTTGGGGTTGTTGTTGAATTTGTTGGTGTTTTTCAATTTTGAGGATGTTGTTGTTTTTCAATGTTGAGGATATGTTGAACTTGTTGGTGTTTTTCCATGATGAGGTTGTTGTTGTTTTTCAAAGATGAGGTTGTTGTTGAATTTGTTGGTGTTTTTCAATGTTGAGGATGTTGTTGTTTTTCAATGTTGAGGCTGTTGTTGAATTTGTTGGTGTTTTTCAATTTCGAGGTTGTTGTTGAATTTGTTGGTGTTTCTCAATGTTGAAGTTGTTGTTGAATTTGTTGGTGTTTTTCAATGTTGAGGTTGTTGTTGTTTTTCAATGTTGAGGTTGTTGTTGAATTTGTTGGTGTTTTTCAATGTTGAGGTTCTTGTTGTTTTTCAATGCTGAGGTTGTTGTTGAATTTGTTGGTGTTTTTCAATGTTGAGGTTGTTGTTGAATTTGTTTGTGTTTTTCAATGTTGAGGTTGTTGTTGTTTTTCAATGTTGAGGTTGTTGTTGAATTTGTTGGTGTTTTTCAATGTTGAGGTTGTTGTTGTTTTTCAATGTTGAGGTTGTTGTTGAATTTGTTGGTGTTTTTCAATGTTGAGGTTGTTGTTGTTTTTCAATGTTGAGGTTGTTGTTGAATTTGATGGTGTTTTTCAATGTCGACGTTGTTGTTGAATTTGTTGGTGTTTTTCAATGTTGAAGTTGCTGTTGAATTTGTTGGTGTTTTTCAATTTCGAGGTTGTTGTTGAATTTGTTGGTGTTTTTCAATGTTGAAGTTGTTGTTGAATTTGTTGGTGTTTTTCAATGTTGAGGTTGTTGTTGTTTTTCAATGTTGAGGTTGTTGTTGAATTTGTTGGTGTTTTTCAATGTTGAGGTTCTTGTTGTTTTTCAATGCTGAGGTTGTTGTTGAATTTGTTGGTGTTTTTCAATGTTGAGGTTGTTGTTGAATTTGTTGGTGTTTTTCAATGTTGAGGTTGTTGTTGTTTTTCAATGTTGAGGTTGTTGTTGAATTAGTTGGTGATTTTCAATGTTGAGGTTGTTGTTATTTTTCAATGTTGAGGTTGTTGTTGAATTTGTTGGTGCTTTTCAATGTTGAGGTTGTTGTTGAATTTGTTGGTGTTTTTCAATGTTGAGGTTGTTGTTGTTTTGCAACGTTGAGGTTGTTGTTGAATTTGTTGGTGTTTTTCAGTGTTGAGGTTGTTGTTGAATTTGTTGGTGTTTTTCAATGTTGAGGTTGTTGTTGCTTTTCAATGTTGAGGTTGTTGTTGAATTTGTTGGTGTTTTTCAATGTTGAGTTTGTTGTTGTTTTTCAATGTTGAGGTTGTTGTTGTTGTTCAATGTTGTGGTTGTTGTTGTTTTTAAATGTTGGGGTTGTTGTTGAATTTGTTGGTGTTTTTCAATTTCGAGGTTGTTGTTGAATTTGTTGGTGTTTTTCAATGTTGAAGTTGTTGTTGAATTTGTTGGTGTTTTTCAATGTTGAGGTTGTTGTTGTTTTTCAATGTTGAGGTTGTTGTTGAATTTGTTGGTGTTTTTCAATGTTGAGGTTGTTGTTGTTTTTCAATGCTGAGGTTGTTGTTGAATTTGTTGGTGTTTTTCAATGTTGAGGTTGTTGTTGAATTTGTTGGTGTTTTTCAATGTTGAGGTTGTTGTTGTTTTTCAATGTTGAGGTTGTTGTTGAATTTGTTGGTGATTTTCAATGTTGAGGTTGTTGTTGTTTTTCAATGTTGAGGTTGTTGTTGAATTTGTTGGTGCTTTACAATGTTGAGGTTGTTGTTGAATTTGTTGGTGTTTTTCAATGTTGAGGTTGTTGTTGTTTTTCAATGTTGAGATTGTTGTTGAATTTGTTGGTGTTTTTCAGTGTTGAGGTTGTTGTTGAATTTGTTGGTGTTTTTCAATGTTGAGGTTGTTGTTGCTTTTCAATGTTGAGGTTGTTGTTGAATTTGTTGGTGTTTTTCAATGTTGAGTTTGTTGTTGTTTTTCAATGTTGAGGTTGTTGTTGTTGTTCAATGTTGTGGTTGTTGTTGTTTTTAAATGTTGGGGTTGTTGTTGAATTTGTTGGTGTTTTTCAATTTTGAGGATGTTGTTGTTTTTCAATGTTGAGGCTGTTGTTGAATTTGTTGGTGTTTTTCCATGATGAGGTTGTTGTTGTTTTTCAAAGATGAGGTTGTTGTTGAATTTGTTGGTGTTTTTCAATGTTGAGGATGTTGTTGTTTTTCAATGTTGAGGCTGTTGTTGAATTTGTTGGTGTTTTTCAATTTCGAGGTTGTTGTTGAATTTGTTGGTGTTTCTCAATTTTGAAGTTGTTGTTGAATTTGTTGGTGTTTTTCAATGTTGAGGTTGTTGTTGTTTTTCAATGTTGAGGTTGTTGTTGAATTTGTTGGTGTTTTTCAATGTTGAGGTTCTTGTTGTTTTTCAATGCTGAGGTTGTTGTTGAATTTGTTGGTGTTTTTCAATGTTGAGGTTGTTGTTGAATTTGTTTGTCTTTTTCAATGTTGAGGTTGTTGTTGTTTTTCAATGTTGAGGTTGTTGTTGAATTTGTTGGTGTTTTTCAATGTTGAGGTTGTTGTTGTTTTTCAATGTTGAGGTTGTTGTTGAATTTGTTGGTGTTTTTCAATGTTGAGGTTGTTGTTGTTTTTCAATGTTGAGGTTGTTGTTGAATTTGATGGTGTTTTTCAATGTCGACGTTGTTGTTGAATTTGTTGGTGTTTTTCAATGTTGAAGTTGCTGTTGAATTTGTTGGTGTTTTTCAATTTCGAGGTTGTTGTTGAATTTGTTGGTGTTTTTCAATGTTGAAGTTGTTGTTGAATTTGTTGGTGTTTTTCAATGTTGAGGTTGTTGTTGTTTTTCAATGTTGAGGCTGTTGTTGAATTTGTTGGTGTTTTTCAATGTTGAGGTTCTTGTTGTTTTTCAATGCTGAGGTTGTTGTTGAATTTGTTGGTGTTTTTCAATGTTGAGGTTGTTGTTGAATTTGTTGGTGTTTTTCAATGTTGAGGTTGTTGTTGTTTTTCAATGTTGAGGTTGTTGTTGAATTAGTTGGTGATTTTCAATGTTGAGGTTGTTGTTATTTTTCAATGTTGAGGTTGTTGTTGAATTTGTTGGTGCTTTTCAATGTTGAGGTTGTTGTTGAATTTGTTGGTGTTTTTCAATGTTGAGGTTGTTGTTGTTTTTCAATGTTGAGGTTGTTGTTGAATTTGTTGGTGTTTTTCAGTGTTGAGGTTGTTGTTGAATTTGTTGGTGTTTTTCAATGTTGAGGTTGTTGTTGCTTTTCAATGTTGAGGTTGTTGTTGAATTTGTTGGTGTTTTTCAATGTTGAGTTTGTTGTTGTTTTTCAATGTTGAGGTTGTTGTTGTTGTTCAATGTTGTGGTTGTTGTTGTTTTTAAATGTTGGGGTTGTTGTTGAATTTGTTGGTGTTTTTCAATTTCGAGGTTGTTGTTGAATTTGTTGGTGTTTTTCAATGTTGAAGTTGTTGTTGAATTTGTTGGTGTTTTTCAATGTTGAGGTTGTTGTTGTTTTTCAATGTTGAGGTTGTTGTTGAATTTGTTGGTGTTTTTCAATGTTGAGGTTGTTGTTGTTTTTCAATGCTGAGGTTGTTGTTGAATTTGTTGGTGTTTTTCAATGTTGAGGTTGTTGTTGAATTTGTTGGTGTTTTTCAATGTTGAGGTTGTTGTTGTTTTTCAATGTTGAGGTTGTTGTTGAATTTGTTGGTGTTTTTCAATGTTGAGGTTGTTGTTGTTTTTAAATGTTGAGGTTGTTGTTGAATTTGTGGGTGTTTTTTCAATTTTGAGGTTGTTGGTGTTTTTCAATGTTGAAGTTGTTGTTGAATTTGTTGGTGTTTTTCAATTTCGAGGTTGTTGTTGAATTTGTTGGTGTTTTTCAATGTTGAAGTTTTTGTTGAATTTGTTGGTGTTTTTCAATGTTGAGGTTGTTGTTGTTATTCAATGTTGAGGTTGTTGTTGAATTTGTTGGTGTTTTTCAATGTTGAGGTTGTTGTTGTTTTTCAATGCTGAGGTTGCTGTTGAATTTGTTGGTGTTTTTCAATGTTGAGGTTGTTGTTGAATTTGTTGGTGTTTTTCAATGTTGAGGTTGTTGTTGTTTTTCAATGTTGAGGTTGTTGTTGAATTTGTTGGTGATTTTCAATGTTGAGGTTGTTGTTGTTTTTCAATGTTGAGGTTGTTGTTGAATTTGTTGGTGCTTTTCCATGATGAGGTTGTTGTTGTTTTTCAAAGTTGAGGTTGTTGTTGAATTTGTTGGTGTTTTTCAATGTTGAGGTTGATGTTGTTTTTCAATGTTGAGGCTGTTGTTGAATTTGTTGGTGTTTTTCAATTTCGAGGTTGTTGTTGAATTTGTTGGTGTTTCTCAATGTTGAAGTTGTTGTTGAATTTGTTGGTGTTTTTCAATGTTGAGGTTGTTGTTGTTTTTCAATGTTGAGGTTGTTGTTGAATTTGTTGGTGATTTTCAATGTTGAGGTTGTTGTTGTTTTTCAATGTTGAGGTTGTTGTTGAATTTGTTGGTGCTTTACAATGTTGAGGTTGTTGTTGAATTTGTTGGTGTTTTTCAATGTTGAGGTTGTTGTTGTTTTTCAATGTTGAGATTGTTGTTGAATTTGTTGGTGTTTTTCAGTGTTGAGGTTGTTGTTGAATTTGTTGGTGTTTTTCAATGTTGAGGTTGTTGTTGCTTTTCAATGTTGAGGTTGTTGTTGAATTTGTTGGTGTTTTTCAATGTTGAGTTTGTTGTTGTTTTTCAATGTTGAGGTTGTTGTTGTTGTTCAATGTTGTGGTTGTTGTTGTTTTTAAATGTTGGGGTTGTTGTTGAATTTGTTGGTGTTTTTCAATTTTGAGGATGTTGTTGTTTTTCAATGTTGAGGCTGTTGTTGAATTTGTTGGTGTTTTTCCATGATGAGGTTGTTGTTGTTTTTCAAAGATGAGGTTGTTGTTGAATTTGTTGGTGTTTTTCAATGTTGAGGATGTTGTTGTTTTTCAATGTTGAGGCTGTTGTTGAATTTGTTGGTGTTTTTCAATTTCGAGGTTGTTGTTGAATTTGTTGGTGTTTCTCAATTTTGAAGTTGTTGTTGAATTTGTTGGTGTTTTTCAATGTTGAGGTTGTTGTTGTTTTTCAATGTTGAGGTTGTTGTTGAATTTGTTGGTGTTTTTCAATGTTGAGGTTCTTGTTGTTTTTCAATGCTGAGGTTGTTGTTGAATTTGTTGGTGTTTTTCAATGTTGAGGTTGTTGTTGAATTTGTTTGTGTTTTTCAATGTTGAGGTTGTTGTTGTTTTTCAATGTTGAGGTTGTTGTTGAATTTGTTGGTGTTTTTCAATGTTGAGGTTGTTGTTGTTTTTCAATGTTGAGGTTGTTGTTGAATTTGTTGGTGTTTTTCAATGTTGAGGTTGTTGTTGTTTTTCAATGTTGAGGTTGTTGTTGAATTTGATGGTGTTTTTCAATGTCGACGTTGTTGTTGAATTTGTTGGTGTTTTTCAATGTTGAAGTTGCTGTTGAATTTGTTGGTGTTTTTCAATTTCGAGGTTGTTGTTGAATTTGTTGGTGTTTTTCAATGTTGAAGTTGTTGTTGAATTTGTTGGTGTTTTTCAATGTTGAGGTTGTTGTTGTTTTTCAATGTTGAGGCTGTTGTTGAATTTGTTGGTGTTTTTCAATGTTGAGGTTCTTGTTGTTTTTCAATGCTGAGGTTGTTGTTGAATTTGTTGGTGTTTTTCAATGTTGAGGTTGTTGTTGAATTTGTTGGTGTTTTTCAATGTTGAGGTTGTTGTTGTTTTTCAATGTTGAGGTTGTTGTTGAATTAGTTGGTGATTTTCAATGTTGAGGTTGTTGTTATTTTTCAATGTTGAGGTTGTTGTTGAATTTGTTGGTGCTTTTCAATGTTGAGGTTGTTGTTGAATTTGTTGGTGTTTTTCAATGTTGAGGTTGTTGTTGTTTTTCAATGTTGAGGTTGTTGTTGAATTTGTTGGTGTTTTTCAGTGTTGAGGTTGTTGTTGAATTTGTTGGTGTTTTTCAATGTTGAGGTTGTTGTTGCTTTTCAATGTTGAGGTTGTTGTTGAATTTGTTGGTGTTTTTCAATGTTGAGTTTGTTGTTGTTTTTCAATGTTGAGGTTGTTGTTGTTGTTCAATGTTGTGGTTGTTGTTGTTTTTAAATGTTGGGGTTGTTGTTGAATTTGTTGGTGTTTTTCAATTTCGAGGTTGTTGTTGAATTTGTTGGTGTTTTTCAATGTTGAAGTTGTTGTTGAATTTGTTGGTGTTTTTCAATGTTGAGGTTGTTGTTGTTTTTCAATGTTGAGGTTGTTGTTGAATTTGTTGGTGTTTTTCAATGTTGAGGTTGTTGTTGTTTTTCAATGCTGAGGTTGTTGTTGAATTTGTTGGTGTTTTTCAATGTTGAGGTTGTTGTTGAATTTGTTGGTGTTTTTCAATGTTGAGGTTGTTGTTGTTTTTCAATGTTGAGGTTGTTGTTGAATTTGTTGGTGTTTTTCAATGTTGAGGTTGTTGTTGTTTTTAAATGTTGAGGTTGTTGTTGAATTTGTGGGTGTTTTTTCAATTTTGAGGTTGTTGGTGTTTTTCAATGTTGAAGTTGTTGTTGAATTTGTTGGTGTTTTTCAATTTCGAGGTTGTTGTTGAATTTGTTGGTGTTTTTCAATGTTGAAGTTTTTGTTGAATTTGTTGGTGTTTTTCAATGTTGAGGTTGTTGTTGTTATTCAATGTTGAGGTTGTTGTTGAATTTGTTGGTGTTTTTCAATGTTGAGGTTGTTGTTGTTTTTCAATGCTGAGGTTGCTGTTGAATTTGTTGGTGTTTTTCAATGTTGAGGTTGTTGTTGAATTTGTTGGTGTTTTTCAATGTTGAGGTTGTTGTTGTTTTTCAATGTTGAGGTTGTTGTTGAATTTGTTGGTGATTTTCAATGTTGAGGTTGTTGTTGTTTTTCAATGTTGAGGTTGTTGTTGAATTTGTTGGTGCTTTTCCATGATGAGGTTGTTGTTGTTTTTCAAAGTTGAGGTTGTTGTTGAATTTGTTGGTGTTTTTCAATGTTGAGGTTGATGTTGTTTTTCAATGTTGAGGCTGTTGTTGAATTTGTTGGTGTTTTTCAATTTCGAGGTTGTTGTTGAATTTGTTGGTGTTTCTCAATGTTGAAGTTGTTGTTGAATTTGTTGGTGTTTTTCAATGTTGAGGTTGTTGTTGTTTTTCAATGTTGAGGTTGTTGTTGAATTTGTTGGTGTTTTTCAATGTTGAGGTTGTTGTTGTTTTTCAATTTTGAGGTTGTTGTTGAATTTGTTGGTGTTTTTCAATGTTGAGGTTGTTGTTGAATTTGTTGGTGTTTTTCAATGTTGAGGTTGTTGTTGTTTTTCAATGTTGAGGTTGTTGTTGAATTTGTTGGTGTTTTTCAATGTTGAGGTTGTTGTTGTTTTTCAATGTTGAGGTTGTTGTTGAATTTGTTGGTGTTTTTCCATGAGGAGGTTGTTGTTGTTTTTCAAAGTTGAGGTTGTTGTTGAATTTGTTGGTGTTTTTCAATGTTGAGGATGTTGTTGTTTTTCAATGTTGAGGTTGTTGTTGAATTTGTTGGTGTTTTTCCATGATGAGGTTGTTGTTGTTTTTCAAAGTTGAGGTTGTTGTTGAATTTGTTGGTGTTTTTCAATGTTGAGGTTGTTGTTGTTTTTCAATGTTGAGGCTGTTGTTGAATTTGGTGGTGTTTTTCAATTTCGAGGTTGTTGTTGAATTTGTTGGTGTTTTTCAATGTTGAAGTTGTTGTTGAATTTGTTGGTGTTTTTCAATGTTGAGGTTGTTGTTGTTTTTCAATGTTGAGGTTGTTGTTGAATTTGTTGGTGTTTTTCAATGTTGAGGTTGTTGTTGTTTTTCAATGCTGAGGTTGTTGTTGAATTTGTTGGTGTTTTTCAATGTTGAGGTTGTTGTTGAATTTGTTGGTGTTTTTCAATGTTGAGGTTGTTGTTGTTTTTCAATGTTGAGGTTGTTGTTGAATTTGTTGGTGTTTTTCAATGTTGAGGTTGTTGTTGTTTTTAAATGTTGAGGTTGTTGTTGAATTTGTGGGTGTTTTTTCAATTTTGAGGTTGTTGGTGTTTTTCAATGTTGAAGTTGTTGTTGAATTTGTTGGTGTTTTTCAATTTCGAGGTTGTTGTTGAATTTGTTGGTGTTTTTCAATGTTGAAGTTTTTGTTGAATTTGTTGGTGTTTTTCAATGTTGAGGTTGTTGTTGTTTTTCAATGTTGAGGTTGTTGTTGAATTTGTTGGTGTTTTTCAATGTTGAGGTTGTTGTTGTTTTTCAATGCTGAGGTTGCTGTTGAATTTGTTGGTGTTTTTCAATGTTGAGGTTGTTGTTGAATTTGTTGGTGTTTTTCAATGTTGAGGTTGTTGTTGTTTTTCAATGTTGAGGTTGTTGTTGAATTTGTTGGTGATTTTCAATGTCTAGGTTGTTGTTGTTTTTCAATGTTGAGGTTGTTGTTGAATTTGTTGGTGCTTTTCAATGTTGAGGTTGTTGTTGAATTTGTTGGTGCTTTTCAATGTTGAGGTTGTTGTTGTTTTTCAATGTTGAGATTGTTGTTGAATTTGTTGGTGTTTTTCACTGTTGAGGTTGTTGTTGAATTTGTTGGTGTTTTTCAATGTTGACGTTGTTGTTGCTTTTCAATGTTGAGGTTGTTGTTGAATTTGTTGGTGTTTTTCAATGTTGAGTTTGTTGTTGTTTTTCAATGTTGAGGTTGTTGTTGTTGTTCAATGTTGTGGTTGTTGTTGTTTTTAAATGTTGGGGTTGTTGTTGAATTTGTTGGTGTTTTTCAATTTTGAGGATGTTGTTGCTTTTCAATGTTGAGGTTGTTGTTGAATTTGTTGGTGTTTTTCCATGATGAGGTTGTTGTTGTTTTTCAAAGTTGAGGTTGTTGTTGAATTTGTTGGTGTTTTTCAATGTTGAGGTTGTTGTTGTTTTTCAATGTTGAGGCTGTTGTTGAATTTGTTGGTGTTTCTCAATTTTGAAGTTGTTGTTGAATTTGTTGGTGTTTTTCAATGTTGAGGTTGTTGTTGTTTTTCAATGTTGAGGTTGTTGTTGAATTTGTTGGTGTTTTTCCATGATGAGGTTGTTGTTGTTTTTCAAAGTTGAGGTTGTTGTTGAATTTGTTGGTGTTTTTCAATGTTGAGGATGTTGTTGTTTTTCAATGTTGAGGTTGTTGTTGAATTTGTTGGTGTTTTTCCATGATGAGGTTGTTGTTGTTTTTCAAAGTTGAGGTTGTTGTTGAATTTGTTGGTGTTTTTCAATGTTGAGGTTGTTGTTGTTTTTCAATGTTGAGGCTGTTGTTGAATTTGGTGGTGTTTTTCAATTTCGAGGTTGTTGTTGAATTTGTTGGTGTTTTTCAATGTTGAAGTTGTTGTTGAATTTGTTGGTGTTTTTCAATGTTGAGGTTGTTGTTGTTTTTCAATGTTGAGGTTGTTGTTGAATTTGTTGGTGTTTTTCAATGTTGAGGTTGTTGTTGTTTTTCAATGCTGAGGTTGTTGTTGAATTTGTTGGTGTTTTTCAATGTTGAGGTTGTTGTTGAATTTGTTGGTGTTTTTCAATGTTGAGGTTGTTGTTGTTTTTCAATGTTGAGGTTGTTGATGAATTTGTTGGTGTTTTTCAATGTTGAGGTTGTTGTTGTTTTTAAATGTTGAGGTTGTTGTTGAATTTGTGGGTGTTTTTTCAATTTTGAGGTTGTTGGTGTTTTTCAATGTTGAAGTTGTTGTTGAATTTGTTGGTGTTTTTCAATTTCGAGGTTGTTGTTGAATTTGTTGGTGTTTTTCAATGTTGAAGTTTTTGTTGAATTTGTTGGTGTTTTTCAATGTTGAGGTTGTTGTTGTTTTTCAATGTTGAGGTTGTTGTTGAATTTGTTGGTGTTTTTCAATGTTGAGGTTGTTGTTGTTTTTCAATGCTGAGGTTGCTGTTGAATTTGTTGGTGTTTTTCAATGTTGAGGTTGTTGTTGAATTTGTTGGTGTTTTTCAATGTTGAGGTTGTTGTTGTTTTTCAATGTTGAGGTTGTTGTTGAATTTGTTGGTGATTTTCAATGTTGAGGTTGTTGTTGTTTTTCAATGTTGAGGTTGTTGTTGAATTTGTTGGTGCTTTTCAATGTTGAGGTTGTTGTTGAATTTGTTGGTGCTTTTCAATGTTGAGGTTGTTGTTGTTTTTCAACGTTGAGATTGTTGTTGAATTTGTTGGTGTTTTTCACTGTTGAGGTTGTTGTTGAATTTGTTGGTGTTTTTCAATGTTGAGGTTGTTGTTGCTTTTCAATGTTGAGGTTGTTGTTGAATTTGTTGGTGTTTTTCAATGTTGAGTTTGTTGTTGTTTTTCAATGTTGAGGTTGTTGTTGTTGTTCAATGTTGTGGTTGTTGTTGTTTTTAAATGTTGGGGTTGTTGTTGAATTTGTTGGTGTTTTTCAATTTTGAGGATGTTGTTGTTTTTCAATGTTGAGGTTGTTGTTGAATTTGTTGGTGTTTTTCCATGATGAGGTTGTTGTTGTTTTTCAAAGTTGAGGTTGTTGTTGAATTTGTTGGTGTTTTTCAATGTTGAGGTTGTTGTTGTTTTTCAATGTTGAGGCTGTTGTTGAATTTGTTGGTGTTTCTCAATTTTGAAGTTGTTGTTGAATTTGTTGGTGTTTTTCAATGTTGAGGTTGTTGTTGTTTTTCAATGTTGAGGTTGTTGTTGAATTTGTTGGTGTTTTTCAATGTTGAGGTTGTTGTTGTTTTTCAATTTAGAGGTTGTTGTTGAATTTGTTGGTGTTTTTCAATGTTGAGGTTGTTGTTGAATTTGTTTGTGTTTTTCAATGTTGAGGTTGTTGTTGTTTTTCAATGTTGAGGTTGTTGTTGAATTTGTTGGTGTTTTTCAATGTTGAGGTTGTTGTTGTTTTTCAATGTTGAGGTTGTTGTTGAATTTGTTGGTGTTTTTCAATGTTGAGGTTGTTGTTGTTTTTCAATGTTGAGGTTGTTGTTGAATTTGGTGGTGTTTTTCAATGTCGACGTTTTTGTTGAATTTGTTGGTGTTTTTCAATGTTGAAGTTGCTGTTGAATTTGTTGGTGTTTTTCAATTTCGAGGTTGTTGTTGAATTTGTTGGTGTTTTTCAATGTTGAAGTTGTTGTTGAATTTGTTGGTGTTTTTCAATGTTGAGGTTGTTGTTGTTTTTCAATGCTGAGGTTGTTGTTGAATTTGTTAGTGTTTTTCAATGTTGAGGTTGTTGTTGAATTTGTTGGTGTTTTTCAATGTTGAGGTTGTTGTTGTTTTTCAATGTTGAGGTTGTTGTTGAATTTGTTGGTGTTTTTCAATGTTGAGGTTGTTGTTGTTTTTAAATGTTGAGGTTGTTGTTGAATTTGTTGGTGTTTTTCCATGATGAGGTTGTTGTTGTTTTTCAAAGTTGAGGTTGTTGTTGAATTTGTTGGTGTTTTTCAATGTTGAGGATGTTGTTGTTTTTCAATGTTGAGGTTGTTGTTGAATTTGTTGGTGTTTTTCCATGATGAGGTTGTTGTTGTTTTTCAAAGTTGAGGTTGTTGTTGAATTTGTTGGTGTTTTTCAATGTTGAGGTTGTTGTTGTTTTTCAATGTTGAGGCTGTTGTTGAATTTGGTGGTGTTTTTCAATTTCGAGGTTGTTGTTGAATTTGTTGGTGTTTTTCAATGTTGAAGTTGTTGTTGAATTTGTTGGTGTTTTTCAATGTTGAGGTTGTTGTTGTTTTTCAATGTTGAGGTTGTTGTTGAATTTGTTGGTGTTTTTCAATGTTGAGGTTGTTGTTGTTTTTCAATGCTGAGGTTGTTGTTGAATTTGTTGGTGTTTTTCAATGTTGAGGTTGTTGTTGAATTTGTTGGTGTTTTTCAATGTTGAGGTTGTTGTTGTTTTTCAATGTTGAGGTTGTTGTTGAATTTGTTGGTGTTTTTCAATGTTGAGGTTGTTGTTGTTTTTAAATGTTGAGGTTGTTGTTGAATTTGTGGGTGTTTTTTCAATTTTGAGGTTGTTGGTGTTTTTCAATGTTGAAGTTGTTGTTGAATTTGTTGGTGTTTTTCAATTTCGAGGTTGTTGTTGAATTTGTTGGTGTTTTTCAATGTTGAAGTTTTTGTTGAATTTGTTGGTGTTTTTCAATGTTGAGGTTGTTGTTGTTTTTCAATGTTGAGGTTGTTGTTGAATTTGTTGGTGTTTTTCAATGTTGAGGTTGTTGTTGTTTTTCAATGCTGAGGTTGCTGTTGAATTTGTTGGTGTTTTTCAATGTTGAGGTTGTTGTTGAATTTGTTGGTGTTTTTCAATGTTGAGGTTGTTGTTGTTTTTCAATGTTGAGGTTGTTGTTGAATTTGTTGGTGATTTTCAATGTTGAGGTTGTTGTTGTTTTTCAATGTTGAGGTTGTTGTTGAATTTGTTGGTGCTTTTCAATGTTGAGGTTGTTGTTGAATTTGTTGGTGCTTTTCAATGTTGAGGTTGTTGTTGTTTTTCAATGTTGAGGTTGTTGTTGAATTTGTTGGTGCTTTTCAATGTTGAGGTTGTTGTTGAATTTGTTGGTGCTTTTCAATGTTGAGGTTGTTGTTGTTTTTCAATGTTGAGATTGTTGTTGAATTTGTTGGTGTTTTTCACTGTTGAGGTTGTTGTTGAATTTGTTGGTGTTTTTCAATGTTGACGTTGTTGTTGCTTTTCAATGTTGAGGTTGTTGTTGAATTTGTTGGTGTTTTTCAATGTTGAGTTTGTTGTTGTTTTTCAATGTTGAGGTTGTTGTTGTTGTTCAATGTTGTGGTTGTTGTTGTTTTTAAATGTTGGGGTTGTTGTTGAATTTGTTGGTGTTTTTCAATTTTGAGGATGTTGTTGCTTTTCAATGTTGAGGTTGTTGTTGAATTTGTTGGTGTTTTTCCATGATGAGGTTGTTGTTGTTTTTCAAAGTTGAGGTTGTTGTTGAATTTGTTGGTGTTTTTCAATGTTGAGGTTGTTGTTGTTTTTCAATGTTGAGGCTGTTGTTGAATTTGTTGGTGTTTCTCAATTTTGAAGTTGTTGTTGAATTTGTTGGTGTTTTTCAATGTTGAGGTTGTTGTTGTTTTTCAATGTTGAGGTTGTTGTTGAATTTGTTGGTGTTTTTCCATGATGAGGTTGTTGTTGTTTTTCAAAGTTGAGGTTGTTGTTGAATTTGTTGGTGTTTTTCAATGTTGAGGATGTTGTTGTTTTTCAATGTTGAGGTTGTTGTTGAATTTGTTGGTGTTTTTCCATGATGAGGTTGTTGTTGTTTTTCAAAGTTGAGGTTGTTGTTGAATTTGTTGGTGTTTTTCAATGTTGAGGTTGTTGTTGTTTTTCAATGTTGAGGCTGTTGTTGAATTTGGTGGTGTTTTTCAATTTCGAGGTTGTTGTTGAATTTGTTGGTGTTTTTCAATGTTGAAGTTGTTGTTGAATTTGTTGGTGTTTTTCAATGTTGAGGTTGTTGTTGTTTTTCAATGTTGAGGTTGTTGTTGAATTTGTTGGTGTTTTTCAATGTTGAGGTTGTTGTTGTTTTTCAATGCTGAGGTTGTTGTTGAATTTGTTGGTGTTTTTCAATGTTGAGGTTGTTGTTGAATTTGTTGGTGTTTTTCAATGTTGAGGTTGTTGTTGTTTTTCAATGTTGAGGTTGTTGATGAATTTGTTGGTGTTTTTCAATGTTGAGGTTGTTGTTGTTTTTAAATGTTGAGGTTGTTGTTGAATTTGTGGGTGTTTTTTCAATTTTGAGGTTGTTGGTGTTTTTCAATGTTGAAGTTGTTGTTGAATTTGTTGGTGTTTTTCAATTTCGAGGTTGTTGTTGAATTTGTTGGTGTTTTTCAATGTTGAAGTTTTTGTTGAATTTGTTGGTGTTTTTCAATGTTGAGGTTGTTGTTGTTTTTCAATGTTGAGGTTGTTGTTGAATTTGTTGGTGTTTTTCAATGTTGAGGTTGTTGTTGTTTTTCAATGCTGAGGTTGCTGTTGAATTTGTTGGTGTTTTTCAATGTTGAGGTTGTTGTTGAATTTGTTGGTGTTTTTCAATGTTGAGGTTGTTGTTGTTTTTCAATGTTGAGGTTGTTGTTGAATTTGTTGGTGATTTTCAATGTTGAGGTTGTTGTTGTTTTTCAATGTTGAGGTTGTTGTTGAATTTGTTGGTGCTTTTCAATGTTGAGGTTGTTGTTGAATTTGTTGGTGCTTTTCAATGTTGAGGTTGTTGTTGTTTTTCAACGTTGAGATTGTTGTTGAATTTGTTGGTGTTTTTCACTGTTGAGGTTGTTGTTGAATTTGTTGGTGTTTTTCAATGTTGAGGTTGTTGTTGCTTTTCAATGTTGAGGTTGTTGTTGAATTTGTTGGTGTTTTTCAATGTTGAGTTTGTTGTTGTTTTTCAATGTTGAGGTTGTTGTTGTTGTTCAATGTTGTGGTTGTTGTTGTTTTTAAATGTTGGGGTTGTTGTTGAATTTGTTGGTGTTTTTCAATTTTGAGGATGTTGTTGTTTTTCAATGTTGAGGTTGTTGTTGAATTTGTTGGTGTTTTTCCATGATGAGGTTGTTGTTGTTTTTCAAAGTTGAGGTTGTTGTTGAATTTGTTGGTGTTTTTCAATGTTGAGGTTGTTGTTGTTTTTCAATGTTGAGGCTGTTGTTGAATTTGTTGGTGTTTCTCAATTTTGAAGTTGTTGTTGAATTTGTTGGTGTTTTTCAATGTTGAGGTTGTTGTTGTTTTTCAATGTTGAGGTTGTTGTTGAATTTGTTGGTGTTTTTCAATGTTGAGGTTGTTGTTGTTTTTCAATTTAGAGGTTGTTGTTGAATTTGTTGGTGTTTTTCAATGTTGAGGTTGTTGTTGAATTTGTTTGTGTTTTTCAATGTTGAGGTTGTTGTTGTTTTTCAATGTTGAGGTTGTTGTTGAATTTGTTGGTGTTTTTCAATGTTGAGGTTGTTGTTGTTTTTCAATGTTGAGGTTGTTGTTGAATTTGTTGGTGTTTTTCAATGTTGAGGTTGTTGTTGTTTTTCAATGTTGAGGTTGTTGTTGAATTTGGTGGTGTTTTTCAATGTCGACGTTGTTGTTGAATTTGTTGGTGTTTTTCAATGTTGAAGTTGCTGTTGAATTTGTTGGTGTTTTTCAATTTCGAGGTTGTTGTTGAATTTGTTGGTGTTTTTCAATGTTGAAGTTGTTGTTGAATTTGTTGGTGTTTTTCAATGTTGAGGTTGTTGTTGTTTTTCAATGCTGAGGTTGTTGTTGAATTTGTTAGTGTTTTTCAATGTTGAGGTTGTTGTTGAATTTGTTGGTGTTTTTCAATGTTGAGGTTGTTGTTGTTTTTCAATGTTGAGGTTGTTGTTGAATTTGTTGGTGTTTTTCAATGTTGAGGTTGTTGTTGTTTTTAAATGTTGAGGTTGTTGTTGAATTTGTTGGTGTTTTTCCATGATGAGGTTGTTGTTGTTTTTCAAAGTTGAGGTTGTTGTTGAATTTGTTGGTGTTTTTCAATGTTGAGGATGTTGTTGTTTTTCAATGTTGAGGTTGTTGTTGAATTTGTTGGTGTTTTTCCATGATGAGGTTGTTGTTGTTTTTCAAAGTTGAGGTTGTTGTTGAATTTGTTGGTGTTTTTCAATGTTGAGGTTGTTGTTGTTTTTCAATGTTGAGGCTGTTGTTGAATTTGGTGGTGTTTTTCAATTTCGAGGTTGTTGTTGAATTTGTTGGTGTTTTTCAATGTTGAAGTTATTGTTGAATTTGTTGGTGTTTTTCAATGTTGAGGTTGTTGTTGTTTTTCAATGTTGAGGTTGTTGTTGAATTTGTTGGTGTTTTTCAATGTTGAGGTTGTTGTTGTTTTTCAATGCTGAGGTTGTTGTTGAATTTGTTGGTGTTTTTCAATGTTGAGGTTGTTGTTGAATTTGTTGGTGTTTTTCAATGTTGAGGTTGTTGTTGTTTTTCAATGTTGAGGTTGTTGTTGAATTTGTTGGTGTTTTTCAATGTTGAGGTTGTTGTTGTTTTTAAATGTTGAGGTTGTTGTTGAATTTGTGGGTGTTTTTTCAATTTTGAGGTTGTTGGTGTTTTTCAATGTTGAAGTTGTTGTTGAATTTGTTGGTGTTTTTCAATTTCGAGGTTGTTGTTGAATTTGTTGGTGTTTTTCAATGTTGAAGTTTTTGTTGAATTTGTTGGTGTTTTTCAATGTTGAGGTTGTTGTTGTTTTTCAATGTTGAGGTTGTTGTTGAATTTGTTGGTGTTTTTCAATGTTGAGGTTGTTGTTGTTTTTCAATGCTGAGGTTGCTGTTGAATTTGTTGGTGTTTTTCAATGTTGAGGTTGTTGTTGAATTTGTTGGTGTTTTTCAATGTTGAGGTTGTTGTTGTTTTTCAATGTTGAGGTTGTTGTTGAATTTGTTGGTGATTTTCAATGTTGAGGTTGTTGTTGTTTTTCAATGTTGAGGTTGTTGTTGAATTTGTTGGTGCTTTTCAATGTTGAGGTTGTTGTTGAATTTGTTGGTGCTTTTCAATGTTGAGGTTGTTGTTGTTTTTCAATGTTGAGATTGTTGTTGAATTTGTTGGTGTTTTTCACTGTTGAGGTTGTTGTTGAATTTGTTGGTGTTTTTCAATGTTGAGGTTGTTGTTGCTTTTCAATGTTGAGGTTGTTGTTGAATTTGTTGGTGTTTTTCAATGTTGAGTTTGTTGTTGTTTTTCAATGTTGAGGTTGTTGTTGTTGTTCAATGTTGTGGTTCTGGTTGTTTTTAAATGTTGGGGTTGTTGTTGAATTTGTTGGTGTTTTTCAATTTTGAGGATGTTGTTGTTTTTCAATGTTGAGGTTGTTGTTGAATTTGTTGGTGTTTTTCCATGATGAGGTTGTTGTTGTTTTTCAAAGTTGAGGTTGTTGTTGAATTTGTTGGTGTTTTTCAATGTTGAGGTTGTTGTTGTTTTTCAATGTTGAGGCTGTTGTTGAATTTGTTGGTGTTTCTCAATTTTGAAGTTGTTGTTGAATTTGTTGGTGTTTTTCAATGTTGAGGTTGTTGTTGTTTTTCAATGTTGAGGTTGTTGTTGAATTTGTTGGTGTTTTTCAATGTTGAGGTTGTTGTTGTTTTTCAATTTAGAGGTTGTTGTTGAATTTGTTGGTGTTTTTCAATGTTGAGGTTGTTGTTGAATTTGTTTGTGTTTTTCAATGTTGAGGTTGTTGTTGTTTTTCAATGTTGAGGTTGTTGTTGAATTTGTTGGTGTTTTTCAATGTTGAGGTTGTTGTTGTTTTTCAATGTTGAGGTTGTTGTTGAATTTGTTGGTGTTTTTCAATGTTGAGGTTGTTGTTGTTTTTCAATGTTGAGGTTGTTGTTGAATTTGGTGGTGTTTTTCAATGTCGACGTTGTTGTTGAATTTGTTAGTGTTTTTCAATGTTGAAGTTGCTGTTGAATTTGTTGGTGTTTTTCAATTTCGAGGTTGTTGTTGAATTTGTTGGTGTTTTTCAATGTTGAAGTTGTTGTTGAATTTGTTGGTGTTTTTCAACGTTGAGGTTGTTGTTGTTTTTCAATACTGAGGTTGTTGTTGAATTTGTTAGTGTTTTTCAATGTTGAGGTTGTTGTTGAATTTGTTGGTGTTTTTCAATGTTGAGGTTGTTGTTGTTTTTCAATGTTGAGGTTGTTGTTGAATTTGTTGGTGTTTTTCAATGTCGAGGTTGTTGTTGAATTTGTTGGTGTTTTTCAATGTTGAAGTTGTTGTTGAATTTGTTGGTGTTTTTCAATTTCGAGGTTGTTGTTGAATTTGTTGGTGTTTTTCAATGTTGAAGTTTTTGTTGAATTTGTTGGTGTTTTTCAATGTTGAGGTTGTTGTTGTTTTTGAATGTTGAGGTTGTTGTTGAATTTGTTGGTGTTTTTCAATGTTGAGGTTGTTGTTGTTTTTCAATGCTGAGGTTGTTGTTGAATTTGTTGGTGTTTTTCAATGTTGAGGTTGTTGTTGAATTTGTTGGTGTTTTTCAATGTTGAGGTTGTTGTTGTTTTTCAATGTTGAGGTTGTTGTTGAATTTGTTGGTGATTTTCAATGTTGAGGTTGTTGTTGTTTTTCAATGCTGAGGTTGTTGTTGAATTTGTTGGTGCTTTTCAATGTTGAGGTTGTTGTTGAATTTGTTGGTGTTTTTCAATGTTGAGGTTGTTGTTGTTTTTCAATGTTGAGGTTGTTGTTGAATTTGTTGGTGTTTTTCAATGTTGAGGTTGTTGTTGAATTTGTTGGTGTTTTTCAATGTTGAGGTTGTTGTTGCAATTCAATGTTGAGGTTGTTGTTGAATTTGTTGGTGTTTTTCAATGTTGAGTTTGTTGTTGTTTTTCAATGTTGAGGTTGTTGTTGTTGTTCAATGTTGTGGTTGTTGTTGTTTTTAAATGTTGGGGTTGTTGTTGAATTTGTTGGTGTTTTTCAATTTTGAGGATGTTGTTGTTTTTCAATGTTGAGGTTGTTGTTGAATTTGTTGGTATTTTTCCATGATGAGGTTGTTGTTGTTTTTCAAAGTTGAGGTTGTTGTTGAATTTGTTGGTGTTTTTCAATGTTGAGGTTGTTGTTGTTTTTCAATGTTGAGACTGTTGTTGAATTTGTTGGTGTTTTTCAATTTCGAGGTTGTTGTTGAATTTGTTGGTGTTTCTCAATGTTGAAGTTGTTGTTGAATTTGTTGGTGTTTTTCAATGTTGAGGTTGTTGTTGTTTTTCAATGTTGAGGTTGTTGTTGAATTTGTTGGTGTTTTTCAATGTTGAGGTTGTTGTTGTTTTTCAATTTTGAGGTTGTTGTTGAATTTGTTCGTGTTTTTCAATGTTGAGGTTGTTGTTGAATTTGTTGGTGTTTTTCAATGTTGAGGTTGTTGTTGTTTTTCAATGTTGAGGTTGTTGTTGAATTTGTTGGTGTTTTTCAATGTTGAGGTTGTTGTTGAATTTGTTGGTGTTTTTCAATGTTGAGGTTGTTGTTGTTTTTCAATGTTGAGGTTGTTGTTGAATTTGTTGGTGTTTTTCAATGTTGAGGTTGTTGTTGTTTTTCAATGTTGAGGTTATTGTTGAATTTTTTGGTGTTTTTCAATGTTGAGTTTGTTGTTGTTTTTCAATGTTGAGGTTGTTGTTGTTGAGTTTGTAGGTGTTTTTCAATGTTGAGGTTGTTGTTGAATTTGTTGGTGTTTTTCAATGTTGATTTTGTTGTTGAATTTGTTGGTGTTTTACAATGCTGAGGTTGTTGTTGTTTTTAATTGTTGAGGTTGTTGTTGAATTTGTTGGTGTGTTTTCAGTTTTGAGGTTGTTGGTGTTTTTCAATGTTGAGGTTGTTGTTGAATTTGGTGGTGTTTTTCAATGTCGACGTTGTTGTTGAATTTGTTGGTGTTTTTCAAAGTTGAGGTTGTTGTTGTTTTTCAATGTTGAGGTTGTTGTTGAATTTGTTGGTGTTTTTCAATGTTGAGGTTGTTGTTGTTTTTCAATGCTGAGGTTGTTGTTGAATTTTTTGGTGTTTTTCAATGTTGAGGTTGTTGTTGAATTTGTTGGTGTTTTTCAATGTTGAGGTTGTTGTTGTTTTTCAATGTTGAGGTTGTTGTTGAATTTGTTGGTGTTTTTCAATGTTGAGGTTGTTGTTGAATTTGTTGGTGTTTTTCAATGTTGAGGTTGTTGTTGTTTTTAAATGTTGAGGTTGTTGTTGAATTTGTTGGTGTTTTTCAATGTTGAAGTTGCTGTCGAATTTGTTGGTGTTTTTCAATGTTGAGGTTGTTGTTGTTTTTCAATGTTGAGGTTGTTGTTGAATTTGTTGGTGTTTTTCAATGTTGAGATTGTTGTTGTTTTTCAATGCTGAGGTTGTTGTTGAATTTGTTGGT
Organism: Isurus oxyrinchus; assembly: GCA_026770705.1. NCBI lineage: Eukaryota > Metazoa > Chordata > Chondrichthyes > Lamniformes > Lamnidae > Isurus > Isurus oxyrinchus. The sequence continues at coordinate 2,145,186 of JANJGN010000086.1, read as the reverse complement.
GTTTTTCAATGTTGAGGTTGTTGTTGAATTTGTTGGTGTTTTTCAATGTTGAGGTTGTTGTTGTTTTTCAATGTTGAGGTTGTTGTTGAATTTGTTGGTGTTTTTCAATGTTGAGGTTGTTGTTGAATTTGTTGGTGTTTTTCAATGTTGAGGTTGTTGTTTTTAAATGTTGAGGTTGTTGTTGAATTTGTTGGTGTTTTTTCAATTTTGAGGTTGTTGGTGTTTTTCAATGTTGAGGTTGTTGTTGAATTTGATGGTGTTTTTCAATGTCGAGGTTGTTGTTGAATTTGTTGGTGTTTTTCAATGTTGAAGTTGTTGTTGAATTTGTTGGTGTTTTTCAATTTCGAGGTTGTTGTTGAATTTGTTGGTGTTTTTCCATGTTGAAGTTTTTGTTGAATTTGTTGGTGTTTTTCAATGTTGAGGTTGTTGTTGTTTTTCAATGTTGAGGTTGTTGTTGAATTTGTTGGTTTTTTTCAATGTTGAGGTTGTTGTTGTTTTTCAATGCTGAGGTTGTTGTTGAATTTGTTGGTGTTTTTCAATGTTGAGGTTGTTGTTGAATTTGTTGCTGTTTTTCAATGTTGAGGTTGTTGTTGTTTTTCAATGTTGAGGTTGTTGTTGAATTTGTTGGTGATTTTCAATGTTGAGGTTGTTGTTGTTTTTCAATGTTGAGGTTGTTGTTGAATTTGTTGGTGCTTTTCAATGTTGAGGTTGTTGTTGAATTTGTTGGTGTTTTTCAATGTTGAGGTTGTTTTTGTTTTTCAATGTTGAGGTTGTTGTTGAATTTGTTGGTGTTTTTCAATGTTGAGGTTGTTGTTGTTTTTCAATGTTGAGGTTGTTGTTGAATTTGTTGGTGTGCTTCATTGTTGAAGTTGTTGTTGAATTTGTTGGTGTTTTTCAATGTTGAGGTTGTTGTTGTTCTTCAATGTTGAGGTTGTTGTTGAATTTGTTGGTGTTTTTCAATGTTGAGTTTGTTGTTGTTTTTCAATGTTGAGGTTGCTGTTGAATTTGTTGGTGTTTTTCAATTTCGAGGTTGTTGTTGAATTTGTTGGTGTTTTTCAATGTTGAAGTTGTTGTTGAATTTGTTGGTGTTTTTCAATGTTGAGGTTGTTGTTGTTTTTCAATGCTGAGGTTGTTGTTGAATTTGTTAGTGTTTTTCAATGTTGAGGTTGTTGTTGAATTTGTTGGTGTTTTTCAATGTTGAGGTTGTTGTTGTTTTTCAATGTTGAGGTTGTTGTTGAATTTGTTGGTGTTTTTCAATGTTGAGGTTGTTGTTGTTTTTAAATGTTGAGGTTGTTGTTGAATTTGTTGGTGTTTTTCCATGATGAGGTTGTTGTTGTTTTTCAAAGTTGAGGTTGTTGTTGAATTTGTTGGTGTTTTTCAATGTTGAGGATGTTGTTGTTTTTCAATGTTGAGGTTGTTGTTGAATTTGTTGGTGTTTTTCCATGATGAGGTTGTTGTTGTTTTTCAAAGTTGAGGTTGTTGTTGAATTTGTTGGTGTTTTTCAATGTTGAGGTTGTTGTTGTTTTTCAATGTTGAGGCTGTTGTTGAATTTGGTGGTGTTTTTCAATTTCGAGGTTGTTGTTGAATTTGTTGGTGTTTTTCAATGTTGAAGTTATTGTTGAATTTGTTGGTGTTTTTCAATGTTGAGGTTGTTGTTGTTTTTCAATGTTGAGGTTGTTGTTGAATTTGTTGGTGTTTTTCAATGTTGAGGTTGTTGTTGTTTTTCAATGCTGAGGTTGTTGTTGAATTTGTTGGTGTTTTTCAATGTTGAGGTTGTTGTTGAATTTGTTGGTGTTTTTCAATGTTGAGGTTGTTGTTGTTTTTCAATGTTGAGGTTGTTGTTGAATTTGTTGGTGTTTTTCAATGTTGAGGTTGTTGTTGTTTTTAAATGTTGAGGTTGTTGTTGAATTTGTGGGTGTTTTTTCAATTTTGAGGTTGTTGGTGTTTTTCAATGTTGAAGTTGTTGTTGAATTTGTTGGTGTTTTTCAATTTCGAGGTTGTTGTTGAATTTGTTGGTGTTTTTCAATGTTGAAGTTTTTGTTGAATTTGTTGGTGTTTTTCAATGTTGAGGTTGTTGTTGTTTTTCAATGTTGAGGTTGTTGTTGAATTTGTTGGTGTTTTTCAATGTTGAGGTTGTTGTTGTTTTTCAATGCTGAGGTTGCTGTTGAATTTGTTGGTGTTTTTCAATGTTGAGGTTGTTGTTGAATTTGTTGGTGTTTTTCAATGTTGAGGTTGTTGTTGTTTTTCAATGTTGAGGTTGTTGTTGAATTTGTTGGTGATTTTCAATGTTGAGGTTGTTGTTGTTTTTCAATGTTGAGGTTGTTGTTGAATTTGTTGGTGCTTTTCAATGTTGAGGTTGTTGTTGAATTTGTTGGTGCTTTTCAATGTTGAGGTTGTTGTTGTTTTTCAATGTTGAGATTGTTGTTGAATTTGTTGGTGTTTTTCACTGTTGAGGTTGTTGTTGAATTTGTTGGTGTTTTTCAATGTTGAGGTTGTTGTTGCTTTTCAATGTTGAGGTTGTTGTTGAATTTGTTGGTGTTTTTCAATGTTGAGTTTGTTGTTGTTTTTCAATGTTGAGGTTGTTGTTGTTGTTCAATGTTGTGGTTCTGGTTGTTTTTAAATGTTGGGGTTGTTGTTGAATTTGTTGGTGTTTTTCAATTTTGAGGATGTTGTTGTTTTTCAATGTTGAGGTTGTTGTTGAATTTGTTGGTGTTTTTCCATGATGAGGTTGTTGTTGTTTTTCAAAGTTGAGGTTGTTGTTGAATTTGTTGGTGTTTTTCAATGTTGAGGTTGTTGTTGTTTTTCAATGTTGAGGCTGTTGTTGAATTTGTTGGTGTTTCTCAATTTTGAAGTTGTTGTTGAATTTGTTGGTGTTTTTCAATGTTGAGGTTGTTGTTGTTTTTCAATGTTGAGGTTGTTGTTGAATTTGTTGGTGTTTTTCAATGTTGAGGTTGTTGTTGTTTTTCAATTTAGAGGTTGTTGTTGAATTTGTTGGTGTTTTTCAATGTTGAGGTTGTTGTTGAATTTGTTTGTGTTTTTCAATGTTGAGGTTGTTGTTGTTTTTCAATGTTGAGGTTGTTGTTGAATTTGTTGGTGTTTTTCAATGTTGAGGTTGTTGTTGTTTTTCAATGTTGAGGTTGTTGTTGAATTTGTTGGTGTTTTTCAATGTTGAGGTTGTTGTTGTTTTTCAATGTTGAGGTTGTTGTTGAATTTGGTGGTGTTTTTCAATGTCGACGTTGTTGTTGAATTTGTTAGTGTTTTTCAATGTTGAAGTTGCTGTTGAATTTGTTGGTGTTTTTCAATTTCGAGGTTGTTGTTGAATTTGTTGGTGTTTTTCAATGTTGAAGTTGTTGTTGAATTTGTTGGTGTTTTTCAACGTTGAGGTTGTTGTTGTTTTTCAATACTGAGGTTGTTGTTGAATTTGTTAGTGTTTTTCAATGTTGAGGTTGTTGTTGAATTTGTTGGTGTTTTTCAATGTTGAGGTTGTTGTTGTTTTTCAATGTTGAGGTTGTTGTTGAATTTGTTGGTGTTTTTCAATGTCGAGGTTGTTGTTGAATTTGTTGGTGTTTTTCAATGTTGAAGTTGTTGTTGAATTTGTTGGTGTTTTTCAATTTCGAGGTTGTTGTTGAATTTGTTGGTGTTTTTCAATGTTGAAGTTTTTGTTGAATTTGTTGGTGTTTTTCAATGTTGAGGTTGTTGTTGTTTTTGAATGTTGAGGTTGTTGTTGAATTTGTTGGTGTTTTTCAATGTTGAGGTTGTTGTTGTTTTTCAATGCTGAGGTTGTTGTTGAATTTGTTGGTGTTTTTCAATGTTGAGGTTGTTGTTGAATTTGTTGGTGTTTTTCAATGTTGAGGTTGTTGTTGTTTTTCAATGTTGAGGTTGTTGTTGAATTTGTTGGTGATTTTCAATGTTGAGGTTGTTGTTGTTTTTCAATGCTGAGGTTGTTGTTGAATTTGTTGGTGCTTTTCAATGTTGAGGTTGTTGTTGAATTTGTTGGTGTTTTTCAATGTTGAGGTTGTTGTTGTTTTTCAATGTTGAGGTTGTTGTTGAATTTGTTGGTGTTTTTCAATGTTGAGGTTGTTGTTGAATTTGTTGGTGTTTTTCAATGTTGAGGTTGTTGTTGCAATTCAATGTTGAGGTTGTTGTTGAATTTGTTGGTGTTTTTCAATGTTGAGTTTGTTGTTGTTTTTCAATGTTGAGGTTGTTGTTGTTGTTCAATGTTGTGGTTGTTGTTGTTTTTAAATGTTGGGGTTGTTGTTGAATTTGTTGGTGTTTTTCAATTTTGAGGATGTTGTTGTTTTTCAATGTTGAGGTTGTTGTTGAATTTGTTGGTATTTTTCCATGATGAGGTTGTTGTTGTTTTTCAAAGTTGAGGTTGTTGTTGAATTTGTTGGTGTTTTTCAATGTTGAGGTTGTTGTTGTTTTTCAATGTTGAGACTGTTGTTGAATTTGTTGGTGTTTTTCAATTTCGAGGTTGTTGTTGAATTTGTTGGTGTTTCTCAATGTTGAAGTTGTTGTTGAATTTGTTGGTGTTTTTCAATGTTGAGGTTGTTGTTGTTTTTCAATGTTGAGGTTGTTGTTGAATTTGTTGGTGTTTTTCAATGTTGAGGTTGTTGTTGTTTTTCAATTTTGAGGTTGTTGTTGAATTTGTTCGTGTTTTTCAATGTTGAGGTTGTTGTTGAATTTGTTGGTGTTTTTCAATGTTGAGGTTGTTGTTGTTTTTCAATGTTGAGGTTGTTGTTGAATTTGTTGGTGTTTTTCAATGTTGAGGTTGTTGTTGAATTTGTTGGTGTTTTTCAATGTTGAGGTTGTTGTTGTTTTTCAATGTTGAGGTTGTTGTTGAATTTGTTGGTGTTTTTCAATGTTGAGGTTGTTGTTGTTTTTCAATGTTGAGGTTATTGTTGAATTTTTTGGTGTTTTTCAATGTTGAGTTTGTTGTTGTTTTTCAATGTTGAGGTTGTTGTTGTTGAGTTTGTAGGTGTTTTTCAATGTTGAGGTTGTTGTTGAATTTGTTGGTGTTTTTCAATGTTGATTTTGTTGTTGAATTTGTTGGTGTTTTACAATGCTGAGGTTGTTGTTGTTTTTAATTGTTGAGGTTGTTGTTGAATTTGTTGGTGTGTTTTCAGTTTTGAGGTTGTTGGTGTTTTTCAATGTTGAGGTTGTTGTTGAATTTGGTGGTGTTTTTCAATGTCGACGTTGTTGTTGAATTTGTTGGTGTTTTTCAAAGTTGAGGTTGTTGTTGTTTTTCAATGTTGAGGTTGTTGTTGAATTTGTTGGTGTTTTTCAATGTTGAGGTTGTTGTTGTTTTTCAATGCTGAGGTTGTTGTTGAATTTTTTGGTGTTTTTCAATGTTGAGGTTGTTGTTGAATTTGTTGGTGTTTTTCAATGTTGAGGTTGTTGTTGTTTTTCAATGTTGAGGTTGTTGTTGAATTTGTTGGTGTTTTTCAATGTTGAGGTTGTTGTTGAATTTGTTGGTGTTTTTCAATGTTGAGGTTGTTGTTGTTTTTAAATGTTGAGGTTGTTGTTGAATTTGTTGGTGTTTTTCAATGTTGAAGTTGCTGTCGAATTTGTTGGTGTTTTTCAATGTTGAGGTTGTTGTTGTTTTTCAATGTTGAGGTTGTTGTTGAATTTGTTGGTGTTTTTCAATGTTGAGATTGTTGTTGTTTTTCAATGCTGAGGTTGTTGTTGAATTTGTTGGTGTTTTTCAATGTTGAGGTTGTTGTTGAATTTGTTGGTGTTTTTCAATGTTGAGGTTGTTGTTGTTTTTCAATGTTGAGGTTGTTGTTGAATTTGTTGGTGTTTTTCAATGTTGAGGTTGTTGTTGAATTTGTTGGTGTTTTTCAATGTTGAGGTTGTTGTTTTTAAATGTTGAGGTTGTTGTTGAATTTGTTGGTGTTTTTTCAATTTTGAGGTTGTTGGTGTTTTTCAATGTTGAGGTTGTTGTTGAATTTGATGGTGTTTTTCAATGTCGAGGTTGTTGTTGAATTTGTTGGTGTTTTTCAATGTTGAAGTTGTTGTTGAATTTGTTGGTGTTTTTCAATTTCGAGGTTGTTGTTGAATTTGTTGGTGTTTTTCAATGTTGAAGTTTTTGTTGAATTTGTTGGTGTTTTTCAATGTTGAGGTTGTTGTTGTTTTTCAATGTTGAGGTTGTTGTTGAATTTGTTGGTGTTTTTCAATGTTGAGGTTGTTGTTGTTTTTCAATGCTGAGGTTGTTGTTGAATTTGTTGGTGTTTTTCAATGTTGAGGTTGTTGTTGAATTTGTTGCTGTTTTTCAATGTTGAGGTTGTTGTTGTTTTTCAATGTTGAGGTTGTTGTTGAATTTGTTGGTGATTTTCAATGTTGAGGTTGTTGTTGTTTTTCAATGTTGAGGTTGTTGTTGAATTTGTTGGTGCTTTTCAATGTTGAGGTTGTTGTTGAATTTGTTGGTGTTTTTCAATGTTGAGGTTGTTTTTGTTTTTCAATGTTGAGGTTGTTGTTGAATTTGTTGGTGTTTTTCAATGTTGAGGTTGTTGTTGTTTTTCAATGTTGAGGTTGTTGTTGAATTTGTTGGTGTGTTTCATTGTTGAAGTTGTTGTTGAATTTGTTGGTGTTTTTCAATGTTGAGGTTGTTGTTGTTCTTCAATGTTGAGGTTGTTGTTGAATTTGTTGGTGTTTTTCAATGTTGAGTTTGTTGTTGTTTTTCAATGTTGAGGTTGTTGTTGAATTTGTTGGTGTTTTTCAATGTTGAGGTTGTTGTTGTTCTTCAATGTTGAGGTTGTTGTTGTTTTTAAATGTTCGGGTTGTTGTTGAATTTGTTGGTGTTTTTCAATTTTGAGGATGTTGTTGTTTTTCAATGTTGAGGTTGTTGTTGAATTTGTTGGTGTTTTTCCATGATGAGGTTGTTGTTGTTTTTCAAAGTTGAGGTTGTTGTTGAATTTGTTGGTGTTTTTCCATGTTGAGGTTGTTGTTGTTTTTCAATGTTGAGGCTGTTGTTGAATTTGTTGGTGTTTTTCAATTTCGAGGTTGTTGTTGAATTTGTTGATGTTTCTCAATGTTGAAGTTGTTGTTGAATTTGTTGGTGTTTTTCAATGTTGAGGTTGTTGTTGTTTTTCAATGTTGAGGTTGTTGTTGAATTTGTTGGTGTTTTTCAATGTTGAGGTTGTTGTTGTTTTTCAATGCTGAGGTTGTTGTTGAATTTGTTGGTGTTTTTCAATGTTGAGGTTGTTGTTGAATTTGTTGGTGTTTTTCAATGTTGAGGTTGTTGTTGTTTTTCAATGTTGAGGTTGTTGTTGAATTTGTTGGTGTTTTTCAATGTTGAGATTGTTGTTGTTTTTCAATGCTGAGGTTGTTGTTGAATTTGTTGGTGTTTTTCAATGTTGAGGTTGTTTTTGAATTTGTTGGTGTTTTTCAATGTTGAGGTTGTTGTTGTTTTTCAATGTTGAGGTTGTTGTTGAATTTGTTGGTGTTTTTCAATGTTGAGGTTGTTGTTGAATTTGTTGGTGTTTTTCAATGTTGAGGTTGTTGTTGTTTTTAAATGTTGAGGTGGTTGTTGAATTTGTTGGTGTTTTTTCAATTTTGAGGTTGTTGGTGTTTTTCAATGTTGAGGTTGTTGTTGAATTTGATGGTGTTTTTCAATGTCGAGGTTGTTGTTGAATTTGTTGGTGTTTTTCAATGTTGAAGTTGTTGATGAATTTGTTGGTGTTTTTCAATTTCGAGGTTGTTGTTGAATTTGTTGGTGTTTTTCAATGTTGAAGTTTTTGTTGAATTTGTTGGTGTTTTTCAATGTTGAGGTTGTTGTTGTTTTTCAATGTTGAGGTTGTTGTTGAATTTGTTGGTGTTTTTCAATGTTGAGGTTGTTGTTGTTTTTCAATGCTGAGGTTGTTTTTGAATTTGTTGGTGTTTTTCAATGTTGAGGTTGTTGTTGAATTTGTTGGTGTTTTTCAATGTTGAGGTTGTTGTTGTTTTTCAATGTTGAGGTTGTTGTTGAATTTGTTGGTGATTTTCAATGTTGAGGTTGTTGTTGTTTTTCAATGTTGAGGTTGTTGTTGAATTTGTTGGTGCTTTTCAATGTTGAGGTTGTTGTTGAATTTGTTGGTGTTTTTCAATGTTGAGGTTGTTGTTGTTTTTCAATGTTGAGGTTGTTGTTGAATTTGTTGGTGTTTTTCAATGTTGAGGTTGTTGTTGTTTTTCAATGTTGAGGTTGTTGTTGAATTTGTTGGTGTGTTTCATTGTTGAAGTTGTTGTTGAATTTGTTGGTGTTTTTCAATGTTGAGGTTGTTGTTGTTTTTCAATGTTGAGGTTGTTGTTGAATTTGTTCGTGTTTTTCAATGTTGAGTTTGTTGTTGTTTTTCAATGTTGAGGTTGTTGTTGAATTTGTTGGTTTTTTTCAATGTTGAGGTTGTTGTTGTTATTCAATGTTGAGGTTGTTGTTGTTTTTAAATGTTCGGGTTGTTGTTGAATTTGTTGGTGTTTTTCAATTTTGAGGATGTTGTTGTTTTTCAATGTTGAGGTTGTTGTTGAATTTGTTGGTGTTTTTCCATGATGAGGTTGTTGTTGTTTTTCAAATTTGAGGTTGTTGTTGAATTTGTTGGTGTTTTTCCATGTTGAGGTTGTTGTTGTTTTTCAATGTTGAGGCTGTTGTTGAATTTGTTGGTGTTTTTCAATTTCGAGGTTGTTGTTGAATTTGTTGGTGTTTCTCAATGTTGAAGGTGTTGTTGAATTTGTTGGTGTTTTTCAATGTTGAGGTTGTTGTTGTTTTTCAATGTTGAGGTTGTTGTTGAATTTGTTGGTGTTTTTCAATGTTGAGGTTGTTGTTGTTATTCAATGCTGAGGTTGTTGTTGAATTTGTTGGTGTTTTTCAATGTTGAGGTTGTTGTTGAATTTGTTGGTGTTTTTCAATGTTGAGGTTGTTGTTGTTTTTCAATGTTGAGGTTGTTGTTGAATTTGTTGGTGATTTTCAATGTTGAGGTTGTTGTTGTTTTTCAATGTTGAGGTTGTTGTTGAATTTGTTGGTGCTTTTCAATGTTGAGGTTGTTGTTGAATTTGTTGGTGTTTTTCAATGTTGAGGTTGTTGTTGTTTTTCAATGTTGAGGTTGTTGTTGAATTTGTTGGTGTTTTTCAGTGTTGAGGTTGTTGTTGAATTTGTTGGTGTTTTTCAATGTTGAGGTTGTTGTTGCTTTTCAATGTTGAGGTTGTTGTTGAATTTGTTGGTGTTTTTCAATGTTGAGTTTGTTGTTGTTTTTCAATGTTGAGGTTGTTGTTGTTGTTCAATGTTGTGGTTGTTGTTGTTTTTAAATGTTGGGGTTGTTGTTGAATTTGTTGGTGTTTTTCAATTTTGAGGATGTTGTTGTTTTTCAATGTTGAGGTTGTTGTTGAATTTGTTGGTGTTTTTCCATGATGAGGTTGTTGTTGTTTTTCAAAGTTGAGGTTGTTGTTGAATTTGTTGGTGTTTTTCAATGTTGAGGTTGTTGTTGTTTTTCAATGTTGAGGCTGTTGTTGAATTTGTTGGTGTTTTACAATTTCGAGGTTGTTGTTGAATTTGTTGGTGTTTCTCAATGTTGAAGTTGTTGTTGAATTTGTTGGTGTTTTTCAATGTTGAGGTTGTTGTTGTTTTTCAATGTTGAGGTTGTTGTTGAATTTGTTGGTGTTTTTCAATGTTGAGGTTGTTGTTGTTTTTCAATGTTGAGGTTGTTGTTGAATTTGTTGGTGTTTTTCAATGTTGAGGTTGTTGTTGAATTTGTTGGTGTTTTTCAATGTTGAGGTTGTTGTTGTTTTTCAATGTTGAGGTTGCTGTTGAATTTGTTGGTGTTTTTCAATGTTGAGGTTGTTGTTGTTTTTCAATGTTGAGGTTGTTGTTGAATTTGTTGGTGTTTTTCAATGTTGAGGTTGTTGGTGTTTTTCAATGTTGAGGTTGTTGTTGAATTTGATGGTGTTTTTCAATGTTGAAGTTGCTGTTGAATTTGTTGGTGTCTTTCAATTACGAGGTTGTTGTTGAATTTGTTGGTGTTTTTCAATGTTGAAGTTGTTGTTGAATTTGTTGGTGTTTTTCAAAGTTGAGGTTGTTGTTGTTTTTCAATGTTGAGGTTGTTGCTGAATTTGTTGGTGTTTTTCAATGTTGAGGTTGTTGTTGTTTTTCAATGCTGAGGTTGTTTTTGAATTTGTTGGTGTTTTTAAATGTTGAGGTTGTTGTTGAATTTGTTGGTGTTTTTCAATGTTGAGGTTGTTGTTGTTTTTCAATGTTGAGGTTGTTGTTGAATTTGTTGGTGTTTTTCAATGTTGAGGTTGTTGTTGAATTTGTTGGTGTTTTTCAATGTTGAGGTTGTGTTGTTTTTAAATGTTGAGGTTGTTGTTGAATTTGTTGGTGTTTTTTCAATTTTGAGGTTGTTGGTGTTTTTCAATGTTGAGGTTGTTGTTGAATTTGATGGTGTTTTTCAATGTCGAGGTTGTTGTTGAATTTGTTGGTGTTTTTCAATGTTGAAGTTGTTGTTGAATTTGTTGGTGTTTTTCAATTTCGAGGTTGTTGTTGAATTTGTTGGTGTTTTTCAATGTTGAAGTTTTTGTTGAATTAGTTGGTGTTATTCAATGTTGAGGTTGTTGTTGTTTTTCAATGTTGAGGTTGTTGTTGAATTTGTTGGTGTTTTTCAATGTTGAGGTTGTTGTTGTTTTTCAATGCTGAGGTTGTTGTTGAATTTGTTGGTGTTTTTCAATGTTGAGGTTGTTGTTGAATTTGTTGGTGTTTTTCAATGTTGAGGTTGTTGTTGTTTTTCAATGTTGAGGTTGTTGTTGAATTTGTTGGTGATTTTCAATGTTGAGGTTGTTGTTGTTTTTCAATGTTGAGGTTGTTGTTGAATTTGTTGGTGCTTTTCAATGTTGAGGTTGTTGTTGAATTTGTTGGTGTTTTTCAATGTTGAGGTTGTTGTTGTTTTTCAATGTTGAGGTTGTTGTTGAATTTGTTGGTGTTTTTCAATGTTGAGTTTGTTGTTGTTTTTCAATGTTGAGGTTGTTGTTGTTGTTCAATGTTGTGGTTGTTGTTGTTTTTAAATGTTGGGGTTGTTGTTGAATTTGTTGGTGTTTTTCAATTTTGAGGATGTTGTTCTTTTTCAATGTTGAGGTTGTTGTTGAATTTGTTGGTGTTTTTCCATGATGAGGTTGTTGTTGTTTTTCAAAGTTGAGGTTGTTGTTGAATTTGTTGGTGTTTTTCAATGTTGAGGTTGTTGTTGTTTTTCAATGTTGAGGCTGTTGTTGAATTTGTTGGTGTTTTTCAATTTCGAGGCTGTTGTTGAATTTGTTGGTGTTTCTCAATGTTGAAGTTGTTGTTGAATTTGTTGGTGTTTTTCAATGTTGAGGTTGTTGTTGTTTTTCAATGTTGAGGTTGTTGTTGAATTTGTTGGTGTTTTTCAATGTTGAGGTTGTTGTTGTTTTTCAATTTTGAGGTTGTTGTTGAATTTGTTGGTGTTTTTCAATGTTGAGGTTGTTGTTGTTTTTCAATGTTGAGGTTGTTGTTGAATTTGTTGGTGTGTTTCAATGTTGAGGTTGTTGTTGTTTTTCAATGCTGAGGTTGTTGTTGAATTTGTTGGTGTTTTTCAATGTTGAGGTTGTTGTTGAATTTGTTGGTGTTTTTCAATGTTGAGGTTGTTGTTGTTTTTCAATGTTGAGGTTGTTGTTGAATTTGTTGGTGATTTTCAATGTTGAGGTTGTTGTTGTTTTTCAATGTTGAGGTTGTTGTTGAATTTGTTGGTGCTTTTCAATGTTGAGGTTGTTGTTGAATTTGTTGGTGTTTTTCAATGTTGAGGTTGTTGTTGTTTTTCAATGTTGAGTTTGTTGTTGAATTTGTTGGTGTTTTTCAGTGTTGAGGTTGTTGTTGAATTTGTTGGTGTTTTTCAATGTTGAGGTTGTTGTTGCTTTTCAATGTTGAGGTTGTTGTTGAATTTGTTGGTGTTTTTCAATGTTGAGTTTGTTGTTGTTTTTCAATGTTGAGGTTGTTGTTGTTGTTCAATGTTGTGGTTGTTGTTGTTTTTAAATGTTGGGGTTGTTGTTGAATTTGTTGGTGTTTTTCAATTATGAGGATGTTGTTGTTTTTCAATGTTGAGGTTGTTGTTGAATTTGTTGGTGTTTTTCCATGATGAGGTTGTTGTTGTTTTTCAAAGTTGAGGTTGTTGTTGAATTTGTTGGTGTTTTTCAATGTTGAGGTTGTTGTTGTTTTTCAATGTTGAGGCTGTTGTTGAATTTGTTGGTGTTTTTCAATTTCGAGGTTGTTGTTGTTTTTCAATTTTGAGGTTGTTGTTGAATTTGTTGGTGTTTTTCAATGTTGAGGATGTTGTTGAATTTGTTGGTGTTTTTCAATGTTGAGGTTGTTGTTGTTTTTCAATGTTGAGGTTGTTGTTGAATTTGTTGGTGTTTTTCAATGTTGAGGTTGTTGTTGTTTTTCAATGTTGAGGTTGTTGTTGAATTTGTTGGTGTTTTTCAATGTTGAGGTTGTTGTTGTTTTTCAATGTTGAGGTTGTTGTTGAATTTGTTGGTGTTTTTCAATGTTGAGGTTGTTGTTGAATTTGTTGGTGTTTTTCAATGTTGAGGTTGTTGTTGTTTTTCAATGTTGAGGTTATTGTTGAATTTGTTGGTGTTTTTCAATTTTGAGGTTGTTGTTGTTTTTCAATATTGAGGTTGTTGTTGAATTTTTTGCTGTTTTTCAATGTTGAGTTTGTTGTTGTTTTTCAATGTTGAGGTTGTTGTTGTTGAGTTTGTTGGTGTTTTTCAATGTTGAGGTTGTTGTTGAATTTGTTGGTGTTTTTAAATGTTGATGTTGTTGTTGAATTTGTTGGTGTTTTACAATGCTGATGTTGTTGTTGTTTTTAATTGTTGAGATTGTTGTTGAATTTGTTGGTGTGTTTTCAGTTTTGAGGTTGTTGGTGTTTTTCAATGTTGAGGTTGTTGTTGAATTTGATGGTGTTTTTCAATGTCGACGTTGTTGTTGAATTTGTTGGTGTTTTTCAAAGTTGAAGTTGCTGTCGCATTTGTTGGTGATTTTCAATGTTGAGGTTGTTGTAGTTTTTCAATGTTGAGGTTGTTGTTGAATGTGTTGGTGTTTTTCAATGTTGAGGTTGTTGTTGTTTTTCAATGCTGAGGTTGTTGTTGAATTTGTTGGTGTTTTTCAATGTTGAGGTTGTTGTTGAATTTGTTGGTGTTTTTCAATGTTGAGGTTGTTGTTGTTTTTCAATGTTGAGGTTGTTGTTGAATTTGTTGGTGTTTTTCAATGTTGAGGTTGTTGTTGAATTTGTTGGTGTTTTTCATTGTTGAGGTTGTTGTTGTTTTTCAATGTTGAGGTTGTTGTTGAATTTGTTGTTGTTTTTCAATGTTGAGTTTGTTGTTGTTTTTCAATGTTGAGGTTGTTGTTGAATTTGTTGGTGTTTTTCAATGTTGAGGTTGTTGTTGAATTTGTTGGTGTTTTTCAATGTTGAGGTTGTTGTTGTTTTTCAATGTTGATGTTGTTGTTGAATTTGTTGGTGTTGTTCAATGTTGAGGTTGTTGTTGTTTTTCAATGTTGAGGTTGTTGTTGAATTTGTTGGTGTTTTTCAATGTTGAGGTTGTTGTTGAATTTGTTGGTGTTTTTCAATGTTGAGGTTGTTGTTGTTTTTCAATGTTGAGGTTGTTGTTGAGTTTGTTGGTGTTTTTAAATGTTGAGGTTGTTGTTGAATTTGTTGGTGTTTTTCAATGTTGGGGTTGTTGTTGAATTTGTTGGTGTTTTTCAATGTTGAGGTTGTTGTTGTTTTTAAATGTTGAGGTGGTTGTTGAATTTGTTGGTGTGTTTTCAATTTTGAGGTTGTTGGTGTTTTTCAATGTTGAGGTTGTTGTTGAATTTGATGGTGTTTTTCAATTTCGAGCTTGTTGTTGAATTTGTTAGTGTTTTTCAATGTTGAAGTTGTTGTTGAATTTGTTGGTGTTATTCAATTTCGAGGTTGTTGTTGAATTTGTTGGTGTTTTTCAATGTTGAAGTTTTTGTTGAATTTGTTGGTGTTTTTCAATGTTGAGGTTGTTGTTGCTTTTCAATGTTGAGGTTGTTGTTGAATTTGTTGGTGTTTTTCAATGTTGAGTTTGTTGTTGTTTTTCAATGTTGAGGTTGTTGTTGTTGTTCAATGTTGTGGTTGTTGTTGTTTTTAAATGTTGGGGTTGTTGTTGAATTTGTTGGTGTTTTTCAATTTTGAGGATGTTGTTGTTTTTCAATGTTGAGGTTGTTGTTGAATTTGTTGGTGTTTTTCCATGATGAGGTTGTTGTTGTTTTTCAAAGTTGAGGTTGTTGTTGATTTTGTTGGTGTTTTTCAATGTTGAGGTTGTTGTTGTTTTTCAATGTTGAGGCTGTTTTTGAATTTGTTGGTGTTTTTCAATTTCGAGGTTGTTGTTGAATTTGTTGGTGTTTCTCAATGTTGAAGTTGTTGTTGAATTTGTTGGTGTTTTTCAATGTTGAGGTTGTTGTTGTTTTTCAATGTTGAGGTTGTTGTTGAATTTGTTGGTGTTTTTCAATGTTGAGGTTGTTGTTGTTTTTCAATTTTGAGGTTGTTGTTGAATTTGTTGGTGTTTTTCAATGTTGAGGTTGTTGTTGAATTTGTTGGTGTTTTTCAATGTTGAGGTTGTTGTTGTTTTTCAATGTTGAGGTTGTTGTTGAATTTGTTGGTGTTTTTCAATGTTGAGGTTGTTGTTGTTTTTCAATGCTGAGGTTGTTGTTGAATTTGTTGGTGTTTTTCAATGTTGAGGTTGTTGTTGTTTTTCAATGTTGAGGTTGTTGTTGAATTTGTTGGTGTTTTTCAATGTTGAGGTTGTTGTTGAATTTGTTGGTGTTTTTCAATGTTGAGGTTGCAGTTGTTTTTCAATGTTGAGGTTATTGTTGAATTTGTTGGTGTTTTTCAATTTTGAGGTTGTTGTTGTTTTTCAATGTTGAGGTTGTTGTTGAATTTTTTGGTGTTTTTCAATGTTGAGTTTGTTGTTGTTTTTCAATGTTGAGGTTGTTGTTGTTGAGTTTGTTGGTGTTTTTCAATGTTGAGGTTGTTGTTGAATTTGTTGGTGTTTTTCAATGTTGATGTTGTTGTTGAATTTGTTGGTGTTTTACAATGCTGAGGTTGTTGTTGTTTTTAATTGTTGAGGTTGTTGTTGAATTTGTTGGTGTGTTTTCAGTTTTGAGGTTGTTGGTGTTTTTCAATGTTGAGGTTGTTGTTGAATTTGATGGTGTTTTGCAATGTCGACTTGTTGTTGAATTTGTTGGTGTTTTTCAAAGTTGAAGTTGCTGTCGCATTTGTTGGTGATTTTCAATGTTGAGGTTGTTGTAGTTTTTCAATGTTGAGGTTGTTGTTGAATTTGTTGGTGTTTTTCAATGTTGAGGTTGTTGTTGTTTTTCAATGCTGAGGTTGTTGTTGAATTTGTTGGTGTTTTTCAATGTTGAGGTTGTTGTTGAATTTGTTGGTGTTTTTCAATGTTGAGGTTGTTGTTGTTTTTCAATGTTGAGGTTGTTGTTGAATTTGTTGGTGTTTTTCAATGTTGAGGTTGTTGTTGAATTTGTTGGTGTTTTTCATTGTTGAGGTTGTTGTTGTTTTTCAATGTTGAGGTTGTTGTTGAATTTGTTGTTGTTTTTCAATGTTGAGTTTGTTGTTGTTTTTCAATGTTGAGGTTGTTGTTGAATTTGTTGGTGTTTTTCAATGTTGAGGTTGTTGTTGAATTTGTTGGTGTTTTTCAATGTTGAGGTTGTTGTTGTTTTTCAATGTTGAGGTTGTTGTTGAATTTGTTGGTGTTGTTCAATGTTGAGGTTGTTGTTGTTTTTCAATGTTGAGGTTGTTGTTGAATTTGTTGGTGTTTTTCAATGTTGAGGTTGTTGTTGAATTTGTTGGTGTTTTTCAATGTTGAGGTTGTTGTTGTTTTTCAATGTTGAGGTTGTTGTTGAGTTTGTTGGTGTTTTTAAATGTTGAGGTTGTTGAATTTGTTGGTGTTTTTCAATGTTGGTGTTGTTGTTGAATTTGTTGGTGTTTTTCAATGTTGAGGTTGTTGTTGTTTTTAAATGTTGAGGTGGTTGTTGAATTTGTTGGTGTGTTTTCAATTTTGAGGTTGTTGGTGTTTTTCAATGTTGAGGTTGTTGTTGAATTTGATGGTGTTTTTCAATTTCGAGCTTGTTGTTGAATTTGTTAGTGTTTTTCAATGTTGAAGTTGTTGTTGAATTTGTTGGTGTTTTTCAATTTCGAGGTTGTTGTTGAATTTGTTGGTGTTTTTCAATGTTGAAGTTTTTGTTGAATTTGTTGGTGTTTTTCAATGTTGAGGTTGTTGTTGTTTTTCAATGTTGAGGTTGTTGTTGAATTTGTTGGTGTTTTTCAATGTTGAGGTTGTTGTTGTTTTTCAATGCTGAGGTTGTTGTTGAATTTGTTGGTGTATTTCAATGTTGAGGTTGTTGTTGAATTTGTTGGTGTTTTTCAATGTTGAGGTTGTTGTTGTTTTTCAATGTTGAGGTTGTTGTTGAATTTGTTGGTGTTTTTCAATGTTGAAGTTGTTGTTTTTCAATGTTGAGGTTGTTGTTGAATTTGTTGGTGTTTTTCAATGTTGAGGTTGTTGAATTTGTTGGTGTTTTTCAATGTTGAGGTTGTTGTTGCTTTTCAATGTTGAGGTTGTTGTTGAATTTGTTGGTGTTTTTCAATGTTGAGGTTGTTGTTGTTTTTCAATGTTGAGGTTGTTGTTGAATTTGTTGGTGTTTTTCAATGTTGAGATTGTTGTTGTTTTTCAATGCTGAGGTTGTTGTTGAATTTGTTGGTGTTTTTCCATGTTGAGGTTGTTGTTGAATTTGTTGGTGTTTTTCAATGTTGAGGTTGTTGTTGTTTTTCAATGTTGTGGTTGTTGTTGAATTTGTTGGTGTTTTTCAATGTTGAGGTTGTTGTTGAATTTGTTGGTGTTTTTCAATGTTGAGGTTGTTGTTGTTTTTAAATGTTGAGGTTGTTGTTGAATTTGTTGGTGTTTTTTCAATTTTGAGGTTGTTGGTGTTTTTCAATGTTGAGGTTGTTGTTGAATTTGATGGTGTTTTTCAATGTCGAGGTTGTTGTTGAATTTGTTGGTGTTTTTCAATGTTGAAGTTGTTGTTGAATTTGTTGGTGTTTTTCAATTTCGAGGTTATTGTTGAATTTGTTGGTGTTTTTCAATGTTGACGTTTTTGTTGAATTTGTTGGTGTTTTTCAATGTTGAGGTTGTTGTTGTTTTTCAATGTTGAGGTTGTTGTTGAATTTGTTGGTGTTTTTCAATTTCGAGGTTGTTGTTGTTTTTCAATTTTGAGGTTGTTGTTGAATTTGTTGGTGTTTTTCAATGTTGAGGTTGTTGTTGAATTTGTTGGTGTTTTTCAATGTTGAGGTTGTTGTTGTTTTTCAATGTTGAGGTTGTTGTTGAATTTGTTGGTGTTTTTCAATGTTGAGGTTGTTGTTGTTTTTCAATGTTGAGGTTGTTGTTGAATTTGTTGGTGTTTTTCAATGTTGAGGTTGTTGTTGTTTTTCAATGTTGAGGTTGTTGTTGAATTTGTTGGTGTTTTTCAATGTTGAGGTTGTTGTTGAATTTGTTGGTGTTTTTCAATGTTGAGGTTGTTGTTGTTTTTCAATGTTGAGGTTATTGTTGAATTTGTTGGTGTTTTTCAATTTTGAGGTTGTTGTTGTTTTTCAATGTTGAGGTTGTTGTTGAATTTTTTGCTGTTTTTCAATGTTGAGTTTGTTGTTGTTTTTCAATGTTGAGGTTGTTGTTGTTGAGTTTGTTGGTGTTTTTCAATGTTGAGGTTGTTGTTGAATTTGTTGGTGTTTTTAAATGTTGATGTTGTTGTTGAATTTGTTGGTGTTTTACAATGCTGATGTTGTTGTTGTTTTTAATTGTTGAGATTGTTGTTGAATTTGTTGGTGTGTTTTCAGTTTTGAGGTTGTTGGTGTTTTTCAATGTTGAGGTTGTTGTTGAATTTGATGGTGTTTTTCAATGTCGACGTTGTTGTTGAATTTGTTGGTGTTTTTCAAAGTTGAAGTTGCTGTCGCATTTGTTGGTGATTTTCAATGTTGAGGTTGTTGTAGTTTTTCAATGTGGAGGTTGTTGTTGAATGTGTTGGTGTTTTTCAATGTTGAGGTTGTTGTTGTTTTTCAATGCTGAGGTTGTTGTTGAATTTGTTGGTGTTTTTCAATGTTGAGGTTGTTGTTGAATTTGTTGGTGTTTTTCAATGTTGAGGTTGTTGTTGTTTTTCAATGTTGAGGTTGTTGTTGAATTTGTTGGTGTTTTTCAATGTTGAGGTTGTTGTTGAATTTGTTGGTGTTTTTCATTGTTGAGGTTGTTGTTGTTTTTCAATGTTGAGGTTGTTGTTGAATTTGTTGTTGTTTTTCAATGTTGAGTTTGTTGTTGTTTTTCAATGTTGAGGTTGTTGTTGAATTTGTTGGTGTTTTTCAATGTTGAGGTTGTTGTTGAATTTGTTGGTGTTTTTCAATGTTGAGGTTGTTGTTGTTTTTCAATGTTGAGGTTGTTGTTGAATTTGTTGGTGTTGTTCAATGTTGAGGTTGTTGTTGTTTTTCAATGTTGAGGTTGTTGTTGAATTTGTTGGTGTTTTTCAATGTTGAGGTTGTTGTTGAATTTGTTGGTGTTTTTCAATGTTGAGGTTGTTGTTGTTTTTCAATGTTGAGGTTGTTGTTGAGTTTGTTGGTGTTTTTAAATGTTGAGGTTGTTGTTGAATTTGTTGGTGTTTTTCAATGTTGGGGTTGTTGTTGAATTTGTTGGTGTTTTTCAATGTTGAGGTTGTTGTTGTTTTTAAATGTTGAGGTGGTTGTTGAATTTGTTGGTGTGTTTTCAATTTTGAGGTTGTTGGTGTTTTTCAATGTTGAGGTTGTTGTTGAATTTGATGGTGTTTTTCAATTTCGAGCTTGTTGTTGAATTTGTTAGTGTTTTTCAATGTTGAAGTTGTTGTTGAATTTGTTGGTGTTTTTCAATTTCGAGGTTGTTGTTGAATTTGTTGGTGTTTTTCAATGTTGAAGTTTTTGTTGAATTTGTTGGTGTTTTTCAATGTTGAGGTTGTTGTTGCTTTTCAATGTTGAGGTTGTTGTTGAATTTGTTGGTGTTTTTCAATGTTGAGTTTGTTGTTGTTTTTCAATGTTGAGGTTGTTGTTGTTGTTCAATGTTGTGGTTGTTGTTGTTTTTAAATGTTGGGGTTGTTGTTGAATTTGTTGGTGTTTTTCAATTTTGAGGATGTTGTTGTTTTTCAATGTTGAGGTTGTTGTTGAATTTGTTGGTGTTTTTCCATGATGAGGTTGTTGTTGTTTTTCAAAGTTGAGGTTGTTGTTGATTTTGTTGGTGTTTTTCAATGTTGAGGTTGTTGTTGTTTTTCAATGTTGAGGCTGTTTTTGAATTTGTTGGTGTTTTTCAATTTCGAGGTTGTTGTTGAATTTGTTGGTGTTTCTCAATGTTGAAGTTGTTGTTGAATTTGTTGGTGTTTTTCAATGTTGAGGTTGTTGTTGTTTTTCAATGTTGAGGTTGTTGTTGAATTTGTTGGTGTTTTTCAATTTTGAGGTTGTTGTTGTTTTTCAATGTTGAGGTTGTTGTTGAATTTTTTGGTGTTTTTCAATGTTGAGTTTGTTGTTGTTTTTCAATGTTGAGGTTGTTGTTGTTGAGTTTGTTGGTGTTTTTCAATGTTGAGGTTGTTGTTGAATTTGTTGGTGTTTTTCAATGTTGATGTTGTTGTTGAATTTGTTGGTGTTTTACAATGCTGAGGTTGTTGTTGTTTTTAATTGTTGAGGTTGTTGTTGAATTTGTTGGTGTGTTTTCAGTTTTGAGGTTGTTGGTGTTTTTCAATGTTGAGGTTGTTGTTGAATTTGATGGTGTTTTGCAATGTCGACTTGTTGTTGAATTTGTTGGTGTTTTTCAAAGTTGAAGTTGCTGTCGCATTTGTTGGTGATTTTCAATGTTGAGGTTGTTGTAGTTTTTCAATGTTGAGGTTGTTGTTGAATTTGTTGGTGTTTTTCAATGTTGAGGTTGTTGTTGTTTTTCAATGCTGAGGTTGTTGTTGAATTTGTTGGTGTTTTTCAATGTTGAGGTTGTTGTTGAATTTGTTGGTGTTTTTCAATGTTGAGGTTGTTGTTGTTTTTCAATGTTGAGGTTGTTGTTGAATTTGTTGGTGTTTTTCAATGTTGAGGTTGTTGTTGAATTTGTTGGTGTTTTTCATTGTTGAGGTTGTTGTTGTTTTTCAATGTTGAGGTTGTTGTTGAATTTGTTGTTGTTTTTCAATGTTGAGTTTGTTGTTGTTTTTCAATGTTGAGGTTGTTGTTGAATTTGTTGGTGTTTTTCAATGTTGAGGTTGTTGTTGAATTTGTTGGTGTTTTTCAATGTTGAGGTTGTTGTTGTTTTTCAATGTTGAGGTTGTTGTTGAATTTGTTGGTGTTGTTCAATGTTGAGGTTGTTGTTGTTTTTCAATGTTGAGGTTGTTGTTGAATTTGTTGGTGTTTTTCAATGTTGAGGTTGTTGTTGAATTTGTTGGTGTTTTTCAATGTTGAGGTTGTTGTTGTTTTTCAATGTTGAGGTTGTTGTTGAGTTTGTTGGTGTTTTTAAATGTTGAGGTTGTTGAATTTGTTGGTGTTTTTCAATGTTGGTGTTGTTGTTGAATTTGTTGGTGTTTTTCAATGTTGAGGTTGTTGTTGTTTTTAAATGTTGAGGTGGTTGTTGAATTTGTTGGTGTGTTTTCAATTTTGAGGTTGTTGGTGTTTTTCAATGTTGAGGTTGTTGTTGAATTTGATGGTGTTTTTCAATTTCGAGCTTGTTGTTGAATTTGTTAGTGTTTTTCAATGTTGAAGTTGTTGTTGAATTTGTTGGTGTTTTTCAATTTCGAGGTTGTTGTTGAATTTGTTGGTGTTTTTCAATGTTGAAGTTTTTGTTGAATTTGTTGGTGTTTTTCAATGTTGAGGTTGTTGTTGTTTTTCAATGTTGAGGTTGTTGTTGAATTTGTTGGTGTTTTTCAATGTTGAGGTTGTTGTTGTTTTTCAATGCTGAGGTTGTTGTTGAATTTGTTGGTGTATTTCAATGTTGAGGTTGTTGTTGAATTTGTTGGTGTTTTTCAATGTTGAGGTTGTTGTTGTTTTTCAATGTTGAGGTTGTTGTTGAATTTGTTGGTGTTTTTCAATGTTGAAGTTGTTGTTTTTCAATGTTGAGGTTGTTGTTGAATTTGTTGGTGTTT
The DNA here is from genome assembly GCA_026770705.1 of Isurus oxyrinchus. Taxonomy (NCBI): domain Eukaryota; kingdom Metazoa; phylum Chordata; class Chondrichthyes; order Lamniformes; family Lamnidae; genus Isurus; species Isurus oxyrinchus. The sequence goes on along the minus strand of JANJGN010000086.1, from coordinate 2,124,014 downwards.
TTCAATGTTGAGGTTGTTGAATTTGTTGGTGTTTTTCAATGTTGAGGTTGTTGTTGCTTTTCAATGTTGAGGTTGTTGTTGAATTTGTTGGTGTTTTTCAATGTTGAGGTTGTTGTTGTTTTTCAATGTTGAGGTTGTTGTTGAATTTGTTGGTGTTTTTCAATGTTGAGATTGTTGTTGTTTTTCAATGCTGAGGTTGTTGTTGAATTTGTTGGTGTTTTTCCATGTTGAGGTTGTTGTTGAATTTGTTGGTGTTTTTCAATGTTGAGGTTGTTGTTGTTTTTCAATGTTGTGGTTGTTGTTGAATTTGTTGGTGTTTTTCAATGTTGAGGTTGTTGTTGAATTTGTTGGTGTTTTTCAATGTTGAGGTTGTTGTTGTTTTTAAATGTTGAGGTTGTTGTTGAATTTGTTGGTGTTTTTTCAATTTTGAGGTTGTTGGTGTTTTTCAATGTTGAGGTTGTTGTTGAATTTGATGGTGTTTTTCAATGTCGAGGTTGTTGTTGAATTTGTTGGTGTTTTTCAATGTTGAAGTTGTTGTTGAATTTGTTGGTGTTTTTCAATTTCGAGGTTATTGTTGAATTTGTTGGTGTTTTTCAATGTTGACGTTTTTGTTGAATTTGTTGGTGTTTTTCAATGTTGAGGTTGTTGTTGTTTTTCAATGTTGAGGTTGTTGTTGAATTTGTTGGTGTTTTTCAATTTCGAGGTTGTTGTTGTTTTTCAATTTTGAGGTTGTTGTTGAATTTGTTGGTGTTTTTCAATGTTGAGGTTGTTGTTGAATTTGTTGGTGTTTTTCAATGTTGAGGTTGTTGTTGTTTTTCAATGTTGAGGTTGTTGTTGAATTTGTTGGTGTTTTTCAATGTTGAGGTTGTTGTTGTTTTTCAATGTTGAGGTTGTTGTTGAATTTGTTGGTGTTTTTCAATGTTGAGGTTGTTGTTGTTTTTCAATGTTGAGGTTGTTGTTGAATTTGTTGGTGTTTTTCAATGTTGAGGTTGTTGTTGAATTTGTTGGTGTTTTTCAATGTTGAGGTTGTTGTTGTTTTTCAATGTTGAGGTTATTGTTGAATTTGTTGGTGTTTTTCAATTTTGAGGTTGTTGTTGTTTTTCAATGTTGAGGTTGTTGTTGAATTTTTTGCTGTTTTTCAATGTTGAGTTTGTTGTTGTTTTTCAATGTTGAGGTTGTTGTTGTTGAGTTTGTTGGTGTTTTTCAATGTTGAGGTTGTTGTTGAATTTGTTGGTGTTTTTAAATGTTGATGTTGTTGTTGAATTTGTTGGTGTTTTACAATGCTGATGTTGTTGTTGTTTTTAATTGTTGAGATTGTTGTTGAATTTGTTGGTGTGTTTTCAGTTTTGAGGTTGTTGGTGTTTTTCAATGTTGAGGTTGTTGTTGAATTTGATGGTGTTTTTCAATGTCGACGTTGTTGTTGAATTTGTTGGTGTTTTTCAAAGTTGAAGTTGCTGTCGCATTTGTTGGTGATTTTCAATGTTGAGGTTGTTGTAGTTTTTCAATGTGGAGGTTGTTGTTGAATGTGTTGGTGTTTTTCAATGTTGAGGTTGTTGTTGTTTTTCAATGCTGAGGTTGTTGTTGAATTTGTTGGTGTTTTTCAATGTTGAGGTTGTTGTTGAATTTGTTGGTGTTTTTCAATGTTGAGGTTGTTGTTGTTTTTCAATGTTGAGGTTGTTGTTGAATTTGTTGGTGTTTTTCAATGTTGAGGTTGTTGTTGAATTTGTTGGTGTTTTTCATTGTTGAGGTTGTTGTTGTTTTTCAATGTTGAGGTTGTTGTTGAATTTGTTGTTGTTTTTCAATGTTGAGTTTGTTGTTGTTTTTCAATGTTGAGGTTGTTGTTGAATTTGTTGGTGTTTTTCAATGTTGAGGTTGTTGTTGAATTTGTTGGTGTTTTTCAATGTTGAGGTTGTTGTTGTTTTTCAATGTTGAGGTTGTTGTTGAATTTGTTGGTGTTGTTCAATGTTGAGGTTGTTGTTGTTTTTCAATGTTGAGGTTGTTGTTGAATTTGTTGGTGTTTTTCAATGTTGAGGTTGTTGTTGAATTTGTTGGTGTTTTTCAATGTTGAGGTTGTTGTTGTTTTTCAATGTTGAGGTTGTTGTTGAGTTTGTTGGTGTTTTTAAATGTTGAGGTTGTTGTTGAATTTGTTGGTGTTTTTCAATGTTGGGGTTGTTGTTGAATTTGTTGGTGTTTTTCAATGTTGAGGTTGTTGTTGTTTTTAAATGTTGAGGTGGTTGTTGAATTTGTTGGTGTGTTTTCAATTTTGAGGTTGTTGGTGTTTTTCAATGTTGAGGTTGTTGTTGAATTTGATGGTGTTTTTCAATTTCGAGCTTGTTGTTGAATTTGTTAGTGTTTTTCAATGTTGAAGTTGTTGTTGAATTTGTTGGTGTTTTTCAATTTCGAGGTTGTTGTTGAATTTGTTGGTGTTTTTCAATGTTGAAGTTTTTGTTGAATTTGTTGGTGTTTTTCAATGTTGAGGTTGTTGTTGCTTTTCAATGTTGAGGTTGTTGTTGAATTTGTTGGTGTTTTTCAATGTTGAGTTTGTTGTTGTTTTTCAATGTTGAGGTTGTTGTTGTTGTTCAATGTTGTGGTTGTTGTTGTTTTTAAATGTTGGGGTTGTTGTTGAATTTGTTGGTGTTTTTCAATTTTGAGGATGTTGTTGTTTTTCAATGTTGAGGTTGTTGTTGAATTTGTTGGTGTTTTTCCATGATGAGGTTGTTGTTGTTTTTCAAAGTTGAGGTTGTTGTTGATTTTGTTGGTGTTTTTCAATGTTGAGGTTGTTGTTGTTTTTCAATGTTGAGGCTGTTTTTGAATTTGTTGGTGTTTTTCAATTTCGAGGTTGTTGTTGAATTTGTTGGTGTTTCTCAATGTTGAAGTTGTTGTTGAATTTGTTGGTGTTTTTCAATGTTGAGGTTGTTGTTGTTTTTCAATGTTGAGGTTGTTGTTGAATTTGTTGGTGTTTTTCAATGTTGAGGTTGTTGTTGTTTTTCAATTTTGAGGTTGTTGTTGAATTTGTTGGTGTTTTTCAATGTTGAGGTTGTTGTTGAATTTGTTGGTGTTTTTCAATGTTGAGGTTGTTGTTGTTTTTCAATGTTGAGGTTGTTGTTGAATTTGTTGGTGTTTTTCAATGTTGAGGTTGTTGTTGTTTTTCAATGCTGAGGTTGTTGTTGAATTTGTTGGTGTTTTTCAATGTTGAGGTTGTTGTTGTTTTTCAATGTTGAGGTTGTTGTTGAATTTGTTGGTGTTTTTCAATGTTGAGGTTGTTGTTGAATTTGTTGGTGTTTTTCAATGTTGAGGTTGTAGTGGTTTTTCAATGTTGAGGTTATTGTTGAATTTGTTGGTGTTTTTCAATTTTGAGGTTGTTGTTGTTTTTCAATGTTGAGGTTGTTGTTGAATTTTTTGGTGTTTTTCAATGTTGAGTTTGTTGTTGTTTTTCAATGTTGAGGTTGTTGTTGTTGAGTTTGTTGGTGTTTTTCAATGTTGAGGTTGTTGTTGAATTTGTTGGTGTTTTTCAATGTTGATGTTGTTGTTGAATTTGTTGGTGTTTTACAATGCTGAGGTTGTTGTTGTTTTTAATTGTTGAGGTTGTTGTTGAATTTGTTGGTGTGTTTTCAGTTTTGAGGTTGTTGGTGTTTTTCAATGTTGAGGTTGTTGTTGAATTTGATGGTGTTTTGCAATGTCGACTTGTTGTTGAATTTGTTGGTGTTTTTCAAAGTTGAAGTTGCTGTCGCATTTGTTGGTGATTTTCAATGTTGAGGTTGTTGTAGTTTTTCAATGTTGAGGTTGTTGTTGAATTTGTTGGTGTTTTTCAATGTTGAGGTTGTTGTTGTTTTTCAATGCTGAGGTTGTTGTTGAATTTGTTGGTGTTTTTCAATGTTGAGGTTGTTGTTGAATTTGTTGGTGTTTTTCAATGTTGAGGTTGTTGTTGTTTTTCAATGTTGAGGTTGTTGTTGAATTTGTTGGTGTTTTTCAATGTTGAGGTTGTTGTTGAATTTGTTGGTGTTTTTCATTGTTGAGGTTGTTGTTGTTTTTCAATGTTGAGGTTGTTGTTGAATTTGTTGTTGTTTTTCAATGTTGAGTTTGTTGTTGTTTTTCAATGTTGAGGTTGTTGTTGAATTTGTTGGTGTTTTTCAATGTTGACGTTGTTGTTGAATTTGTTGGTGTTTTTCAATGTTGAGGTTGTTGTTGTTTTTCAATGTTGAGGTTGTTGTTGAATTTGTTGGTGTTGTTCAATGTTGAGGTTGTTGTTGTTTTTCAATGTTGAGGTTGTTGTTGAATTTGTTGGTGTTTTTCAATGTTGAGGTTGTTGTTGAATTTGTTGGTGTTTTTCAATGTTGAGGTTGTTGTTGTTTTTCAATGTTGAGGTTGTTGTTGAGTTTGTTGGTGTTTTTAAATGTTGAGGTTGTTGTTGAATTTGTTGGTGTTTTTCAATGTTGGGGTTGTTGTTGAATTTGTTGGTGTTTTTCAATGTTGAGGTTGTTGTTGTTTTTAAATGTTGAGGTGGTTGTTGAATTTGTTGGTGTGTTTTCAATTTTGAGGTTGTTGGTGTTTTTCAATGTTGAGGTTGTTGTTGAATTTGATGGTGTTTTTCAATTTCGAGCTTGTTGTTGAATTTGTTAGTGTTTTTCAATGTTGAAGTTGTTGTTGAATTTGTTGGTGTTTTTCAATTTCGAGGTTGTTGTTGAATTTGTTGGTGTTTTTCAATGTTGAAGTTTTTGTTGAATTTGTTGGTGTTTTTCAATGTTGAGGTTGTTGTTGCTTTTCAATGTTGAGGTTGTTGTTGAATTTGTTGGTGTTTTTCAATGTTGAGTTTGTTGTTGTTTTTCAATGTTGAGGTTGTTGTTGTTGTTCAATGTTGTGGTTGTTGTTGTTTTTAAATGTTGGGGTTGTTGTTGAATTTGTTGGTGTTTTTCAATTTTGAGGATGTTGTTGTTTTTCAATGTTGAGGTTGTTGTTGAATTTGTTGGTGTTTTTCCATGATGAGGTTGTTGTTGTTTTTCAAAGTTGAGGTTGTTGTTGATTTTGTTGGTGTTTTTCAATGTTGAGGTTGTTGTTGTTTTTCAATGTTGAGGCTGTTTTTGAATTTGTTGGTGTTTTTCAATTTCGAGGTTGTTGTTGAATTTGTTGGTGTTTCTCAATGTTGAAGTTGTTGTTGAATTTGTTGGTGTTTTTCAATGTTGAGGTTGTTGTTGTTTTTCAATGTTGAGGTTGTTGTTGAATTTGTTGGTGTTTTTCAATGTTGAGGTTGTTGTTGTTTTTCAATTTTGAGGTTGTTGTTGAATTTGTTGCTGTTTTTCAATGTTGAGGTTGTTGTTGAATTTGTTGGTGTTTTTCAATGTTGAGGTTGTTGTTGTTTTTCAATGTTGAGGTTGTTGTTGAATTTGTTGGTGTTTTTCAATGTTGAGGTTGTTGTCGTTTTTCAATGCTGAGGTTGTTGTTGAATTTGTTGGTGTTTTTCAATGTTGAGGTTGTTGTTGTTTTTCAATGTTGAGGTTGTTGTTGAATTTGTTGGTGTTTTTCAATGTTGAGGTTGTTGTTGAATTTGTTGGTGTTTTTCAATGTTGAGGTTGTAGTGGTTTTTCAATGTTGAGGTTATTGTTGAATTTGTTGGTGTTTTTCAATTTTGAGGTTGTTGTTGTTTTTCAATGTTGAGGTTGTTGTTGAATTTTTTGGTGTTTTTCAATGTTGAGTTTGTTGTTGTTTTTCAATGTTGAGGTTGTTGTTGTTGAGTTTGTTGGTGTTTTTCAATGTTGAGGTTGTTGTTGAATTTGTTGGTGTTTTTCAATGTTGATGTTGTTGTTGAATTTGTTGGTGTTTTACAATGCTGAGGTTGTTGTTGTTTTTAATTGTTGAGGTTGTTGTTGAATTTGTTGGTGTGTTTTCAGTTTTGAGGTTGTTGGTGTTTTTCAATGTTGAGGTTGTTGTTGAATTTGATGGTGTTTTGCAATGTCGACTTGTTGTTGAATTTGTTGGTGTTTTTCAAAGTTGAAGTTGCTGTCGCATTTGTTGGTGATTTTCAATGTTGAGGTTGTTGTAGTTTTTCAATGTTGAGGTTGTTGTTGAATTTGTTGGTGTTTTTCAATGTTGAGGTTGTTGTTGTTTTTCAATGCTGAGGTTGTTGTTGAATTTGTTGGTGTTTTTCAATGTTGAGGTTGTTGTTGAATTTGTTGGTGTTTTTCAATGTTGAGGTTGTTGTTGTTTTTCAATGTTGAGGTTGTTGTTGAATTTGTTGGTGTTTTTCAATGTTGAGGTTGTTGTTGAATTTGTTGGTGTTTTTCATTGTTGAGGTTGTTGTTGTTTTTCAATGTTGAGGTTGTTGTTGAATTTGTTGTTGTTTTTCAATGTTGAGTTTGTTGTTGTTTTTCAATGTTGAGGTTGTTGTTGAATTTGTTGGTGTTTTTCAATGTTGAGGTTGTTGTTGAATTTGTTGGTGTTTTTCAATGTTGAGGTTGTTGTTGTTTTTCAATGTTGAGGTTGTTGTTGAATTTGTTGGTGTTGTTCAATGTTGAGGTTGTTGTTGTTTTTCAATGTTGAGGTTGTTGTTGAATTTGTTGGTGTTTTTCAATGTTGAGGTTGTTGTTGAATTTGTTGGTGTTTTTCAATGTTGAGGTTGTTGTTGTTTTTCAATGTTGAGGTTGTTGTTGAGTTTGTTGGTGTTTTTAAATGTTGAGGTTGTTGTTGAATTTGTTGGTGTTTTTCAATGTTGGTGTTGTTGTTGAATTTGTTGGTGTTTTTCAATGTTGAGGTTGTTGTTGTTTTTAAATGTTGAGGTGGTTGTTGAATTTGTTGGTGTGTTTTCAATTTTGAGGTTGTTGGTGTTTTTCAATGTTGAGGTTGTTGTTGAATTTGATGGTGTTTTTCAATTTCGAGCTTGTTGTTGAATTTGTTAGTGTTTTTCAATGTTGAAGTTGTTGTTGAATTTGTTGGTGTTTTTCAATTTCGAGGTTGTTGTTGAATTTGTTGGTGTTTTTCAATGTTGAAGTTTTTGTTGAATTTGTTGGTGTTTTTCAATGTTGAGGTTGTTGTTGTTTTTCAATGTTGAGGTTGTTGTTGAATTTGTTGGTGTTTTTCAATGCTGAGGTTGTTGTTGAATTTGTTGGTGTATTTCAATGTTGAGGTTGTTGTTGAATTTGTTGGTGTTTTTCAATGTTGAGGTTGTTGTTGTTTTTCAATGTTGAGGTTGTTGTTGAATTTGTTGGTGTTTTTCAATGTTGAAGTTGTTGTTTTTCAATGTTGAGGTTGTTGTTGAATTTGTTGGTGTTTTTCAATGTTGAGGTTGTTGAATTTGTTGGTGTTTTTCAATGTTGAGGTTGTTGTTGCTTTTCAATGTTGAGGTTGTTGTTGAATTTGTTGGTGTTTTTCAATGTTGAGGTTGTTGTTGTTTTTCAATGTTGAGGTTGTTGTTGAATTTGTTGGTGTTTTTCAATGTTGAGATTGTTGTTGTTTTTCAATGCTGAGGTTGTTGTTGAATTTGTTGGTGTTTTTCCATGTTGAGGTTGTTGTTGAATTTGTTGGTGTTTTTCAATGTTGAGGTTGTTGTTGTTTTTCAATGTTGTGGTTGTTGTTGAATTTGTTGGTGTTTTTCAATGTTGAGGTTGTTGTTGAATTTGTTGGTGTTTTTCAATGTTGAGGTTGTTGTTGTTTTTAAATGTTGAGGTTGTTGTTGAATTTGTTGGTGTTTTTTCAATTTTGAGGTTGTTGGTGTTTTTCAATGTTGAGGTTGTTGTTGAATTTGATGGTGTTTTTCAATGTCGAGGTTGTTGTTGAATTTGTTGGTGTTTTTCAATGTTGAAGTTGTTGTTGAATTTGTTGGTGTTTTTCAATTTCGAGGTTGTTGTTGAATTTGTTGGTGTTTTTCAATGTTGACGTTTTTGTTGAATTTGTTGGTGTTTTTCAATGTTGAGGTTGTTGTTGTTTTTCAATGTTGAGGTTGTTGTTGAATTTGTTGGTGTTTTTCAATGTTCAGGTTGTTGTTGTTTTTCAATGCTGAGGTTGTTGTTGAATTTGTTGGTGTTTTTCAATGTTGAGGTTGTTGTTGAATTTGTTGGTGTTTTTCAATGTTGAGGTTGTTGTTGTTTTTCAATGTTGAGGTTGTTGTTGAATTTGTTGGTGATTTTCAATGTTGAGGTTGTTGTTGTTTTTCAATGTTGAGGTTGTTGTTGAATTTGTTGGTGCTTTTCAATGTTGAGGTTGTTGTTGAATTTGTTGGTGTTTTTCAATGTTGAGGTTGTTGTTGTTTTTCAATGTTGAGGTTGTTGTTGAATTTGTTGGTGTTTTTCAATGTTGAGGTTGTTGTTATTTTTCAATGTTGAGGTTGTTGTTGAATTTGTTGGTGTTTTTCATTGTTGAAGTTGTTGTTGAATTTGCTGGTGTTTTTCAATGCTGAGGTTGTTGTTGTTTTTCAATGTTGAGGTTGTTGTTGAATTTGTTGGTGTTTTTCAATGTTGAGTTTGTTGTTGTTTTTCAATGTTGAGGTTGTTGTTGAATTTGTTGGTGTTTTTCAATGTTGAGGTTGTTGTTGTTATTCAATGTTGAGGTTGTTGTTGTTTTTAAATGTTCGGGTTGTTGTTGAATTTGTTGGTGTTCTTCAATTTTGAGGATGCTGTTGTTTTTCAATGTTGAGGTTGTTGTTGAATTTGTTGGTGTTTTTCCATGATGAGGTTGTTGTTGTTTTTCAAAGTTGAGGTTGTTGTTGAATTTGTTGGTGTTTTTCCATGTTGAGGTTGTTGTTGTTTTTCAATGTTGAGGCTGTTGTTGAATTTGTTGGTGTTTTTCAATTTCGAGGTTGTTGTTGAATTTGTTGGTGTTTTTCAATGTTGAAGTTTTTGTTGAATTTGTTGGTGTTTTTCAATGTTGAGGTTGTTGTTGCTTTTCAATGTTGTGGTTGTTGTTGAATTTGTTGGTGTTTTTCAATGTTGAGTTTGTTGTTGTTTTTCAATGTTGAGGTTGTTGTTGTTGTTCAATGTTGTGGTTGTTGTTGTTTTTAAATGTTGGGGTTGTTGTTGAATTTGTTGGTGTTTTTCAATTTTGAGGATGTTGTTGTTTTTCAATGTTGAGGTTGTTGTTGAATTTGTTGGTGTTTTTCCATGATGAGGTTGTTGTTGTTTTTCAAAGTTGAGGTTGTTGTTGAATTTGTTGGTGTTTTTCAATGTTGAGGTTGTTGTTGTTTTTCAATTTTGAGGCTGTTGTTGAATTTGTTGGTGTTTTTCAATTTCGAGGTTGTTGTTGAATTTGTTGGTGTTTCTCAATGTTGAAGTTGTTGTTGAATTTGTTGGTGTTTTTCAATGTTGAGGTTGTTGTTGTTTTTCAATGTTGAGGTTGTTGTTGAATTTGTTGGTGTTTTTCAATGTTGAGGTTGTTGTTGTTTTTCAATTTTGAGGTTGTTGTTGAATTTGTTGGTGTTTTTCAATGTTGAGGTTGTTGTTGAATTTGTTGGTGTTTTTCAATGTTGAGGTTGTTGTTGTTTTTCAATGTTGAGGTTGTTGTTGAATTTGTTGGTGTTTTTCAATGTTGAGGTTGTTGTTGTTTTTCAATGCTGAGGTTGTTGTTGAAATTGTTGGTGTTTTTCAATGTTGAGGTTGTTGTTGTTTTTCAATGTTGAGGTTGTTGTTGAATTTGTTGGTGTTTTTCAATGTTGAGGTTGTTGTTGAATTTGTTGGTGTTTTTCAATGTTGAGGTTGTAGTTGATTTTCAATGTTGAGGTTATTGTTGAATTTGTTGGTGTTTTTCAATTTTGAGGTTGTTGTTGTTTTTCAATGTTGAGGTTGTTGTTGAATTTTTTGGTGTTTTTCAATGTTGAGTTTGTTGTTGTTTTTCAATGTTGAGGTTGTTGTTGTTGAGTTTGTTGGTGTTTTTCAATGTTGAGGTTGTTGTTGAATTTGTTGGTGTTTTTCAATGTTGATGTTGTTGTTGAATTTGTTGGTGTTTTACAATGCTGAGGTTGTTGTTGTTTTTAATTGTTGAGGTTGTTGTTGAATTTGTTGGTGTGTTTTCAGTTTTGAGGTTGTTGGTGTTTTTCAATGTTGAGGTTGTTGTTGAATTTGATGGTGTTTTTCAATGTCGACTTGTTGTTGAATTTGTTGGTGTTTTTCAAAGTTGAAGTTGCTGTCGCATTTGTTGGTGATTTTCAATGTTGAGGTTGTTGTAGTTTTTCAATGTTGAGCTTGTTGTTGAATTTGTTGGTGTTTTTCAATGTTGAAGTTTTTGTTGAATTTGTTGGTGTTTTTCAATGTTGAGGTTGTTGTTGCTTTTCAATGTTGAGGTTGTTGTTGAATTTGTTGGTGTTTTTCAATCTTGAGTTTGTTGTTGTTTTTCAATGCTGAGGTTGTTGTTGTTGTTCAATGTTGTGGTTGTTGTTGTTTTTAAATGTTGGGGTTGTTGTTGAATTTGTTGGTGTTTTTCAATTTTGAGGATGTTGTTGTTTTTCAATGTTGAGGTTGTTGTTGAATTTGTTGGTGTTTTTCCATGATGAGGTTGTTGTTGTTTTTCAAAGTTGAGGTTGTTGTTGAATTTGTTGGTGTTTTTCAATGTTGAGGTTGTTTGTGTTTTTCAATGTTGAGGCTGTTGTTGAATTTGTTGGTGTTTTTCAATTTCGAGGTTGTTGTTGAATTTGTTGGTGTTTCTCAATGTTGAAGTTGTTGTTGAATTTGTTGGTGTTTTTCAATGTTGAGGTTGTTGTTGTTTTTCAATGTTGAGGTTGTTGTTGAATTTGTTGGTGTTTTTCAATGTTGAGGTTGTTGTTGTTTTTCAATTTTGAGGTTGTTGTTGAATTTGTTGGTGTTTTTCAATGTTGAGGTTGTTGTTGAATTTGTTGGTGTTTTTCAATGTTGAGGTTGTTGTTGTTTTTCAATGTTGAGGTTGTTGTTGAATTTGTTGGTGTTTTTCAATGTTGAGGTTGTTGTTGTTTTTCAATGCTGAGGTTGTTGTTGAATTTGTTGGTGTTTTTCAATGTTGAGGTTGTTGTTGTTTTTCAATGTTGAGGTTGTTGTTGAATTTGTTGGTGTTTTTCAATGTTGAGGTTGTTGTTGAATTTGTTGGTGTTTTTCAATGTTGAGGTTGTAGTTGTTTTTCAATGTTGAGGTTATTGTTGAATTTGTTGGTGTTTTTCAATTTTGAGGTTGTTGTTGTTTTTCAATGTTGAGGTTGTTGTTGAATTTTTTGCTGTTTTTCAATGTTGAGTTTGTTGTTGTTTTTCAATGTTGAGGTTGTTGTTGTTGAGTTTGTTGGTGTTTTTCAATGTTGAGGTTGTTGTTGAATTTGTTGGTGTTTTTCAATGTTGATGTTGTTGTTGAATTTGTTGGTGTTTTACAATGCTGAGGTTGTTGTTGTTTTTAATTGTTGAGGTTGTTGTTGAATTTGTTGGTGTGTTTTCAGTTTTGAGGTTGTTGGTGTTGTTCAATGTTGAGGTTGTTGTTGAATTTGATGGTGTTTTTCAATGTCGACTTGTTGTTGAATTTGTTGGTGTTTTTCAAAGTTGAAGTTGCTGTCGCATTTGTTGGTGATTTTCAATGTTGAGGTTGTTGTAGTTTTTCAATGTTGAGGTTGTTGTTGAATTTGTTGGTGTTTTTCAAAGTTGAGGTTGTTGTTGTTTTTCAATGCTGAGGTTGTTGTTGAATTTATTGGTGTTTTTCAATGTTGAGGTTGTTGTTGAATTTGTTGGTGTTTTTCAATGTTGAGGTTGTTGTTGTTTTTCAATGTTGAGGTTGTTGTTGAATTTGTTGGTGTTTTTCAATGTTGAGGTTGTTGTTGAATTTGTTGGTGTTTTTCATTGTTGAGGTTGTTGTTGTTTTTCAATGTTGAGGTTGTTGTTGAATTTGTTGTTGTTTTTCAATGTTGAGTTTGTTGTTGTTTTTCAATGTTGAGGTTGTTGTTGAATTTGTTGGTGTTTTTCAATGTTGAGGTTGTTGTTGAATTTGTTGGTGTTTTTCAATGTTCAGGTTGTTGTTGTTTTTCAATGTTGAGGTTGTTGTTGAATTTGTTGGTGTTGTTCAATGTTGAGGTTGTTGTTGTTTTTCAATGTTGAGGTTGTTGTTGAATTTGTTGGTGTTTTTCAATGTTGAGGTTGTTGTTGAATTTGTTGGTGTTTTTCAATGTTGAGGTTGTTGTTGTTTTTCAATCTTGAGGTTGTTGTTGAGTTTGTTGGTGTTTTTAAATGTTGAGGTTGTTGTTGAATTTGTTGGTGTTTTTCAATGTTGGTGTTGTTGTTGAATTTGTTGGTGTTTTTCAATGTTGAGGTTGTTGTTGTTTTTAAATGTTGAGGTGGTTGTTGAATTTGTTGGTGTGTTTTCAATTTTGAGGTTGTTGGTGTTTTTCAATGTTGAGGTTGTTGTTGAATTTGATGGTGTTTTTCAATTTCGAGCTTGTTGTTGAATTTGTTAGTGTTTTTCAATGTTGAAGTTGTTGTTGAATTTGTTGGTGTTTTTCAATGTTGAGATTGTTGTTGTTTTTCAATGCTGAGGTTGTTGTTGAATTTGTTGGTGTTTTTCCATGTTGAGGTTGTTGTTGAATTTGTTGGTCTTTTTCAATGTTGAGGTTGTTGTTGTTTTTCAATGTTGTGGTTGTTGTTGAATTTGTTGGTGTTTTTCAATGTTGAGGTTGTTGTTGAATTTGTTGGTGTTTTTCAATGTTGAGGTTGTTGTTGTTTTTAAATGTTGAGGTTGTTGTTGAATTTGTTGGTGTTTTTTCAATTTTGAGGTAGTTGGTGTTTTTCAATGTTGAGGTTGTTGTTGAATTTGATGGTGTTTTTCAATGTCGAGGTTGTTGTTGAATTTGTTGGTGTTTTTCAATGTTGAAGTTGTTGTTGAATTTGTTGGTGTTTTTCAATTTCGAGGTTGTTGTTGAATTTGTTGGTGTTTTTCAATGTTGAAGTTTTTGTTGAATTTGTTGGTGTTTTTCAATGTTGAGGTTGTTGTTGTTTTTCAATGTTGAGGTTGTTGTTGAATTTGTTGGTGTTTTTCAATGTTGAGGTTGTTGTTGTTTTTCAATGCTGAGGTTGTTGTTGAATTTGTTGGTGTTTTTCAATGTTGAGGTTGTTGTTGAATTTGTTGGTGTTTTTCAATGTTGAGGTTGTTGTTGTTTTTCAATGTTGAGGTTGTTGTTGAATTTGTTGGTGATTTTCAATGTTGAGGTTGTTGTTGTTTTTCAATGTTGAGGTTGTTGTTGAATTTGTTGGTGCTTTTCAATGTTGAGGTTGTTGTTGAATTTGTTGGTGTTTTTCAATGTTGAGGTTGTTGTTGTTTTTCAATGTTGAGGTTGTTGTTGAATTTGTTGGTGTTTTTCAATGTTGAGGTTGTTGTTATTTTTCAATGTTGAGGTTGTTGTTGAATTTGTTGGTGTTTTTCATTGTTGAAGTTGTTGTTGAATTTGTTGGTGTTTTTCAATGCTGAGGTTGTTGTTGTTTTTCAATGTTGAGGTTGTTGTTGAATTTGTTGGTGTTTTTCAATGTTGAGTTTGTTGTTGTTTTTCAATGTTGAGGTTGTTGTTGAATTTGTTGGTGTTTTTCAATGTTGAGGTTGTTGTTGTTATTCAATGTTGAGGTTGTTGTTGTTTTTAAATGTTCGGGTTGTTGTTGAATTTGTTGGTGTTTTTCAATTTTGAGGATGCTGTTGTTTTTCAATGTTGAGGTTGTTGTTGAATTTGTTGGTGTTTTTCCATGATGAGGTTGTTGTTGTTTTTCAAAGTTGAGGTTGTTGTTGAATTTGTTGGTGTTTTTCCATGTTGAGGTTGTTGTTGTTTTTCAATGTTGAGGCTGTTGTTGAATTTGTTGGTGTTTTTCAATTTCGAGGTTGTTGTTGAATTTGTTGGTGTTTTTCAATGTTGAAGTTTTTGTTGAATTTGTTGGTGTTTTTCAATGTTGAGGTTGTTGTTGCTTTTCAATGTTGAGGTTGTTGTTGAATTTGTTGGTGTTTTTCAATGTTGAGTTTGTTGTTGTTTTTCAATGTTGAGGTTGTTGTTGTTGTTCAATGTTGTGGTTGTTGTTGTTTTTAAATGTTGGGGTTGTTGTTGAATTTGTTGGTGTTTTTCAATTTTGAGGATGTTGTTGTTTTTCAATGTTGAGGTTGTTGTTGAATTTGTTGGTGTTTTTCCATGATGAGGTTGTTGTTGTTTTTCAAAGTTGAGGTTGTTGTTGAATTTGTTGGTGTTTTTCAATGTTGAGGTTGTTGTTGTTTTTCAATGTTGAGGCTGTTGTTGAATTTGTTGGTGTTTTTCAATTTCGAGGTTGTTGTTGAATTTGTTGGTGTTTCTCAATGTTGAAGTTGTTGTTGAATTTGTTGGTGTTTTTCAATGTTGAGGTTGTTGTTGTTTTTCAATGTTGAGGTTGTTGTTGAATTTGTTGGTGTTTTTCAATGTTGAGGTTGTTGTTGTTTTTCAATTTTGAGGTTGTTGTTGAATTTGTTGGTGTTTTTCAATGTTGAGGTTGTTGTTGAATTTGTTGGTGTTTTTCAATGTTGAGGTTGTTGTTGTTTTTCAATGTTGAGGTTGTTGTTGAATTTGTTGTTGTTTTTCAATGTTGAGGTTGTTGTTGAATTTGTTGGTGTTTTTCATTGTTGAGGTTGTTGTTGTTTTTCAATGTTGAGGTTGTTGTTGAATTTGTTGTTGTTTTTCAATGTTGAGTTTGTTGTTGTTTTTCAATGTTGAGGTTGTTGTTGAATTTGTTGGTGTTTTTCAATGTTGAGGTTGTTGTTGAATTTGTTGGTGTTTTTCAATGTTCAGGTTGTTGTTGTTTTTCAATGTTGAGGTTGTTGTTGAATTTGTTGGTGTTGTTCAATGTTGAGGTTGTTGTTGTTTTTCAATGTTGAGGTTGTTGTTGAATTTGTTGGTGTTTTTCAATGTTGAGGTTGTTGTTGAATTTGTTGGTGTTTTTCAATGTTGAGGTTGTTGTTGTTTTTCAATGTTGACGTTGTTGTTGAGTTTGTTGGTGTTTTTTAAATGTTCAGGTTGTTGTTGAATTTGTTGGTGTTTTTCAATGTTGGTGTTGTTGTTGAATTTGTTGGTGTTTTTCAATGTTGAGGTTGTTGTTGTTTTTAAATGTTGAGGTGGTTGTTGAATTTGTTGGTGTGTTTTCAATTTTGAGGTTGTTGGTGTTTTTCAATGTTGAGGTTGTTGTTGAATTTGATGGTGTTTTTCAATTTCGAGCTTGTTGTTGAATTTGTTAGTGTTTTTCAATGTTGAAGTTGTTGTTGAATTTGTTGGTGTTTTTCAATGTTGAGATTGTTGTTGTTTTTCAATGCTGAGGTTGTTGTTGAATTTGTTGGTGTTTTTCCATGTTGAGGTTGTTGTTGAATTTGTTGGTGTTTTTCAATGTTGAGGTTGTTGTTGTTTTTCAATGTTGTGGTTGTTGTTGAATTTGTTGGTGTTTTTCAATGTTGAGGTTGTTGTTGAATTTGTTGGTGTTTTTCAATGTTGAGGTTGTTGTTGTTTTTAAATGTTGAGGTTGTTGTTGAATTTGTTGGTGTTTTTTCAATTTTGAGGTTGTTGGTGTTTTTCAATGTTGAGGTTGTTGTTGAATTTGATGGTGTTTTTCAATGTCGAGGTTGTTGTTGAATTTGTTGGTGTTTTTCAATGTTGAAGTTGTTGTTGAATTTGTTGGTGTTTTTCAATTTCGAGGTTGTTGTTGAATTTGTTGGTGTTTTTCAATGTTGAAGTTTTTGTTGAATTTGTTGGTGTTTTTCAATGTTGAGGTTGTTGTTGTTTTTCAATGTTGAGGTTGTTGTTGAATTTGTTGGTGTTTTTCAATGTTGAGGTTGTTGTTGTTTTTCAATGCTGAGGTTGTTGTTGAATTTGTTGGTGTTTTTCAATGTTGAGGTTGTTGTTGAATTTGTTGGTGTTTTTCAATGTTGAGGTTGTTGTTGTTTTTCAATGTTGAGGTTGTTGTTGAATTTGTTGGTGATTTTCAATGTTGAGGTTGTTGTTGTTTTTCAATGTTGAGGTTGTTGTTGAATTTGTTGGTGCTTTTCAATGTTGAGGTTGTTGTTGAATTTGTTGGTGTTTTTCAATGTTGAGGTTGTTGTTGTTTTTCAATGTTGAGGTTGTTGTTGAATTTGTTGGTGTTTTTCAATGTTGAGGTTGTTGTTATTTTTCAATGTTGAGGTTGTTGTTGAATTTGTTGGTGTTTTTCATTGTTGAAGTTGTTGTTGAATTTGTTGGTGTTTTTCAATGCTGACGTTGTTGTTGTTTTTCAATGTTGAGGTTGTTGTTGAATTTGTTGGTGTTTTTCAATGTTGAGTTTGTTGTTGTTTTTCAATGTTGAGGTTGTTGTTGAATTTGTTGGTGTTTTTCAATGTTGAGGTTGTTGTTGTTATTCAATGTTGAGGTTGTTGTTGTTTTTAAATGTTCGGGTTGTTGTTGAATTTGTTGGTGTTTTTCAATTTTGAGGATGCTGTTGTTTTTCAATGTTGAGGTTGTTGTTGAATTTGTTGGTGTTTTTCCATGATGAGGTTGTTGTTGTTTTTCAAAGTTGAGGTTGTTGTTGAATTTGTTGGTGTTTTTCCATGTTGAGGTTGTTGTTGTTTTTCAATGTTGAGGCTGTTGTTGAATTTGTTGGTGTTTTTCAATTTCGAGGTTGTTGTTGAATTTGTTGGTGTTTTTCAATGTTGAAGTTTTTGTTGAATTTGTTGGTGTTTTTCAATGTTGAGGTTGTTGTTGCTTTTCAATGTTGAGGTTGTTGTTGAATTTGTTGGTGTTTTTCAATGTTGAGTTTGTTGTTGTTTTTCAATGTTGAGGTTGTTGTTGTTGTTCAATGTTGTGGTTGTTGTTGTTTTTAAATGTTGGGGTTGTTGTTGAATTTGTTGGTGTTTTTCAATTTTGAGGATGTTGTTGTTTTTCAATGTTGAGGTTGTTGTTGAATTTGTTGGTGTTTTTCCATGATGAGGTTGTTGTTGTTTTTCAAAGTTGAGGTTGTTGTTGAATTTTTTGGTGTTTTTCAATGTTGAGGTTGTTGTTGTTTTTCAATGTTGAGGCTGTTGTTGAATTTGTTGGTGTTTTTCAATTTCGAGGTTGTTGTTGAATTTGTTGGTGTTTCTCAATGTTGAAGTTGTTGTTGAATTTGTTGGTGTTTTTCAATGTTGAGGTTGTTGTTGTTTTTCAATGTTGAGGTTGTTGTTGAATTTGTTGGTGTTTTTCAATGTTGAGGTTGTTGTTGTTTTTCAATTTTGAGGTTGTTGTTGAATTTGTTGGTGTTTTTCAATGTTGAGGTTGTTGTTGAATTTGTTGGTGTTTTTCAATGTTGAGGTTGTTGTTGTTTTTCAATGTTGAGGTTGTTGTTGAATTTGTTGGTGTTTTTCAATGTTGAGGTTGTTGTTGTTTTTCAATGCTGAGGATGTTGTTGAATTTGTTGGTGTTTTTCAATGTTGAGGTTGTTGTTGTTTTTCAATGTTGAGGTTGTTGTTGAATTTGTTGGTGTTTTTCAATGTTGAGGTTGTTGTTGAATTTGTTGGTGTTTTTCAATTTTGAGGTTGTAGTTGTTTTTCAATGTTGAGGTTATTGTTGAATTTGTTGGTGTTTTTCAATTTTGAGGTTGTTGTTGTTTTTCAATGTTGAGGTTGTTGTTGAATTTTTTGGTGTTTTTCAATGTTGAGTTTGTTGTTGTTTTTCAATGTTGAGGTTGTTGTTGTTGAGTTTGTTGGTGTTTTTCAATGTTGAGGTTGTTGTTGAATTTGTTGGTGTTTTTCAATGTTGATGTTGTTGTTGAATTTGTTGGTGTTTTACAATGCTGAGGTTGTTGTTGTTTTTAATTGTTGAGGTTGTTGTTGAATTTGTTGGTGTGTTTTCAGTTTTGAGGTTGTTGGTGTTTTTCAATGTTGAGGTTGTTGTTGAATTTGATGGTGTTTTTCAATGTCGACTTGTTGTTGAATTTGTTGGTGTTTTTCAAAGTTGAAGTTGCTGTCGCATTTGTTGGTGATTTTCAATGTTGAGGTTGTTGTAGTTTTTCAATGTTGAGGTTGTTGTTGAATTTGTTGGTGTTTTTCAATGTTGAGGTTGTTGTTGAATTTGTTGGTGTTTTTCAATGTTGAGGTTGTTGTTGTTTTTAAATGTTGAGGTTGTTGTTGAATTTGTTGGTGTTTTTTCAATTTTGAGGTTGTTGGTGTTTTTCAATGTTGAGGTTGTTGTTGAATTTGATGGTGTTTTTCAATGTCGAGGTTGTTGTTGAATTTGTTGGTGTTTTTCAATGTTGAAGTTGTTGTTGAATTTGTTGGTGTTTTTCAATTTCGAGGTTGTTGTTGAATTTGTTGGTGTTTTTCAATGTTGAAGTTTTTGTTGAATTTGTTGGTGTTTTTCAATGTTGAGGTTGTTGTTGTTTTTCAATGTTGAGGTTGTTGTTGAATTTGTTGGTGTTTTTCAATGTTGAGGTTGTTGTTGTTTTTCAATGCTGAGGTTGTTGTTGAATTTGTTGGTGTTTTTCAATGTTGAGGTTGTTGTTGAATTTGTTGGTGTTTTTCAATGTTGAGGTTGTTGTTGTTTTTCAATGTTGAGGTTGTTGTTGAATTTGTTGGTGATTTTCAATGTTGAGGTTGTTGTTGTTTTTCAATGTTGAGGTTGTTGTTGAATTTGTTGGTGCTTTTCAATGTTGAGGTTGTTGTTGAATTTGTTGGTGTTTTTCAATGTTGAGGTTGTTGTTGTTTTTCAATGTTGAGGTTGTTGTTGAATTTGTTGGTGTTTTTCAATGTTGAGGTTGTTGTTATTTTTCAATGTTGAGGTTGTTGTTGAATTTGTTGGTGTTTTTCATTGTTGAAGTTGTTGTTGAATTTGTTGGTGTTTTTCAATGCTGACGTTGTTGTTGTTTTTCAATGTTGAGGTTGTTGTTGAATTTGTTGGTGTTTTTCAATGTTGAGTTTGTTGTTGTTTTTCAATGTTGAGGTTGTTGTTGAATTTGTTGGTGTTTTTCAATGTTGAGGTTGTTGTTGTTATTCAATGTTGAGGTTGTTGTTGTTTTTAAATGTTCGGGTTGTTGTTGAATTTGTTGGTGTTTTTCAATTTTGAGGATGCTGTTGTTTTTCAATGTTGAGGTTGTTGTTGAATTTGTTGGTGTTTTTCCATGATGAGGTTGTTGTTGTTTTTCAAAGTTGAGGTTGTTGTTGAATTTGTTGGTGTTTTTCCATGTTGAGGTTGTTGTTGTTTTTCAATGTTGAGGCTGTTGTTGAATTTGTTGGTGTTTTTCAATTTCGAGGTTGTTGTTGAATTTGTTGGTGTTTTTCAATGTTGAAGTTTTTGTTGAATTTGTTGGTGTTTTTCAATGTTGAGGTTGTTGTTGCTTTTCAATGTTGAGGTTGTTGTTGAATTTGTTGGTGTTTTTCAATGTTGAGTTTGTTGTTGTTTTTCAATGTTGAGGTTGTTGTTGTTGTTCAATGTTGTGGTTGTTGTTGTTTTTAAATGTTGGGGTTGTTGTTGAATTTGTTGGTGTTTTTCAATTTTGAGGATGTTGTTGTTTTTCAATGTTGAGGTTGTTGTTGAATTTGTTGGTGTTTTTCCATGATGAGGTTGTTGTTGTTTTTCAAAGTTGAGGTTGTTGTTGAATTTTTTGGTGTTTTTCAATGTTGAGGTTGTTGTTGTTTTTCAATGTTGAGGCTGTTGTTGAATTTGTTGGTGTTTTTCAATTTCGAGGTTGTTGTTGAATTTGTTGGTGTTTCTCAATGTTGAAGTTGTTGTTGAATTTGTTGGTGTTTTTCAATGTTGAGGTTGTTGTTGTTTTTCAATGTTGAGGTTGTTGTTGAATTTGTTGGTGTTTTTCAATGTTGAGGTTGTTGTTGTTTTTCAATTTTGAGGTTGTTGTTGAATTTGTTGGTGTTTTTCAATGTTGAGGTTGTTGTTGAATTTGTTGGTGTTTTTCAATGTTGAGGTTGTTGTTGTTTTTCAATGTTGAGGTTGTTGTTGAATTTGTTGGTGTTTTTCAATGTTGAGGTTGTTGTTGTTTTTCAATGCTGAGGATGTTGTTGAATTTGTTGGTGTTTTTCAATGTTGAGGTTGTTGTTGTTTTTCAATGTTGAGGTTGTTGTTGAATTTGTTGGTGTTTTTCAATGTTGAGGTTGTTGTTGAATTTGTTGGTGTTTTTCAATTTTGAGGTTATCAAGGACATACCAGTGAGGTATCTAAGAAATTTAACAATAAAACAAGTTCCTGTGGAACTGCGATGTGCTAACCATTTTCTTGTAAATGCAAACGACTTTGGTGTTTTTCAATGTTGAGTTTGTTGTTGTTTTTCAATGTTGAGGTTGTTGTTGTTGAGTTTGTTGGTGTTTTTCAATGTTGAGGTTGTTGTTGAATTTGTTGGTGTTTTTCAATGTTGATGTTGTTGTTGAATTTGTTGGTGTTTTACAATGCTGAGGTTGTTGTTGTTTTTAATTGTTGAGGTTGTTGTTGAATTTGTTGGTGTGTTTTCAGTTTTGAGGTTGTTGGTGTTTTTCAATGTTGAGGTTGTTGTTGAATTTGATGGTGTTTTTCAATGTCGACTTGTTGTTGAATTTGTTGGTGTTTTTCAAAGTTGAAGTTGCTGTCGCATTTGTTGGTGATTTTCAATGTTGAGGTTGTTGTAGTTTTTCAATGTTGAGGTTGTTGTTGAATTTGTTGGTGTTTTTCAATGTTGAGGTTGTTGTTGTTTTTCAATGCTGAGGTTGTTGTTGAATTTGTTGGTGTTTTTCAATGTTGAGGTTGTTGTTGTTTTTCAATGTTGAGGTTGTTGTTGAATTTGTTGGTGTTTTTCATTGTTGAAGTTGTTGTTGAATTTGTTGGTGTTTTTCAATGCTGAGGTTGTTGTTGTTTTTCAATGTTGAGGTTGTTGTTGAATTTGTTGGTGTTTTTCAATGTTGAGTTTGTTGTTGTTTTTCAATGTTGAGGTTGTTGTTGAATTTGTTGGTGTTTTTCAATGTTGAGGTTGTTGTTGTTATTCAATGTTGAGGTTGTTGTTGTTTTTAAATGTTCGGGTTGTTGTTGAATTTGTTGGTGTTTTTCAATTTTGAGGATGCTGTTGTTTTTCAATGTTGAGGTTGTTGTTGAATTTGTTGGTGTTTTTCCATGATGAGGTTGTTGTTGTTTGTCAAAGTTGACGTTGTTGTTGAATTTGTTGGTGTTTTTCCATGTTGAGGTTGTTGTTGTTTTTCAATGTTGAGGCTGTTGTTGAATTTGTTGGTGTTTTTCAATTTCGAGGTTGTTGTTGAATTTGTTGGTGTTTTTCAATGTTGAAGTTTTTGTTGAATTTGTTGGTGTTTTTCAATGTTGAGGTTGTTGTTGCTTTTCAATGTTGAGGTTGTTGTTGAATTTGTTGGTGTTTTTCAATGTTGAGTTTGTTGTTGTTTTTCAATGTTGAGGTTGTTGTTGTTGTTCAATGTTGTGGTTGTTGTTGTTTTTAAATGTTGGGGTTGTTGTTGAATTTGTTGGTGTTTTTTCAATTTTGAGGATGTTGTTGTTTTTCAATGTTGAGGTTGTTGTTGAATTTGTTGGTGTTTTTTCCATGATGAGGTTGTTGTTGTTTTTCAAAGTTGAGGTTGTTGTTGAATTTGTTGGTGTTTTTCAATGTTGAGGTTGTTGTTGTTTTTCAATGTTGAGGCTGTTGTTGAATTTGTTGGTGTTTTTCAATTTCGAGGTTGTTGTTGAATTTGTTGGTGTTTCTCAATGTTGAAGTTGTTGTTGAATTTGTTGGTGTTTTTCAATGTTGAGGTTGTTGTTGTTTTTCAATGTTGAGGTTGTTGTTGAATTTGTTGGTGTTTTTCAATGTTGAGGTTGTTGTTGTTTTTCAATTTTGAGGTTGTTGTTGAATTTGTTGGTGTTTTTCAATGTTGAGGTTGTTGTTGAATTTGTTGGTGTTTTTCAATGTTGAGGTTGTTGTTGTTTTTCAATGTTGAGGTTGTTGTTGAATTTGTTGTTGTTTTTTCAATGTTGAGGTTGTTGTTGAATTTGTTGGTGTTTTTCATTGTTGAGGTTGTTGTTGTTTTTCAATGTTGAGGTTGTTGTTGAATTTGTTGTTGTTTTTCAATGTTGAGTTTGTTGTTGTTTTTTCAATGTTGAGGTTGTTGTTGAATTTGTTGGTGTTTTTCAATGTTGAGGTTGTTGTTGAATTTGTTGGTGTTTTTCAATGTTCAGGTTGTTGTTGTTTTTCAATGTTGAGGTTGTTGTTGAATTTGTTGGTGTTGTTCAATGTTGAGGTTGTTGTTGTTTTTCAATGTTGAGGTTGTTGTTGAATTTGTTGGTGTTTTTTCAATGTTGAGGTTGTTGTTGAATTTGTTGGTGTTTTTCAATGTTGAGGTTGTTGTTGTTTTTCAATGTTGAGGTTGTTGTTGAGTTTGTTGGTGTTTTTAAATGTTGAGGTTGTTGTTGAATTTGTTGGTGTTTTTCAATGTTGGTGTTGTTGTTGAATTTGTTGGTGTTTTTCAATGTTGAGGTTGTTGTTGCTTTTAAATGTTGAGGTGGTTGTTGAATTTGTTGGTGTGTTTTCAATTTTGAGGTTGTTGGTGTTTTTCAATGTTGAGGTTGTTGTTGAATTTGATGGTGTTTTTCAATTTCGAGCTTGTTGTTGAATTTGTTAGTGTTTTTCAATGTTGAAGTTGTTGTTGAATTTGTTGGTGTTTTTTCAATGTTGAGATTGTTGTTGTTTTTCAATGCTGAGGTTGTTGTTGAATTTGTTGGTGTTTTTCCATGTTGAGGTTGTTGTTGAATTTGTTGGTGTTTTTCAATGTTGAGGTTGTTGTTGTTTTTCAATGTTGTGGTTGTTGTTGAATTTGTTGGTGTTTTTCAATGTTGAGGTTGTTGTTGTTTTTCAATGTTGAGGTTGTTGTTGAATTTGTTGGTGTTTTTCAATGTTGAGGTTGTTGTTGAATTTGTTGGTGTTTTTCAATTTTGAGGTTGTAGTTGTTTTTCAATGTTGAGGTTATTGTTGAATTTGTTGGTGTTTTTCAATTTTGAGGTTGTTGTTGTTTTTCAATGTTGAGGTTGTTGTTGAATTTTTTGGTGTTTTTCAATGTTGAGTTTGTTGTTGTTTTTCAATGTTGAGGTTGTTGTTGTTGAGTTTGTTGGTGTTTTTCAATGTTGAGGTTGTTGTTGAATTTGTTGGTGTTTTTCAATGTTGATGTTGTTGTTGAATTTGTTGGTGTTTTACAATGCTGAGGTTGTTGTTGTTTTTAATTGTTGAGGTTGTTGTTGAATTTGTTGGTGTGTTTTCAGTTTTGAGGTTGTTGGTGTTTTTCAATGTTGAGGTTGTTGTTGAATTTGATGGTGTTTTTCAATGTCGACTTGTTGTTGAATTTGTTGGTGTTTTTCAAAGTTGAAGTTGCTGTCGCATTTGTTGGTGATTTTCAATGTTGAGGTTGTTGTAGTTTTTCAATGTTGAGGTTGTTGTTGAATTTGTTGGTGTTTTTCAATGTTGAGGTTGTTGTTGTTTTTCAATGCTGAGGTTGTTGTTGAATTTGTTGGTGTTTTTCAATGTTGAGGTTGTTGTTGTTTTTCAATGTTGAGGTTGTTGTTGAATTTGTTGGTGTTTTTCATTGTTGAAGTTGTTGTTGAATTTGTTGGTGTTTTTCAATGCTGAGGTTGTTGTTGTTTTTCAATGTTGAGGTTGTTGTTGAATTTGTTGGTGTTTTTCAATGTTGAGTTTGTTGTTGTTTTTCAATGTTGAGGTTGTTGTTGAATTTGTTGGTGTTTTTCAATGTTGAGGTTGTTGTTGTTATTCAATGTTGAGGTTGTTGTTGTTTTTAAATGTTCGGGTTGTTGTTGAATTTGTTGGTGTTTTTCAATTTTGAGGATGCTGTTGTTTTTCAATGTTGAGGTTGTTGTTGAATTTGTTGGTGTTTTTCCATGATGAGGTTGTTGTTGTTTGTCAAAGTTGACGTTGTTGTTGAATTTGTTGGTGTTTTTCCATGTTGAGGTTGTTGTTGTTTTTCAATGTTGAGGCTGTTGTTGAATTTGTTGGTGTTTTTCAATTTCGAGGTTGTTGTTGAATTTGTTGGTGTTTTTCAATGTTGAAGTTTTTGTTGAATTTGTTGGTGTTTTTCAATGTTGAGGTTGTTGTTGCTTTTCAATGTTGAGGTTGTTGTTGAATTTGTTGGTGTTTTTCAATGTTGAGTTTGTTGTTGTTTTTCAATGTTGAGGTTGTTGTTGTTGTTCAATGTTGTGGTTGTTGTTGTTTTTAAATGTTGGGGTTGTTGTTGAATTTGTTGGTGTTTTTCAATTTTGAGGATGTTGTTGTTTTTCAATGTTGAGGTTGTTGTTGAATTTGTTGGTGTTTTTCCATGATGAGGTTGTTGTTGTTTTTCAAAGTTGAGGTTGTTGTTGAATTTGTTGGTGTTTTTCAATGTTGAGGTTGTTGTTGTTTTTCAATGTTGAGGCTGTTGTTGAATTTGTTGGTGTTTTTCAATTTCGAGGTTGTTGTTGAATTTGTTGGTGTTTCTCAATGTTGAAGTTGTTGTTGAATTTGTTGGTGTTTTTCAATGTTGAGGTTGTTGTTGTTTTTCAATGTTGAGGTTGTTGTTGAATTTGTTGGTGTTTTTCAATGTTGAGGTTGTTGTTGTTTTTCAATTTTGAGGTTGTTGTTGAATTTGTTGGTGTTTTTCAATGTTGAGGTTGTTGTTGAATTTGTTGGTGTTTTTCAATGTTGAGGTTGTTGTTGTTTTTCAATGTTGAGGTTGTTGTTGAATTTGTTGTTGTTTTTCAATGTTGAGGTTGTTGTTGAATTTGTTGGTGTTTTTCATTGTTGAGGTTGTTGTTGTTTTTCAATGTTGAGGTTGTTGTTGAATTTGTTGTTGTTTTTCAATGTTGAGTTTGTTGTTGTTTTTCAATGTTGAGGTTGTTGTTGAATTTGTTGGTGTTTTTCAATGTTGAGGTTGTTGTTGAATTTGTTGGTGTTTTTCAATGTTCAGGTTGTTGTTGTTTTTCAATGTTGAGGTTGTTGTTGAATTTGTTGGTGTTGTTCAATGTTGAGGTTGTTGTTGTTTTTCAATGTTGAGGTTGTTGTTGAATTTGTTGGTGTTTTTCAATGTTGAGGTTGTTGTTGAATTTGTTGGTGTTTTTCAATGTTGAGGTTGTTGTTGTTTTTCAATGTTGAGGTTGTTGTTGAGTTTGTTGGTGTTTTTAAATGTTGAGGTTGTTGTTGAATTTGTTGGTGTTTTTCAATGTTGGTGTTGTTGTTGAATTTGTTGGTGTTTTTCAATGTTGAGGTTGTTGTTGCTTTTAAATGTTGAGGTGGTTGTTGAATTTGTTGGTGTGTTTTCAATTTTGAGGTTGTTGGTGTTTTTCAATGTTGAGGTTGTTGTTGAATTTGATGGTGTTTTTCAATTTCGAGCTTGTTGTTGAATTTGTTAGTGTTTTTCAATGTTGAAGTTGTTGTTGAATTTGTTGGTGTTTTTCAATGTTGAGATTGTTGTTGTTTTTCAATGCTGAGGTTGTTGTTGAATTTGTTGGTGTTTTTCCATGTTGAGGTTGTTGTTGAATTTGTTGGTGTTTTTCAATGTTGAGGTTGTTGTTGTTTTTCAATGTTGTGGTTGTTGTTGAATTTGTTGGTGTTTTTCAATGTTGAGGTTGTTGTTGAATTTGTTGGTGTTTTTCAATGTTGAGGTTGTTGTTGTTTTTAAATGTTGAGGTTGTTGTTGAATTTGTTGGTGTTTTTTCAATTTTGAGGTTGTTGGTGTTTTTCAATGTTGAGGTTGTTGTTGAATTTGATGGTGTTTTTCAATGTCCAGGTTGTTGTTGAATTTGTTGGTGTTTTTCAATGTTGAAGTTGTTGTTGAATTTGTTGGTGTTTTTCAATTTCGAGGTTGTTGTTGAATTTGTTGGTGTTTTTCAATGTTGAAGTTTTTGTTGAATTTGTTGGTGTTTTTCAATGTTGAGGTTGTTGTTGTTTTTCAATGTTGAGGTTGTTGTTTAATTTGTTGGTGTTTTTCAATGTTGAGGTTGTTGTTGTTTTTCAATGCTGAGGTTGTTGTTGAATTTGTTGGTGTTTTTCAATGTTGAGGTTGTTGTTGAATTTGTTGGTGTTTTTCAATGTTGAGGTTGTTGTTGTTTTTCAATGTTGAGGTTGTTGTTGAATTTGTTGGTGATTTTCAATGTTGAGGTTGTTGTTGTTTTTCAATGTTGAGGTTGTTGTTGAATTTGTTGGTGCTTTTCAATGTTGAGGTTGTTGTTGAATTTGTTGGTGTTTTTCAATGTTGAGGTTGTTGTTGTTTTTCAATGTTGAGGTTGTTGTTGAATTTGTTGGTGTTTTTCAAAGTTGAGGTTGTTGTTATTTTTCAATGTTGAGGTTGTTGTTGAATTTGTTGGTGTTTTTCATTGTTGAAGTTGTTGTTGAATTTGTTGGTGTTTTTCAATGCTGAGGTTGTTGTTGTTTTTCAATGTTGAGGTTGTTGTTGAATTTGTTGGTGTTTTTCAATGTTGAGTTTGTTGTTGTTTTTCAATGTTGAGGTTGTTGTTGAATTTGTTGGTGTTTTTCAATGTTGAGGTTGTTGTTGTTATTCAATGTTGAGGTTGTTGTTGTTTTTAAATGTTCGGGTTGTTGTTGAATTTGTTGGTGTTTTTCAATTTTGAGGATGCTGTTGTTTTTCAATGTTGAGGTTGTTGTTGAATTTGTTGGTGTTTTTCCATGATGAGGTTGTTGTTGTTTTTCAAAGTTGAGGTTGTTGTTGAATTTGTTGGTGTTTTTCCATGTTGAGGTTGTTGTTGTTTTTCAATGTTGAGGCTGTTGTTGAATTTGTTGGTGTTTTTCAATTTCGAGGTTGTTGTTGAATTTGTTGGTGTTTTTCAATGTTGAAGTTTTTGTTGAATTTGTTGGTGTTTTTCAATGTTGAGGTTGTTGTTGCTTTTCAATGTTGAGGTTGTTGTTGAATTTGTTGGTGTTTTTCAATGTTGAGTTTGTTGTTGTTTTTCAATGTTGAGGTTGTTGTTGTTGTTCAATGTTGTGGTTGTTGTTGTTTTTAAATGTTGGGGTTGTTGTTGAATTTGTTGGTGTTTTTCAATTTTGAGGATGTTGTTGTTTTTCAATGTTGAGGTTGTTGTTGAATTTGTTGGTGTTTTTCCATGATGAGGTTGTTGTTGTTTTTCAAAGTTGAGGTTGTTGTTGAATTTGTTGGTGTTTTTCAATGTTGAGGTTGTTGTTGTTTTTCAATGTTGAGGCTGTTGTTGAATTTGTTGGTGTTTTTCAATTTCGAGGTTGTTGTTGAATTTGTTGGTGTTTCTCAATGTTGAAGTTGTTGTTGAATTTGTTGGTGTTTTTCAATGTTGAGGTTGTTGTTGTTTTTCAATGTTGAGGTTGTTGTTGAATTTGTTGGTGTTTTTCAATGTTGAGGTTGTTGTTGTTTTTCAATTTTGAGGTTGTTGTTGAATTTGTTGGTGTTTTTCAATGTTGAGGTTGTTGTTGAATTTGTTGGTGTTTTTCAATGTTGAGGTTGTTGTTGTTTTTCAATGTTGAGGTTGTTGTTGAATTTGTTGGTGTTTTTCAATGTTGAGGTTGTTGTTGTTTTTCAATGCTGAGGTTGTTGTTGAATTTGTTGGTGTTTTTCAATGTTGAGGTTGTTGTTGTTTTTCAATGTTGAGGTTGTTGTTGAATTTGTTGGTGTTTTTCAATGTTGAGGTTGTTGTTGAATTTGTTGGTGTTTTTCAATGTTGAGGTTGTAGTTGTTTTTCAATGTTGAGGTTATTGTTGAATTTGTTGGTGTTTTTCAATTTTGAGGTTGTTGTTGTTTTTCAATGTTGAGGTTGTTGTTGAATTTTTTGGTGTTTTTCAATGTTGAGTTTGTTGTTGTTTTTCAATGTTGAGGTTGTTGTTGTTGAGTTTGTTGGTGTTTTTCAATGTTGAGGTTGTTGTTGAATTTGTTGTTGTTTTTCAATGTTGAGGTTGTTGTTGAATTTGTTGGTGTTTTTCATTGTTGAGGTTGTTGTTGTTTTTCAATGTTGAGGTTGTTGTTGAATTTGTTGTTGTTTTTCAATGTTGAGTTTGTTGTTGTTTTTCAATGTTGAGGTTGTTGTTGAATTTGTTGGTGTTTTTCAATGTTGAGGTTGTTGTTGAATTTGTTGGTGTTTTTCAATGTTCAGGTTGTTGTTGTTTTTCAATGTTGAGGTTGTTGTTGAATTTGTTGGTGTTGTTCAATGTTGAGGTTGTTGTTGTTTTTCAATGTTGAGGTTGTTGTTCAATTTGTTGGTGTTTTTCAATGTTGAGGTTGTTGTTGAATTTGTTGGTGTTTTTCAATGTTGAGGTTGTTGTTGTTTTTCAATGTTGAGGTTGTTGTTGAGTTTGTTGGTGTTTTTAAATGTTGAGGTTGTTGTTGAATTTGTTGGTGTTTTTCAATGTTGGTGTTGTTGTTGAATTTGTTGGTGTTTTTCAATGTTGAGGTTGTTGTTGTTTTTAAATGTTGAGGTGGTTGTTGAATTTGTTGGTGTGTTTTCAATTTTGAGGTTGCTGGTGTTTTTCAATGTTGAAGTTGTTGTTGAATTTGTTGGTGTTTTTCAATGTTGAGATTGTTGTTGTTTTTCAATGCTGAGGTTGTTGAATTTGTTGGTGTTTTTCCATGTTGAGGTTGTTGTTGAATTTGTTGGTGTTTTTCAATGTTGAGGTTGTTGTTGTTTTTCAATGTTGTGGTTGTTGTTGAATTTGTTGGTGTTTTTCAATGTTGAGGTTGTTGTTGAATTTGTTGGTGTTTTTCAATGTTGAGGTTGTTGTTGTTTTTAAATGTTGAGGTTGTTGTTGAATTTGTTGGTGTTTTTTCAATTTTGAGGTTGTTGGTGTTTTTCAATGTTGAGGTTGTTGTTGAATTTGATGGTGTTTTTCAATGTCCAGGTTGTTGTTGAATTTGTTGGTGTTTTTCAATGTTGAAGTTGTTGTTGAATTTGTTGGTGTTTTTCAATTTCGAGGTTGTTGTTGAATTTGTTGGTGTTTTTCAATGTTGAAGTTTTTGTTGAATTTGTTGGTGTTTTTCAATGTTGAGGTTGTTGTTGTTTTTCAATGTTGAGGTTGTTGTTTAATTTGTTGGTGTTTTTCAATGTTGAGGTTGTTGTTGTTTTTCAATGCTGAGGTTGTTGTTGAATTTGTTGGTGTTTTTCAATGTTGAGGTTGTTGTTGAATTTGTTGGTGTTTTTCAATGTTGAAGTTGTTGTTGTTTTTCAATGTTGAGGTTGTTGTTGAATTTGTTGGTGATTTTCAATGTTGAGGTTGTTGTTGTTTTTCAATGTTGAGGTTGTTGTTGAATTTGTTGGTGCTTTTCAATGTTGAGGTTGTTGTTGAATTTGTTGGTGTTTTTCAATGTTGAGGTTGTTGTTGTTTTTCAATGTTGAGGTTGTTGTTGAATTTGTTGGTGTTTTTCAAAGTTGAGGTTGTTGTTATTTTTCAATGTTGAGGTTGTTGTTGAATTTGTTGGTGTTTTTCATTGTTGAAGTTGTTGTTGAATTTGTTGGTGTTTTTCAATGCTGAGGTTGTTGTTGTTTTTCAATGTTGAGGTTGTTGTTGAATTTGTTGGTGTTTTTCAATGTTGAGTTTGTTGTTGTTTTTCAATGTTGAGGTTGTTGTTGAATTTGTTGGTGTTTTTCAATGTTGAGGTTGTTGTTGTTATTCAATGTTGAGGTTGTTGTTGTTTTTAAATGTTCGGGTTGTTGTTGAATTTGTTGGTGTTTTTCAATTTTGAGGATGCTGTTGTTTTTCAATGTTGAGGTTGTTGTTGAATTTGTTGGTGTTTTTCCATGATGAGGTTGTTGTTGTTTTTCAAAGTTGAGGTTGTTGTTGAATTTGTTGGTGTTTTTCCATGTTGAGGTTGTTGTTGTTTTTCAATGTTGAGGCTGTTGTTGAATTTGTTGGTGTTTTTCAATTTCGAGGTTGTTGTTGAATTTGTTGGTGTTTTTCAATGTTGAAGTTTTTGTTGAATTTGTTGGTGTTTTTCAATGTTGAGGTTGTTGTTGCTTTTCAATGTTGAGGTTGTTGTTGAATTTGTTGGTGTTTTTCAATGTTGAGTTTGTTGTTGTTTTTCAATGTTGAGGTTGTTGTTGTTGTTCAATGTTGTGGTTGTTGTTGTTTTTAAATGTTGGGGTTGTTGTTGAATTTGTTGGTGTTTTTCAATTTTGAGGATGTTGTTGTTTTTCAATGTTGAGGTTGTTGTTGAATTTGTTGGTGTTTTTCCATGATGAGGTTGTTGTTGTTTTTCAAAGTTGAGGTTGTTGTTGAATTTGTTGGTGTTTTTCAATGTTGAGGTTGTTGTTGTTTTTCAATGTTGAGGCTGTTGTTGAATTTGTTGGTGTTTTTCAATCTCGAGGTTGTTGTTGAATTTGTTGGTGTTTCTCAATGTTGAAGTTGTTGTTGAATTTGTTGGTGTTTTTCAATGTTGAGGTTGTTGTTGTTTTTCAATGTTGAGGTTGTTGTTGAATTTGTTGGTGTTTTTCAATGTTGAGGTTGTTGTTGTTTTTCAATTTTGAGGTTGTTGTTGAATTTGTTGGTGTTTTTCAATGTTGAGGTTGTTGTTGAATTTGTTGGTGTTTTTCAATGTTGAGGTTGTTGTTGTTTTTCAATGTTGAGGTTGTTGTTGAATTTGTTGGTGTTTTTCAATGTTGAGGTTGTTGTTGTTTTTCAATGCTGAGGTTGTTGTTGAATTTGTTGGTGTTTTTCAATGTTGAGGTTGTTGTTGTTTTTCAATGTTGAGGTTGTTGTTGAATTTGTTGGTGTTTTTCAATGTTGAGGTTGTTGTTGAATTTGTTGGTGTTTTTCAATGTTGAGGTTGTAGTTGTTTTTCAATGTTGAGGTTATTGTTGAATTTGTTGGTGTTTTTCAATTTTGAGGTTGTTGTTGTTTTTCAATGTTGAGGTTGTTGTTGAATTTTTTGGTGTTTTTCAATGTTGAGTTTGTTGTTGTTTTTCAATGTTGAGGTTGTTGTTGTTGAGTTTGTTGGTGTTTTTCAATGTTGAGGTTGTTGTTGAATTTGTTGGTGTTTTTCAATGTTGATGTTGTTGTTGAATTTGTTGGTGTTTTACAATGCTGAGGTTGTTGTTGTTTTTAATTGTTGAGGTTGTTGTTGAATTTGTTGGTGTGTTTTCAGTTTTGAGGTTGTTGGTGTTTTTCAATGTTGAGGTTGTTGTTGAATTTGATGGTGTTTTTCAATGTCGACTTGTTGTTGAATTTGTTGGTGTTTTTCAAAGTTGAAGTTGCTGTCGCATTTGTTGGTGATTTTCAATGTTGAGGTTGTTGTAGTTTTTCAATGTTGAGGTTGTTGTTGAATTTGTTGGTGTTTTTCAATGTTGAGGTTGTTGTTGTTTTTCAATGCTGAGGTTGTTGTTGAATTTGTTGGTGTTTTTCAATGTTGAGGTTGTTGTTGTTTTTCAATGTTGAGGTTGTTGTTGAATTTGTTGGTGTTTTTCATTGTTGAAGTTGTTGTTGAATTTGTTGGTGTTTTTCAATGCTGAGGTTGTTGTTGTTTTTCAATGTTGAGGTTGTTGTTGAATTTGTTGGTGTTTTTCAATGTTGAGTTTGTTGTTGTTTTTCAATGTTGAGGTTGTTGTTGAATTTGTTGGTGTTTTTCAATGTTGAGGTTGTTGTTGTTATTCAATGTTGAGGTTGTTGTTGTTTTTAAATGTTCGGGTTGTTGTTGAATTTGTTGGTGTTTTTCAATTTTGAGGATGCTGTTGTTTTTCAATGTTGAGGTTGTTGTTGAATTTGTTGGTGTTTTTCCATGATGAGGTTGTTGTTGTTTTTCAAAGTTGAGGTTGTTGTTGAATTTGTTGGTGTTTTTCCATGTTGAGGTTGTTGTTGTTTTTCAATGTTGAGGCTGTTGTTGAATTTGTTGGTGTTTTTCAATTTCGAGGTTGTTGTTGAATTTGTTGGTGTTTTTCAATGTTGAAGTTTTTGTTGAATTTGTTGGTGTTTTTCAATGTTGAGGTTGTTGTTGCTTTTCAATGTTGAGGTTGTTGTTGAATTTGTTGGTGTTTTTCAATGTTGAGTTTGTTGTTGTTTTTCAATGCTGAGGTTGTTGTTGTTGTTCAATGTTGTGGTTGTTGTTGTTTTTAAATGTTGGGGTTGTTGTTGAATTTGTTGGTGTTTTTCAATTTTGAGGATGTTGTTGTTTTTCAATGTTGAGGTTGTTGTTGAATTTGTTGGTGTTTTTCCATGATGAGGTTGTTGTTGTTTTTCAAAGTTGAGGTTGTTGTTGAATTTGTTGGTGTTTTTCAATGTTGAGGTTGTTGTTGTTGTTCAATGTTGAGGCTGTTGTTGAATTTGTTGGTGTTTTTCAATTTCGAGGTTGTTGTTGAATTTGTTGGTGTTTCTCAATGTTGAAGTTGTTGTTGAATTTGTTGGTGTTTTTCAATGTTGAGGTTGTTGTTGTTTTTCAATGTTGAGGTTGTTGTTGAATTTGTTGGTGTTTTTCAATGTTGAGGTTGTTGTTGTTTTTCAATTTTGAGGTTGTTGTTGAATTTGTTGGTGTTTTTCAATGTTGAGGTTGTTGTTGAATTTGTTGGTGTTTTTAAATGTTGAGGTTGTTGTTGTTTTTCAATGTTGAGGTTGTTGTTGAATTTGTTGGTGTTTTTCAATGTTGAGGTTGTTGTTGTTTTTCAATGCTGAGGTTGTTGTTGAATTTGTTGGTGTTTTTCAATGTTGAGGTTGTTGTTGTTTTTCAATGTTGAGGTTGTTGTTGAATTTGTTGGTGTTTTTCAATGTTGAGGTTGTTGTTGAATTTGTTGGTGTTTTTCAATGTTGAGGTTGTAGTTGTTTTTCAATGTTGAGGTTATTGTTGAATTTGTTGGTGTTTTTCAATTTTGAGGTTGTTGTTGTTTTTCAATGTTGAGGTTGTTGTTGAATTTTTTGGTGTTTTTCAATGTTGAGTTTGTTGTTGTTTTTCAATGTTGAGGTTGTTGTTGTTGAGTTTGTTGGTGTTTTTCAATGTTGAGGTTGTTGTTGAATTTGTTGGTGTTTTTCAATGTTGA
Organism: Isurus oxyrinchus; assembly: GCA_026770705.1. NCBI lineage: Eukaryota > Metazoa > Chordata > Chondrichthyes > Lamniformes > Lamnidae > Isurus > Isurus oxyrinchus. The sequence continues at coordinate 2,091,152 of JANJGN010000086.1, read as the reverse complement.
TGTTGTTGTTGAATTTGTTGGTGTTTTACAATGCTGAGGTTGTTGTTGTTTTTAATTGTTGAGGTTGTTGTTGAATTTGTTGGTGTGTTTTCAGTTTTGAGGTTGTTGGTGTTTTTCAATGTTGAGGTTGTTGTTGAATTTGATGGTGTTTTTCAATGTCGACTTGTTGTTGAATTTGTTGGTGTTTTTCAAAGTTGAAGTTGCTGTCGCATTTGTTGGTGATTTTCAATGTTGAGGTTGTTGTAGTTTTTCAATGTTGAGGTTGTTGTTGAATTTGTTGGTGTTTTTCAATGTTGAGGTTGTTGTTGTTTTTCAATGCTGAGGTTGTTGTTGAATTTGTTGGTGTTTTTCAATGTTGAGGTTGTTGTTGTTTTTCAATGTTGAGGTTGTTGTTGAATTTGTTGGTGTTTTTCATTGTTGAAGTTGTTGTTGAATTTGTTGGTGTTTTTCAATGCTGAGGTTGTTGTTGTTTTTCAATGTTGAGGTTGTTGTTGAATTTGTTGGTGTTTTTCAATGTTGAGTTTGTTGTTGTTTTTCAATGTTGAGGTTGTTGTTGAATTTGTTGGTGTTTTTCAATGTTGAGGTTGTTGTTGTTATTCAATGTTGAGGTTGTTGTTGTTTTTAAATGTTCGGGTTGTTGTTGAATTTGTTGGTGTTTTTCAATTTTGAGGATGCTGTTGTTTTTCAATGTTGAGGTTGTTGTTGAATTTGTTGGTGTTTTTCCATGATGAGGTTGTTGTTGTTTTTCAAAGTTGAGGTTGTTGTTGAATTTGTTGGTGTTTTTCCATGTTGAGGTTGTTGTTGTTTTTCAATGTTGAGGCTGTTGTTGAATTTGTTGGTGTTTTTCAATTTCGAGGTTGTTGTTGAATTTGTTGGTGTTTTTCAATGTTGAAGTTTTTGTTGAATTTGTTGGTGTTTTTCAATGTTGAGGTTGTTGTTGCTTTTCAATGTTGAGGTTGTTGTTGAATTTGTTGGTGTTTTTCAATGTTGAGTTTGTTGTTGTTTTTCAATGCTGAGGTTGTTGTTGTTGTTCAATGTTGTGGTTGTTGTTGTTTTTAAATGTTGGGGTTGTTGTTGAATTTGTTGGTGTTTTTCAATTTTGAGGATGTTGTTGTTTTTCAATGTTGAGGTTGTTGTTGAATTTGTTGGTGTTTTTCCATGATGAGGTTGTTGTTGTTTTTCAAAGTTGAGGTTGTTGTTGAATTTGTTGGTGTTTTTCAATGTTGAGGTTGTTGTTGTTTTTCAATGTTGAGGCTGTTGTTGAATTTGTTGGTGTTTTTCAATTTCGAGGTTGTTGTTGAATTTGTTGGTGTTTCTCAATGTTGAAGTTGTTGTTGAATTTGTTGGTGTTTTTCAATGTTGAGGTTGTTGTTGTTTTTCAATGTTGAGGTTGTTGTTGAATTTGTTGGTGTTTTTCAATGTTGAGGTTGTTGTTGTTTTTCAATTTTGAGGTTGTTGTTGAATTTGTTGGTGTTTTTCAATGTTGAGGTTGTTGTTGAATTTGTTGGTGTTTTTAAATGTTGAGGTTGTTGTTGTTTTTCAATGTTGAGGTTGTTGTTGAATTTGTTGGTGTTTTTCAATGTTGAGGTTGTTGTTGTTTTTCAATGCTGAGGTTGTTGTTGAATTTGTTGGTGTTTTTCAATGTTGAGGTTGTTGTTGTTTTTCAATGTTGAGGTTGTTGTTGAATTTGTTGGTGTTTTTCAATGTTGAGGTTGTTGTTGAATTTGTTGGTGTTTTTCAATGTTGAGGTTGTAGTTGTTTTTCAATGTTGAGGTTATTGTTGAATTTGTTGGTGTTTTTCAATTTTGAGGTTGTTGTTGTTTTTCAATGTTGAGGTTGTTGTTGAATTTGTTGGTGTTTTTCAATGTTGAGGTTGTTGTTGAATTTGTTGGTGTTTTTCAATGTTGAGGTTGTTGTTGTTTTTCAATGTTGAGGTTGTTGTTGAGTTTGTTGGTGTTTTTAAATGTTGAGGTTGTTGTTGAATTTGTTGGTGTTTTTCAATGTTGGTGTTGTTGTTGAATTTGTTGGTGTTTTTCAATGTTGAGGTTGTTGTTGCTTTTAAATGTTGAGGTGGTTGTTGAATTTGTTGGTGTGTTTTCAATTTTGAGGTTGTTGGTGTTTTTCAATGTTGAGGTTGTTGTTGAATTTGATGGTGTTTTTCAATTTCGAGCTTGTTGTTGAATTTGTTAGTGTTTTTCAATGTTGAAGTTGTTGTTGAATTTGTTGGTGTTTTTCAATGTTGAGATTGTTGTTGTTTTTCAATGCTGAGGTTGTTGTTGAATTTGTTGGTGTTTTTCCATGTTGAGGTTGTTGTTGAATTTGTTGGTGTTTTTCAATGTTGAGGTTGTTGTTGTTTTTCAATGTTGTGGTTGTTGTTGAATTTGTTGGTGTTTTTCAATGTTGAGGTTGTTGTTGAATTTGTTGGTGTTTTTCAATGTTGAGGTTGTTGTTGTTTTTAAATGTTGAGGTTGTTGTTGAATTTGTTGGTGTTTTTTCAATTTTGAGGTTGTTGGTGTTTTTCAATGTTGAGGTTGTTGTTGAATTTGATGGTGTTTTTCAATGTCCAGGTTGTTGTTGAATTTGTTGGTGTTTTTCAATGTTGAAGTTGTTGTTGAATTTGTTGGTGTTTTTCAATTTCGAGGTTGTTGTTGAATTTGTTGGTGTTTTTCAATGTTGAAGTTTTTGTTGAATTTGTTGGTGTTTTTCAATGTTGAGGTTGTTGTTGTTTTTCAATGTTGAGGTTGTTGTTTAATTTGTTGGTGTTTTTCAATGTTGAGGTTGTTGTTGTTTCTCAATGCTGAGGTTGTTGTTGAATTTGTTGGTGTTTTTCAATGTTGAGGTTGTTGTTGAATTTGTTGGTGTTTTTCAATGTTGAGGTTGTTGTTGTTTTTCAATGTTGAGGTTGTTGTTGAATTTGTTGGTGATTTTCAATGTTGAGGTTGTTGTTGTTTTTCAATGTTGAGGTTGTTGTTGAATTTGTTGGTGCTTTTCAATGTTGAGGTTGTTGTTGAATTTGTTGGTGTTTTTCAATGTTGAGGTTGTTGTTGTTTTTCAATGTTGAGGTTGTTGTTGAATTTGTTGGTGTTTTTCAAAGTTGAGGTTGTTGTTATTTTTCAATGTTGAGGTTGTTGTTGAATTTGTTGGTGTTTTTCATTGTTGAAGTTGTTGTTGAATTTGTTGGTGTTTTTCAATGCTGAGGTTGTTGTTGTTTTTCAATGTTGAGGTTGTTGTTGAATTTGTTGGTGTTTTTCAATGTTGAGTTTGTTGTTGTTTTTCAATGTTGAGGTTGTTGTTGAATTTGTTGGTGTTTTTCAATGTTGAGGTTGTTGTTGTTATTCAATGTTGAGGTTGTTGTTGTTTTTAAATGTTCGGGTTGTTGTTGAATTTGTTGGTGTTTTTCAATTTTGAGGATGCTGTTGTTTTTCAATGTTGAGGTTGTTGTTGAATTTGTTGGTGTTTTTCCATGATGAGGTTGTTGTTGTTTTTCAAAGTTGAGGTTGTTGTTGAATTTGTTGGTGTTTTTCCATGTTGAGGTTGTTGTTGTTTTTCAATGTTGAGGCTGTTGTTGAATTTGTTGGTGTTTTTCAATTTCGAGGTTGTTGTTGAATTTGTTGGTGTTTTTCAATGTTGAAGTTTTTGTTGAATTTGTTGGTGTTTTTCAATGTTGAGGTTGTTGTTGCTTTTCAATGTTGAGGTTGTTGTTGAATTTGTTGGTGTTTTTCAATGTTGAGTTTGTTGTTGTTTTTCAATGTTGAGGTTGTTGTTGTTGTTCAATGTTGTGGTTGTTGTTGTTTTTAAATGTTGGGGTTGTTGTTGAATTTGTTGGTGTTTTTCAATTTTGAGGATGTTGTTGTTTTTCAATGTTGAGGTTGTTGTTGAATTTGTTGGTGTTTTTCCATGATGAGGTTGTTGTTGTTTTTCAAAGTTGAGGTTGTTGTTGAATTTGTTGGTGTTTTTCAATGTTGAGGTTGTTGTTGTTTTTCAATGTTGAGGCTGTTGTTGAATTTGTTGGTGTTTTTCAATTTCGAGGTTGTTGTTGAATTTGTTGGTGTTTCTCAATGTTGAAGTTGTTGTTGAATTTGTTGGTGTTTTTCAATGTTGAGGTTGTTGTTGTTTTTCAATGTTGAGGTTGTTGTTGAATTTGTTGGTGTTTTTCAATGTTGAGGTTGTTGTTGTTTTTCAATTTTGAGGTTGTTGTTGAATTTGTTGGTGTTTTTCAATGTTGAGGTTGTTGTTGAATTTGTTGGTGTTTTTCAATGTTGAGGTTGTTGTTGTTTTTCAATGTTGAGGTTGTTGTTGAATTTGTTGGTGTTTTTCAATGTTGAGGTTGTTGTTGTTTTTCAATGCTGAGGTTGTTGTTGAATTTGTTGGTGTTTTTCAATGTTGAGGTTGTTGTTGTTTTTCAATGTTGAGGTTGTTGTTGAATTTGTTGGTGTTTTTCAATGTTGAGGTTGTTGTTGAATTTGTTGGTGTTTTTCAATGTTGAGGTTGTAGTTGTTTTTCAATGTTGAGGTTATTGTTGAATTTGTTGGTGTTTTTCAATTTTGAGGTTGTTGTTGTTTTTCAATGTTGAGGTTGTTGTTGAATTTTTTGGTGTTTTTCAATGTTGAGTTTGTTGTTGTTTTTCAATGTTGAGGTTGTTGTTGTTGAGTTTGTTGGTGTTTTTCAATGTTGAGGTTGTTGTTGAATTTGTTGTTGTTTTTCAATGTTGAGGTTGTTGTTGAATTTGTTGGTGTTTTTCATTGTTGAGGTTGTTGTTGTTTTTCAATGTTGAGGTTGTTGTTGAATTTGTTGTTGTTTTTCAATGTTGAGTTTGTTGTTGTTTTTCAATGTTGAGGTTGTTGTTGAATTTGTTGGTGTTTTTCAATGTTGAGGTTGTTGTTGAATTTGTTGGTGTTTTTCAATGTTCAGGTTGTTGTTGTTTTTCAATGTTGAGGTTGTTGTTGAATTTGTTGGTGTTGTTCAATGTTGAGGTTGTTGTTGTTTTTCAATGTTGAGGTTGTTGTTGAATTTGTTGGTGTTTTTCAATGTTGAGGTTGTTGTTGAATTTGTTGGTGTTTTTCAATGTTGAGGTTGTTGTTGTTTTTCAATGTTGAGGTTGTTGTTGAGTTTGTTGGTGTTTTTAAATGTTGAGGTTGTTGTTGAATTTGTTGGTGTTTTTCAATGTTGGTGTTGTTGTTGAATTTGTTGGTGTTTTTCAATGTTGAGGTTGTTGTTGTTTTTAAATGTTGAGGTGGTTGTTGAATTTGTTGGTGTGTTTTCAATTTTGAGGTTGTTGGTGTTTTTCAATGTTGAGGTTGTTGTTGAATTTGATGGTGTTTTTCAATTTCGAGCTTGTTGTTGAATTTGTTAGTGTTTTTCAATGTTGAAGTTGTTGTTGAATTTGTTGGTGTTTTTCAATGTTGAGATTGTTGTTGTTTTTCAATGCTGAGGTTGTTGTTGAATTTGTTGGTGTTTTTCCATGTTGAGGTTGTTGTTGAATTTGTTGGTGTTTTTCAATGTTGAGGTTGTTGTTGTTTTTCAATGTTGTGGTTGTTGTTGAATTTGTTGGTGTTTTTCAATGTTGAGGTTGTTGTTGAATTTGTTGGTGTTTTTCAATGTTGAGGTTGTTGTTGTTTTTAAATGTTGAGGTTGTTGTTGAATTTGTTGGTGTTTTTTCAATTTTGAGGTTGTTGGTGTTTTTCAATGTTGAGGTTGTTGTTGAATTTGATGGTGTTTTTCAATGTCCAGGTTGTTGTTGAATTTGTTGGTGTTTTTCAATGTTGAAGTTGTTGTTGAATTTGTTGGTGTTTTTCAATTTCGAGGTTGTTGTTGAATTTGTTGGTGTTTTTCAATGTTGAAGTTTTTGTTGAATTTGTTGGTGTTTTTCAATGTTGAGGTTGTTGTTGTTTTTCAATGTTGAGGTTGTTGTTTAATTTGTTGGTGTTTTTCAATGTTGAGGTTGTTGTTGTTTTTCAATGCTGAGGTTGTTGTTGAATTTGTTGGTGTTTTTCAATGTTGAGGTTGTTGTTGAATTTGTTGGTGTTTTTCAATGTTGAAGTTGTTGTTGTTTTTCAATGTTGAGGTTGTTGTTGAATTTGTTGGTGATTTTCAATGTTGAGGTTGTTGTTGTTTTTCAATGTTGAGGTTGTTGTTGAATTTGTTGGTGCTTTTCAATGTTGAGGTTGTTGTTGAATTTGTTGGTGTTTTTCAATGTTGAGGTTGTTGTTGTTTTTCAATGTTGAGGTTGTTGTTGAATTTGTTGGTGTTTTTCAAAGTTGAGGTTGTTGTTATTTTTCAATGTTGAGGTTGTTGTTGAATTTGTTGGTGTTTTTCATTGTTGAAGTTGTTGTTGAATTTGTTGGTGTTTTTCAATGCTGAGGTTGTTGTTGTTTTTCAATGTTGAGGTTGTTGTTGAATTTGTTGGTGTTTTTCAATGTTGAGTTTGTTGTTGTTTTTCAATGTTGAGGTTGTTGTTGAATTTGTTGGTGTTTTTCAATGTTGAGGTTGTTGTTGTTATTCAATGTTGAGGTTGTTGTTGTTTTTAAATGTTCGGGTTGTTGTTGAATTTGTTGGTGTTTTTCAATTTTGAGGATGCTGTTGTTTTTCAATGTTGAGGTTGTTGTTGAATTTGTTGGTGTTTTTCCATGATGAGGTTGTTGTTGTTTTTCAAAGTTGAGGTTGTTGTTGAATTTGTTGGTGTTTTTCCATGTTGAGGTTGTTGTTGTTTTTCAATGTTGAGGCTGTTGTTGAATTTGTTGGTGTTTTTCAATTTCGAGGTTGTTGTTGAATTTGTTGGTGTTTTTCAATGTTGAAGTTTTTGTTGAATTTGTTGGTGTTTTTCAATGTTGAGGTTGTTGTTGCTTTTCAATGTTGAGGTTGTTGTTGAATTTGTTGGTGTTTTTCAATGTTGAGTTTGTTGTTGTTTTTCAATGTTGAGGTTGTTGTTGTTGTTCAATGTTGTGGTTGTTGTTGTTTTTAAATGTTGGGGTTGTTGTTGAATTTGTTGGTGTTTTTCAATTTTGAGGATGTTGTTGTTTTTCAATGTTGAGGTTGTTGTTGAATTTGTTGGTGTTTTTCCATGATGAGGTTGTTGTTGTTTTTCAAAGTTGAGGTTGTTGTTGAATTTGTTGGTGTTTTTCAATGTTGAGGTTGTTGTTGTTTTTCAATGTTGAGGCTGTTGTTGAATTTGTTGGTGTTTTTCAATTTCGAGGTTGTTGTTGAATTTGTTGGTGTTTCTCAATGTTGAAGTTGTTGTTGAATTTGTTGGTGTTTTTCAATGTTGAGGTTGTTGTTGTTTTTCAATGTTGAGGTTGTTGTTGAATTTGTTGGTGTTTTTCAATGTTGAGGTTGTTGTTGTTTTTCAATTTTGAGGTTGTTGTTGAATTTGTTGGTGTTTTTCAATGTTGAGGTTGTTGTTGAATTTGTTGGTGTTTTTCAATGTTGAGGTTGTTGTTGTTTTTCAATGTTGAGGTTGTTGTTGAATTTGTTGGTGTTTTTCAATGTTGAGGTTGTTGTTGTTTTTCAATGCTGAGGTTGTTGTTGAATTTGTTGGTGTTTTTCAATGTTGAGGTTGTTGTTGTTTTTCAATGTTGAGGTTGTTGTTGAATTTGTTGGTGTTTTTCAATGTTGAGGTTGTTGTTGAATTTGTTGGTGTTTTTCAATGTTGAGGTTGTAGTTGTTTTTCAATGTTGAGGTTATTGTTGAATTTGTTGGTGTTTTTCAATTTTGAGGTTGTTGTTGTTTTTCAATGTTGAGGTTGTTGTTGAATTTTTTGGTGTTTTTCAATGTTGAGTTTGTTGTTGTTTTTCAATGTTGAGGTTGTTGTTGTTGAGTTTGTTGGTGTTTTTCAATGTTGAGGTTGTTGTTGAATTTGTTGGTGTTTTTCAATGTTGATGTTGTTGTTGAATTTGTTGGTGTTTTACAATGCTGAGGTTGTTGTTGTTTTTAATTGTTGAGGTTGTTGTTGAATTTGTTGGTGTGTTTTCAGTTTTGAGGTTGTTGGTGTTTTTCAATGTTGAGGTTGTTGTTGAATTTGATGGTGTTTTTCAATGTCGACTTGTTGTTGAATTTGTTGGTGTTTTTCAAAGTTGAAGTTGCTGTCGCATTTGTTGGTGATTTTCAATGTTGAGGTTGTTGTAGTTTTTCAATGTTGAGGTTGTTGTTGAATTTGTTGGTGTTTTTCAATGTTGAGGTTGTTGTTGTTTTTCAATGCTGAGGTTGTTGTTGAATTTGTTGGTGTTTTTCAATGTTGAGGTTGTTGTTGTTTTTCAATGTTGAGGTTGTTGTTGAATTTGTTGGTGTTTTTCATTGTTGAAGTTGTTGTTGAATTTGTTGGTGTTTTTCAATGCTGAGGTTGTTGTTGTTTTTCAATGTTGAGGTTGTTGTTGAATTTGTTGGTGTTTTTCAATGTTGAGTTTGTTGTTGTTTTTCAATGTTGAGGTTGTTGTTGAATTTGTTGGTGTTTTTCAATGTTGAGGTTGTTGTTGTTATTCAATGTTGAGGTTGTTGTTGTTTTTAAATGTTCGGGTTGTTGTTGAATTTGTTGGTGTTTTTCAATTTTGAGGATGCTGTTGTTTTTCAATGTTGAGGTTGTTGTTGAATTTGTTGGTGTTTTTCCATGATGAGGTTGTTGTTGTTTTTCAAAGTTGAGGTTGTTGTTGAATTTGTTGGTGTTTTTCCATGTTGAGGTTGTTGTTGTTTTTCAATGTTGAGGCTGTTGTTGAATTTGTTGGTGTTTTTCAATTTCGAGGTTGTTGTTGAATTTGTTGGTGTTTTTCAATGTTGAAGTTTTTGTTGAATTTGTTGGTGTTTTTCAATGTTGAGGTTGTTGTTGCTTTTCAATGTTGAGGTTGTTGTTGAATTTGTTGGTGTTTTTCAATGTTGAGTTTGTTGTTGTTTTTCAATGCTGAGGTTGTTGTTGTTGTTCAATGTTGTGGTTGTTGTTGTTTTTAAATGTTGGGGTTGTTGTTGAATTTGTTGGTGTTTTTCAATTTTGAGGATGTTGTTGTTTTTCAATGTTGAGGTTGTTGTTGAATTTGTTGGTGTTTTTCCATGATGAGGTTGTTGTTGTTTTTCAAAGTTGAGGTTGTTGTTGAATTTGTTGGTGTTTTTCAATGTTGAGGTTGTTGTTGTTTTTCAATGTTGAGGCTGTTGTTGAATTTGTTGGTGTTTTTCAATTTCGAGGTTGTTGTTGAATTTGTTGGTGTTTCTCAATGTTGAAGTTGTTGTTGAATTTGTTGGTGTTTTTCAATGTTGAGGTTGTTGTTGTTTTTCAATGTTGAGGTTGTTGTTGAATTTGTTGGTGTTTTTCAATGTTGAGGTTGTTGTTGTTTTTCAATTTTGAGGTTGTTGTTGAATTTGTTGGTGTTTTTCAATGTTGAGGTTGTTGTTGAATTTGTTGGTGTTTTTAAATGTTGAGGTTGTTGTTGTTTTTCAATGTTGAGGTTGTTGTTGAATTTGTTGGTGTTTTTCAATGTTGAGGTTGTTGTTGTTTTTCAATGCTGAGGTTGTTGTTGAATTTGTTGGTGTTTTTCAATGTTGAGGTTGTTGTTGTTTTTCAATGTTGAGGTTGTTGTTGAATTTGTTGGTGTTTTTCAATGTTGAGGTTGTTGTTGAATTTGTTGGTGTTTTTCAATGTTGAGGTTGTAGTTGTTTTTCAATGTTGAGGTTATTGTTGAATTTGTTGGTGTTTTTCAATTTTGAGGTTGTTGTTGTTTTTCAATGTTGAGGTTGTTGTTGAATTTTTTGGTGTTTTTCAATGTTGAGTTTGTTGTTGTTTTTCAATGTTGAGGTTGTTGTTGTTGAGTTTGTTGGTGTTTTTCAATGTTGAGGTTGTTGTTGAATTTGTTGGTGTTTTTCAATGTTGATGTTGTTGTTGAATTTGTTGGTGTTTTACAATGCTGAGGTTGTTGTTGTTTTTAATTGTTGAGGTTGTTGTTGAATTTGTTGGTGTGTTTTCAGTTTTGAGGTTGTTGGTGTTTTTCAATGTTGAGGTTGTTGTTGAATTTGATGGTGTTTTTCAATGTCGACTTGTTGTTGAATTTGTTGGTGTTTTTCAAAGTTGAAGTTGCTGTCGCATTTGTTGGTGATTTTCAATGTTGAGGTTGTTGTAGTTTTTCAATGTTGAGGTTGTTGTTGAATTTGTTGGTGTTTTTCAATGTTGAGGTTGTTGTTGTTTTTCAATGCTGAGGTTGTTGTTGAATTTGTTGGTGTTTTTCAATGTTGAGGTTGTTGTTGTTTTTCAATGTTGAGGTTGTTGTTGAATTTGTTGGTGTTTTTCATTGTTGAAGTTGTTGTTGAATTTGTTGGTGTTTTTCAATGCTGAGGTTGTTGTTGTTTTTCAATGTTGAGGTTGTTGTTGAATTTGTTGGTGTTTTTCAATGTTGAGTTTGTTGTTGTTTTTCAATGTTGAGGTTGTTGTTGAATTTGTTGGTGTTTTTCAATGTTGAGGTTGTTGTTGTTATTCAATGTTGAGGTTGTTGTTGTTTTTAAATGTTCGGGTTGTTGTTGAATTTGTTGGTGTTTTTCAATTTTGAGGATGCTGTTGTTTTTCAATGTTGAGGTTGTTGTTGAATTTGTTGGTGTTTTTCCATGATGAGGTTGTTGTTGTTTTTCAAAGTTGAGGTTGTTGTTGAATTTGTTGGTGTTTTTCCATGTTGAGGTTGTTGTTGTTTTTCAATGTTGAGGCTGTTGTTGAATTTGTTGGTGTTTTTCAATTTCGAGGTTGTTGTTGAATTTGTTGGTGTTTTTCAATGTTGAAGTTTTTGTTGAATTTGTTGGTGTTTTTCAATGTTGAGGTTGTTGTTGCTTTTCAATGTTGAGGTTGTTGTTGAATTTGTTGGTGTTTTTCAATGTTGAGTTTGTTGTTGTTTTTCAATGCTGAGGTTGTTGTTGTTGTTCAATGTTGTGGTTGTTGTTGTTTTTAAATGTTGGGGTTGTTGTTGAATTTGTTGGTGTTTTTCAATTTTGAGGATGTTGTTGTTTTTCAATGTTGAGGTTGTTGTTGAATTTGTTGGTGTTTTTCCATGATGAGGTTGTTGTTGTTTTTCAAAGTTGAGGTTGTTGTTGAATTTGTTGGTGTTTTTCAATGTTGAGGTTGTTGTTGTTTTTCAATGTTGAGGCTGTTGTTGAATTTGTTGGTGTTTTTCAATTTCGAGGTTGTTGTTGAATTTGTTGGTGTTTCTCAATGTTGAAGTTGTTGTTGAATTTGTTGGTGTTTTTCAATGTTGAGGTTGTTGTTGTTTTTCAATGTTGAGGTTGTTGTTGAATTTGTTGGTGTTTTTCAATGTTGAGGTTGTTGTTGTTTTTCAATTTTGAGGTTGTTGTTGAATTTGTTGGTGTTTTTCAATGTTGAGGTTGTTGTTGAATTTGTTGGTGTTTTTAAATGTTGAGGTTGTTGTTGTTTTTCAATGTTGAGGTTGTTGTTGAATTTGTTGGTGTTTTTCAATGTTGAGGTTGTTGTTGTTTTTCAATGCTGAGGTTGTTGTTGAATTTGTTGGTGTTTTTCAATGTTGAGGTTGTTGTTGTTTTTCAATGTTGAGGTTGTTGTTGAATTTGTTGGTGTTTTTCAATGTTGAGGTTGTTGTTGAATTTGTTGGTGTTTTTCAATGTTGAGGTTGTAGTTGTTTTTCAATGTTGAGGTTATTGTTGAATTTGTTGGTGTTTTTCAATTTTGAGGTTGTTGTTGTTTTTCAATGTTGAGGTTGTTGTTGAATTTTTTGGTGTTTTTCAATGTTGAGTTTGTTGTTGTTTTTCAATGTTGAGGTTGTTGTTGTTGAGTTTGTTGGTGTTTTTCAATGTTGAGGTTGTTGTTGAATTTGTTGGTGTTTTTCAATGTTGATGTTGTTGTTGAATTTGTTGGTGTTTTACAATGCTGAGGTTGTTGTTGTTTTTAATTGTTGAGGTTGTTGTTGAATTTGTTGGTGTGTTTTCAGTTTTGAGGTTGTTGGTGTTTTTCAATGTTGAGGTTGTTGTTGAATTTGATGGTGTTTTTCAATGTCGACTTGTTGTTGAATTTGTTGGTGTTTTTCAAAGGTGAAGTTGCTGTCGCATTTGTTGGTGATTTTCAATGTTGAGGTTGTTGTAGTTTTTCAATGTTGAGGTTGTTGTTGAATTTGTTGGTGTTTTTCAAAGTTGAGGTTGTTGTTGTTTTTCAATGCTGAGGTTGTTGTTGAATTTATTGGTGATTTTCAATGTTGAGGTTGTTGTTGAATTTGTTGGTGTTTTTCAATGTTGAGGTTGTTGTTGTTTTTCAATGTTGAGGTTGTTGTTGAATTTGTTGGTGTTTTTCAATGTTGAGGTTGTTGTTGAATTTGTTGGTGTTTTTCATTGTTGAGGTTGTTGTTGTTTTTCAATGTTGAGGTTGTTGTTGAATTTGTTGTTGTTTTTCAATGTTGAGTTTGTTGTTGTTTTTCAATGTTGAGGTTGTTGTTGAATTTGTTGGTGTTTTTCAATGTTGAGGTTGTTGTTGAATTTGTTGGTGTTTTTCAATGTTGAGGTTGTTGTTGTTTTTCAATGTTGAGGTTGTTGTTGAATTTGTTGGTGTTGTTCAATGTTGAGGTTGTTGTTGTTTTTCAATGTTGAGGTTGTTGTTGAATTTGTTGGTGTTTTTCAATGTTGAGGTTGTTGTTGAATTTGTTGGTGTTTTTCAATGTTGAGGTTGTTGTTGTTTTTCAATGTTGAGGTTGTTGTTGAATTTGTTGGTGTTTTTAAATGTTGAGGTTGTTGTTGAATTTGTTGGTGTTTTTCAATGTTGGTGTTGTTGTTGAATTTGTTGGTGTTTTTCAATGTTGAGGTTGTTGTTGTTTTTAAATGTTGAAGTGGTTGTTGAATTTGTTGGTGTGTTTTCAATTTTGAGGTTGTTGGTGTTTTTCAATGTTGAGGTTGTTGTTGAATTTGATGGTGTTTTTCAATTTCGAGCTTGTTGTTGAATTTGTTAGTGTTTTTCAATGTTGAAGTTGTTGTTGAATTTGTTGGTGTTTTTCAATTTCGAGGTTGTTGTTGAATTTGTTGGTGTTTTTCAATGTTGAAGTTTTTGTTGAATTTGTTGGTGTTTTTCAATGTTGAGGTTGTTGTTGTTTTTCAATGTTGAGGTTGTTGTTGAATTTGTTGGTGTTTTTCAATGTTGAGGTTGTTGTTGTTTTTCAATGCTGAGGTTGTTGTTGAATTTGTTGGTGTTTTTCAATGTTGAGGTTGTTGTTGAATTTGTTGGTGTTTTTCAATGTTGAGGTTGTTGTTGTTTTTCAATGTTGAGGTTGTTGTTGAATTTGTTGGTGTTTTTCAATGTTGAAGTTGTTGTTGTTTTTCAATGTTGAGGTTGTTGTTGAATTTGTTGGTGTTTTTCACTGTTGAGGTTGTGGAATTTGTTGCTGTTTTTCAATGTTGAGGTTGTTGTTGCTTTTCAATGTTGAGGTTGTTGTTGAATTTGTTGGTGTTTTTCAATGTTGAGGTTGTTGTTGTTTTTAAATGTTGAGGTTGTTGTTGAATTTGTTGGTGTTTTTCAATGTTGAAGTTGCTGTCGAATTTGTTGGTGTTTTTCAATGTTGAGGTTGTTGTTGTTTTTCAATGTTGAGGTTGTTGTTGAATTTGTTGGTGTTTTTCAATGTTGAGATTGTTGTTGTTTTTCAATGCTGAGGTTGTTGTTGAATTTGTTGGTGTTTTTCCATGTTGAGGTTGTTGTTGAATTTGTTGGTGTTTTTCAATGTTGAGGTTGTTGTTGTTTTTCAATGTTGTGGTTGTTGTTGAATTTGTTGGTGTTTTTCAATGTTGAGGTTGTTGTTGAATTTGTTGGTGTTTTTCAATGTTGAGGTTGTTGTTGTTTTTAAATGTTGAGGTTGTTGTTGAATTTGTTGGTGTTTTTTCAATTTTGAGGTTGTTGGTGTTTTTCAATGTTGAGGTTGTTGTTGAATTTGATGGTTTTTTTCAATGTCGAGGTTGTTGTTGAATTTGTTGGTGTTTTTCAATGTTGAAGTTGTTGTTGAATTTGTTGGTGTTTTTCAATTTCGAGGTTGTTGTTGAATTTGTTGGTGTTTTTCAATGTTGAAGTTTTTGTTGAATTTGTTGGTGTTTTTCAATGTTGAGGTTGTTGTTGTTTTTCAATGTTGAGGTTGTTGTTGAATTTGTTGGTGTTTTTCAATGTTGAGGTTGTTGTTGTTTTTCAATGCTGAGGTTGTTGTTGAATTTGTTGGTGTTTTTCAATGTTGAGGTTGTTGTTGAATTTGTTGGTGTTTTTCAATGTTGAGGTTGTTGTTGTTTTTCAATGTTGAGGTTGTTGTTGAATTTGTTGGTGATTTTCAATGTTGAGGTTGTTGTTGTTTTTCAATGTTGAGGTTGTTGTTGAATTTGTTGGTGCTTTTCAATGTTGAGGTTGTTGTTGAATTTGTTGGTGTTTTTCAATGTTGAGGTTGTTGTTGTTTTTCAATGTTGAGGTTGTTGTTGAATTTGTTGGTGTTTTTCAATGTTGAGGTTGTTGTTGTTTTTCAATGCTGAGGTTGTTGTTGAATTTGTTGGTGTTTTTCAATGTTGAGGTTGTTGTTGTTTTTCAATGTTGAGGTTGTTGTTGAATTTGTTGGTGTTTTTCAATGTTGAGGTTGTTGTTGAATTTGTTGGTGTTTTTCAATGTTGAGGTTGTAGTTGTTTTTCAATGTTGAGGTTATTGTTGAATTTGTTGGTGTTTTTCAATTTTGAGGTTGTTGTTGTTTTTCAATGTTGAGGTTGTTGTTGAATTTTTTGGTGTTTTTCAATGTTGAGTTTGTTGTTGTTTTTCAATGTTGAGGTTGTTGTTGTTGAGTTTGTTGGTGTTTTTCAATGTTGAGGTTGTTGTTGAATTTGTTGGTGTTTTTCAATGTTGATGTTGTTGTTGAATTTGTTGGTGTTTTACAATGCTGAGGTTGTTGTTGTTTTTAATTGTTGAGGTTGTTGTTGAATTTGTTGGTGTGTTTTCAGTTTTGAGGTTGTTGGTGTTTTTCAATGTTGAGGTTGTTGTTGAATTTGATGGTGTTTTTCAATGTCGACTTGTTGTTGAATTTGTTGGTGTTTTTCAAAGTTGAAGTTGCTGTCGCATTTGTTGGTGATTTTCAATGTTGAGGTTGTTGTAGTTTTTCAATGTTAAGGTTGTTGTTGAATTTGTTGGTGTTTTTCAATGTTGAGGTTGTTGTTGTTTTTCAATGCTGAGGTTGTTGTTGAATTTGTTGGTGTTTTTCAATGTTGAGGTTGTTGTTGTTTTTCAATGTTGAGGTTGTTGTTGAATTTGTTGGTGTTTTTCATTGTTGAAGTTGTTGTTGAATTTGTTGGTGTTTTTCAATGCTGAGGTTGTTGTTGTTTTTCAATGTTGAGGTTGTTGTTGAATTTGTTGGTGTTTTTCAATGTTGAGTTTGTTGTTGTTTTTCAATGTTGAGGTTGTTGTTGAATTTGTTGGTGTTTTTCAATGTTGAGGTTGTTGTTGTTATTCAATGTTGAGGTTGTTGTTGTTTTTAAATGTTCGGGTTGTTGTTGAATTTGTTGGTGTTTTTCAATTTTGAGGATGCTGTTGTTTTTCAATGTTGAGGTTGTTGTTGAATTTGTTGGTGTTTTTCCATGATGAGGTTGTTGTTGTTTTTCAAAGTTGAGGTTGTTGTTGAATTTGTTGGTGTTTTTCCATGTTGAGGTTGTTGTTGTTTTTCAATGTTGAGGCTGTTGTTGAATTTGTTGGTGTTTTTCAATTTCGAGGTTGTTGTTGAATTTGTTGGTGTTTTTCAATGTTGCAGTTTTTGTTGAATTTGTTGGTGTTTTTCAATGTTGAGGTTGTTGTTGCTTTTCAATGTTGAGGTTGTTGTTGAATTTGTTGGTGTTTTTCAATGTTGAGTTTGTTGTTGTTTTTCAATGCTGAGGTTGTTGTTGTTGTTCAATGTTGTGGTTGTTGTTGTTTTTAAATGTTGGGGCTGTTGTTGAATTTGTTGGTGTTTTTCAATTTTGAGGATGTTGTTGTTTTTCAATGTTGAGGTTGTTGTTGAATTTGTTGGTGTTTTTCCATGATGAGGTTGTTGTTGTTTTTCAAAGTTGAGGTTGTTGTTGAATTTGTTGGTGTTTTTCAATGTTGAGGTTGTTGTTGTTTTTCAATGTTGAGGCTGTTGTTGAATTTGTTGGTGTTTTTCAATTTCGAGGTTGTTGTTGAATTTGTTGGTGTTTCTCAATTTTGAAGTTGTTGTTGAATTTGTTGGTGTTTTTCAATGTTGAGGTTGTTGTTGTTTTTCAATTTTGAGGTTGTTGTTGAATTTGTTGGTGTTTTTCAATGTTGAGGTTGTTGTTGAATTTGTTGGTGTTTTTCAATGTTGAGGTTGTTGTTGTTTTTCAATGTTGAGGTTGTTGTTGAATTTGTTGGTGTTTTTCAATGTTGAGGTTGTTGTTGTTTTTCAATGTTGAGGTTGTTGTTGAATTTGTTGGTGTTTTTCAATGTTGAGGTTGTTGTTGAATTTGTTGGTGTTTTTCAATGTTGAGGTTGTAGTTGTTTTTCAATGTTGAGGTTATTGTTGAATTTGTTGGTGTTTTTCAATTTTGAGGTTGTTGTTGTTTTTCAATGTTGAGGTTGTTGTTGAATTTTTTGGTGTTTTTCAATGTTGAGTTTGTTGTTGTTTTTCATTGTCGAGGTTGTTGTTGTTGAGTTTGTTGGTGTTTTTCAATGTTGAGGTTGTTGTTGAATTTGTTGGTGTTTTTCAATGTTGATGTTGTTGTTGAATTTGTTGGTGTTTTACAATGCTGAGGTTGTTGTTGTTTTTAATTGTTGAGGTTGTTGTTGAATTTGTTGGTGTGTTTTCAGTTTTGAGGTTGTTGGTGTTTTTCAATGTTGAGGTTGTTGTTGAATTTGATGGTGTTTTTCAATGTCGACTTGTTGTTGAATTTGTTGGTGTTTTTCAAAGTTGAAGTTGCTGTCGCATTTGTTGGTGATTTTCAATGTTGAGGTTGTTGTAGTTTTTCAATGTTGAGGTTGTTGTTGAATTTGTTGGTGTTTTTCAAAGTTGAGGTTGTTGTTGTTTTTCAATGCTGAGGTTGTTGTTGAATTTGTTGGTGTTTTTCAATGTTGAGGTTGTTGTTGAATTTGTTGGTGTTTTTCAATGTTGAGGTTGTTGTTGTTTTTCAATGTTGAGGTTGTTGTTGAATTTGTTGGTGTTTTTCAATGTTGAGGTTGTTGTTGAATTTGTTGGTGTTTTTCATTGTTGAGGTTGTTGTTGTTTTTCAATGTTGAGGCTGTTGTTGAATTTGTTGTTGTTTTTCAATGTTGAGTTTGTTGTTGTTTTTCAATGTTGAGGTTGTTGTTGAATTTGTTGGTGTTTTTCAATGTTGAGGTTGTTGTTGAATTTGTTGGTGTTTTTCAATGTTGAGGTTGTTGTTGTTTTTCAATGTTGAGGTTGTTGTTGAATTTGTTGGTGTTGTTCAATGTTGAGGTTGTTGTTGTTTTTCAATGTTGAGGTTGTTGTTGAATTTGTTGGTGTTTTTCAATGTTGAGGTTGTTGTTGAATTTGTTGGTGTTTTTCAATGTTGAGGTTGTTGTTGTTTTTCAATGTTGAGGTTGTTGTTGAGTTTGTTGGTGTTTTTAAATGTTGAGGTTGTTGTTGAATTTGTTGGTGTTTTTCAATGTTGGTGTTGTTGTTGAGTTTGTTGGTGTTTTTCAATGTTGAGGTTGTTGTTGTTTTTAAATGTTGAGGTGGTTGTTGAATTTGTTGGTGTGTTTTCAATTTTGAGGTTGTTGGTGTTTTTCAATGTTGAGGTTGTTGTTGAATTTGATGGTGTTTTTCAATTTCGAGCTTGTTGTTGAATTTGTTAGTGTTTTTCAATGTTGAAGTTGTTGTTGAATTTGTTGGTGTTTTTCAATTTCGAGGTTGTTGTTGAATTTGTTGGTGTTTTTCAATGTTGAAGTTTTTGTTGAATTTGTTGGTGTTTTTCAATGTTGAGGTTGTTGTTGTTTTTCAATGTTGAGGTTGTTGTTGAATTTGTTGGTGTTTTTCAATGTGGAGGTTGTTGTTGTTTTTCAATGCTGAGGTTGTTGTTGAATTTGTTGGTGTTTTTCAATGTTGAGGTTGTTGTTGAATTTGTTGGTGTTTTTCAATGTTGAGGTTGTTGTTGTTTTTCAATGTTGAGGTTGTTGTTGAATTTGTTGGTGTTTTTCAATGTTGAAGTTGTTGTTGTTTTTCAATGTTGAGGTTGTTGTTGAATTTGTTGGTGTTTTTCACTGTTGAGGTTGTTGAATTTGTTGGTGTTTTTCAATGTTGAGGCTGTTGTTGCTTTTCAATGTTGAGGTTGTTGTTGAATTTGTTGGTGTTTTTCAATGTTGAGGTTGTTGTTGTTTTTAAATGTTGAGGTTGTTGTTGAATTTGTTGGTGTTTTTCAATGTTGAAGTTGCTGTCGAATTTGTTGGTGTTTTTCAATGTTGAGGTTGTTGTTGTTTTTCAATGTTGAGGTTGTTGTTGAATTTGTTGGTGTTTTTCAATGTTGAGATGGTTGTTGTTTTTCAATGCTGAGGTTGTTGTTGAATTTGTTGGTGTTTTTCCATGTTGAGGTTGTTGTTGAATTTGTTGGTGTTTTTCAATGTTGAGGTTGTTGTTGTTTTTCAATGTTGTGGTTGTTGTTGAATTTGTTGGTGTTTTTCAATGTTGAGGTTGTTGTTGAATTTGTTGGTGTTTTTCAATGTTGAGGTTGTTGTTGTTTTTAAATGTTGAGGTTGTTGTTGAATTTGTTGGTGTTTTTTCAATTTTGAGGTTGTTGGTGTTTTTCAATGTTGAGGTTGTTGTTGAATTTGATGGTGTTTTTCAATGTCGAGGTTGTTGTTGAATTTGTTGGTGTTTTTCAATGTTGAAGTTGTTGTTGAATTTGTTGGTGTTTTTCAATTTCGAGGTTGTTGTTGAATTTGTTGGTGTTTTTCAATGTTGAAGTTTTTGTTGAATTTGTTGGTGTTTTTCAATGTTGAGGTTGTTGTTGTTTTTCAATGTTGAGGTTGTTGTTGAATTTGTTGGTGTTTTTCAATGTTGAGGTTGTTGTTGTTTTTCAATGCTGAGGTTGTTGTTGAATTTGTTGGTGTTTTTCAATGTTGAGGTTGTTGTTGAATTTGTTGGTGTTTTTCAATGTTGAGGTTGTTGTTGTTTTTCAATGTTGAGGTTGTTGTTGAATTTGTTGGTGATTTTCAATGTTGAGGTTGTTGTTGTTTTTCAATGTTGAGGTTGTTGTTGAATTTGTTGGTGCTTTTCAATGTTGAGGTTGTTGTTGAATTTGTTGGTGTTTTTCAATGTTGAGGTTGTTGTTGTTTTTCAATGTTGAGGTTGTTGTTGAATTTGTTGGTGTTTTTCAATGTTGAGGTTGTTGTTGTTTTTCAATGTTGAGGTTGTTGTTGAATTTGTTGGTGTTTTTCATTGTTGAAGTTGTTGTTGAATTTGTTGGTGTTTTTCAATGTTGAGGTTGTTGTTGTTTTTCAATGTTGAGGTTGTTGTTGAATTTGTTGGTGTTTTTCAATGTTGAGTTTGTTGTTGTTTTTCAATGTTGGGGTTGTTGTTGAATTTGTTGGTGTTTTTCAATGTTGAGGTTGTTGTTGTTATTCAATGTTGAGGTTGTTGTTGTTTTTAAATGTTCGGGTTGTTGTTGAATTTGTTGGTGTTTTTCAATTTTGAGGATGCTGTTGTTTTTCAATGTTGAGGTTGTTGTTGAATTTGTTGGTG
Organism: Isurus oxyrinchus; assembly: GCA_026770705.1. NCBI lineage: Eukaryota > Metazoa > Chordata > Chondrichthyes > Lamniformes > Lamnidae > Isurus > Isurus oxyrinchus. Next base: position 2,071,491 of record JANJGN010000086.1, on the reverse strand, counting down.
TTTTTCCATGATGAGGTTGTTGTTGTTTTTCAAAGTTGAGGTTGTTGTTGAATTTGTTGGTGTTTTTCCATGTTGAGGTTGTTGTTGTTTTTCAATGTTGAGGCTGTTGTTGAATTTGTTGGTGTTTTTCAATTTCGAGGTTGTTGTTGAATTTGTTGGTGTTTCTCCATGTTGAAGTTGTTGTTGAATTTGTTGGTGTTTTTCAATGTTGAGGTTGCTGTTCTTTATCAATGTTGAGGTTGTTGTTGAATTTGTTGGTGTTTTTCAATGTTGAGGTTGTTGTTGTTTTTCAATGCTGAGGTTGTTGTTGAATTTGTTGGTGTTTTTCAATGTTGAGGTTGTTGTTGAATTTGTTGGTGTTTTCCAATGTTGAGGTTGTTGTTGTTTTTCAATGTTGAGGTTGTTGTTGAATTTGTTGGTGTTTTTCAATGTTGAGGTTGTTGTTGTTTTTCAATGTTGAGGTTGTTGTTGAATTTGTTGGTGTTTTTCAATGTTGAGGTTGTTGTTGTTTTTCAATGTTGAGGTTGTTGTTGAATTTGTTGGTGTTTTTCAATGTTGAGGTTGTTGTTGAATTTGTTGGTGTTTTTCATTGTTGAGGTTGTTGTTGTTTTTCAATGTTGAGGTTGTTGTTGAATTTGTTGTTGTTTTCAATGTTGAGTTTGTTGTTGTTTTTCAATGTTGAGGTTGTTGTTGAATTTGTTGGTGTTTTTCAATGTTGAGGTTGTTGTTGAATTTGTTGGTGTTTTTCAATGTTGAGGTTGTTGTTGTTTTTCAATGTTGAGGTTGTTGTTGAATTTGTTGGTGTTGTTCAATGTTGAGGTTGTTGTTGTTTTTCAATGTTGAGGTTGTTGTTGAATTTGTTGGTGTTTTTCAATGTTGAGGTTGTTGTTGAAAGTGTTAGTGTTTTTCAATTTTGAGGTTGTTGTTGTTTTTCAATGTTGAGGTTGTTGAATTTGTTGGTGTTTTTCAATCTTGAGTTTGTTGTTGAATTTGTTGGTGTTTTTCAATGTTGAGGTTGTTGTTGAATTTGTTGGTGTTTTTCAATGTTGAGGTTGTTGTTGTTTTTCAATGTTCAGGTTGTTGTTGAGTTTGTTGGTGTTTTTAAATGTTGAGGTTGTTGTTGAATTTGTTGGTGTTTTTCAATGTTGGGGTTGTTGTTGAATTTGTTGGTGTTTTTCAATGTTGAGGTTGTTGTTGTTTTTAAATGTTGAGGTGGTTGTTGAATTTGTTGGTGTGTTTTCAATTTTGAGGTTGTTGGTGTTTTTCAATGTTGAGGTTGTTGTTGAATTTGATGGTGTTTTTCAATTTCGAGCTTGTTGTTGAATTTGTTAGTGTTTTTCAATGTTGAAGTTGTTGTTGAATTTGTTGGTGTTTTTCAATTTCGACGTTGTTGTTGAATTTGTTGGTGTTTTTCAATGTTGAAGTTTTTGTTGAATTTGTTGGTGTTTTTCAATGTTGAGGTTGTTGTTGTTTTTCAATGTTGAGGTTGTTGTTGAATTTGTTGGTGTTTTTCAATGTTGAGGTTGTTGTTGTTTTTCAATGCTGAGGTTGTTGTTGAATTTGTTGGTGTTTTTCAATGTTGAGGTTGTTGTTGAATTTGTTGGTGTTTTTCAATGTTGAGGTTGTTGTTGTTTTTCAATGTTGAGGTTGTTGTTGAATTTGTTGGTGTTTTTCAATGTTGAGGTTGTTGTTGTTTTTCAATGTTGAGGTTGTTGTTGAATTTGTTGGTGTTTTTCACTGTTGAGGTTGTTGAATTTGTTGGTTTTTTTCAATGTTGAGGTTGTTGTTGCTTTTCAATGTTGAGGTTGTTGTTGAATTTGTTGGTGTTTTCCAATGTTGAGTTTGTTGTTGTTTTTCAATGTTGAGGTTGTTGTTGTTGTTCAATGTTGTGGTTGTTGTTGTTTTTAAATGTTGAGGTTGTTGTTGAATTTGTTGGTGTTTTTCCATGATGAGGTTGTTGTTGTTTTTCCATGTTGAGGTTGTTGTTGAATTTGTTGATGTTTTTCAATGTTGAGGTTGTTGTTGTTTTTCAATGTTGAGGCTGTTGTTGAATTTGTTGGTGTTTTTCAATTTCGAGGTTGTTGTTGAATTTGTTGGTGTTTATCAATGTTGAAGTTGTTGTTGATTTGTTGGTGTTTTTCAATGTTGAGGTTGTTGTTGTTTTTCAATGTTGAGGTTGTTGTTGAATTTGTTGGTGTTTTTCAATGTTGAGGTTGTTGTTGTTTTTCAATTTTGAGGTTGTTGTTGAATTTGTTGGTGTTTTTCAATGTTGAGGTTGTTGTTGAATTTGTTGGTGTTTTTCAATGTTGAGGTTGTTGTTGTTTTGCAATGTTGAGGTTGTTGTTGAATTTGTTGGTGTTTTTCAATGTTGAGGTTGTTGTTGTTTTTCAATGTTGAGGTTGTTGTTGAATTTGTTGGTGTTTTTCAATGTTGAGGTTGTTTTTGTTTTTCAATGTTGAGGTTGTTGTTGAAGTTGTTGGTGCTTTTCAATGTTGAGGTTGTTGTTGAATTTGTTGGTGTTTTTCAATGTTGAGGTTGTTGTTGTTTTTCAATGTGGAGGTTATTGTTGAATTTGTTAGTGTTTTTCAATTTTGAGGTTGTTGTTGTTTTTCAATGTTGAGGTTGTTGTTGAATTTTTTGGTGTTTTTCAAAGTTGAGTTTGTTGTTGTTTTTCAATGTTGAGGTTGTTGTTGAGTTTGTTGGTGTTTTTCAATGTTGAGGTTGTTGTTGAATTTGTTGGTGTTTTTCAATGTTGATGTTGTTGTTGAATTTGTTGGTGTTTTACAATGCTGAGATTGTTGTTGTTTTTAATTGATGAGGTTGTTGTGGAATTTGTTGGTGTGTTTTCAATTTTGAGGTTGTTGGTGTTTTTCAATGCTGAGGTTGTTGTTGAATTTGTTGGTGTTTTTCAATGTTGAGGTTGTTGTTGAATTTGTTGGTGTTTTTCAATGTTGAGGTTGTTGTTGTTTTTCAATGTTGAGGTTGTTGTTGAATTTGTTGGTGTTTTTCAATGTTGAGGTTGTTGTTGAATTTGTTGGTGTTTTTCAATGTTGAGGTTTTTGTTCTTTTTAAATGTTGAGGTTGTTGTTGAATTTGTTGGTGTTTTTTCAATTTTGAGGTTGTTGGTGTTTTTCAATGTTGAGGTTGTTGTTGAATTTGATGGTGTTTTTCAATGTCGAGGTTGTTGTTGAATTTGTTGGTGTTTTTCAATGTTGAAGTTGTTGTTGAATTTGTTGGTGTTTTTCAATTTCGAGGTTGTTGTTGAATTTCTTGGTGTTTTTCAATGTTGAAGTTTTTGTTGAATTTGTTGGTCTTTTTCAATGTTGAGGTTGTAGTTGTTTTTCAATGTTGAGGTTGTTGTTGAATTTGTTGGTGTTTATCAATGTTGAGGTTGTTGTTGTTTTTCAATGCTGAGGTTGTTGTTGAATTTGTTGGTGTTTTTCAATGTTGAGGTTGTTGTTGAATTTGTTGGTGTTTTTCAATGTTGAGGTTGTTGTTGTTTTTCAATGTTGAGGTTGTTGTTGAATTTGTTGGTGATTTTCAATGTTGAGGTTGTTGTTGTTTTTCAATGTTGACGTTGTTGTTGAATTTGTTGGTGTTTTTCAATGTTGAGGTTGTTGTTGAATTTGTTGGTGTTTTTCAATGTTGAGGTTGTTGTTGTTTTTCAATGTTGAGGTTGTTGTTGAATTTGTTGGTGTTTTTCAATGTTGAGTTTGTTGTTGAATTTTTTGGTGTTTTTCAATGTTGACGTTGTTGTTGAATTTGTTGGTGTTTTTCAATGTTGAGGTTGTTGTTGAATTTGTTGGTGTTTTTCAATGTTGAGGTTGTTGCTGTTTTTCCATGTTGAGGTTGTTGTTGAATTTGTTGGTGTTTTTCAATGTTGAGATTGTTGTTGTTTTTCAATGTTGAGGTTGTTGTTGAATTTGTTGGTGTTTTTAAATGTTGAGGTTGTTGTTGAATTTGTTGGTGTTTTCCAATGTTGAGGTTGTTGTTGTTTTTCAATGTTGAGGTTGTTGTTGAATTTGTTGGTGTTTTTCAAAGTTGAGGTTGTTGTTGTTTTTCAATGTTGAGTTTGTTGTTGAATTTGTTGGTGTTTTTCAATTTCGAGGTTGTTGTTGAATTTGCTGGTGTTTTTCAATGTTGAAGTTGTTGTTGAATTTGTTGGTGTTTTTCAATGTTGAGGTTGTTGTTGTTTTTCAATGTTGAGGTTGTTGTTGAATTTGTTTGTGTTTTTCAATGTTGAGGTTGTTGTTGTTTTTCAATGCTGAGGTTGTTGTTGAATTTGTTGGTGTTTTTCAATGTTGAGGTTGTTGTTGAATTTGTTGGTGTTTTTCAATGTTGAGGTTGTTGTTGTTTTTCAATGTTGAGGTTGTTGTTGAATTTGTTGGTGTTTTTCAATGTTGAGGTTGTTGTTGTTTTTCAATGTTGAGGTTGTTGTTTAATTTGTTGGTGTTTTTCAATGTTGAGGTTGTTGTTGAATTTGTTGGTGTTTTTCAATGTTGAGATTGTTGTTATTTTTCAATGTTGAGGTTATTGTTGAATTTGTTGGTGTTTTTCAATGTTGAGGTTGTTGTTGTTTTTCAATGTTGAGGTTGTTGTTGAATTTGTTGGTGTTTTTCAATGTTGAGTTTGTTGTTGTTTTTCAATGTTGAGGTTGTTGTTGAATTTGTGGGTGTTTTTCAATGTTGAGGTTGTTGTTGTTTTTCAATGTTGAGGTTGTTGTTGAATTTGTTGGTGTTTTTCAATGTTGAGGTTGTTGTTGTTTTTCAATGTTGAGGTTGTTGTTGAATTTTTTGGTGTTTTTCAATGTTGAGGTTGTTGTTGAATTTGTTGGTGTTTTTCAATGTTGAGGTTGTTGTTGAATTTGTTGGTGTTTTTCAATGTTGATGTTGTTGTTGAATTTGTTGGTGTTTTACAATGCTGAGATTGTTGTTGTTTTTAATTGATGAGGTTGTTGTGGAATTTGTTGGTGTGTTTTCAATTTTGAGGTTGTTGGTGTTTATCAATGCTGAGGTTGTTGTTGAATTTGTTGGTGTTTTTCAATGTTGAGGTTGTTGTTGAATTTGTTGGTGTTTTTCAATGTTGAGGTTGTTGTTGTTTTTCAATGTTGAGGTTGTTGTTGAATTTGTTGGTGTTTTTCAATGTTGAGGTTGTTGTTGAATTTGTTGGTGTTTTTCAATGTTGAGGTTTTTGTTCTTTTTAAATGTTGAGGTTGTTGTTGAATTTGTTGGTGTTTTTTCAATTTTGAGGTTGTTGGTGTTTTTCAATGTTGAGGTTGTTGTTGAATTTGATGGTGTTTTTCAATGTCGAGGTTGTTGTTGAATTTGTTGGTGTTTTTCAATGTTGAAGTTGTTGTTGAATTTGTTGGTGTTTTTCAATTTCGAGGTTGTTGTTGAATTTCTTGGTGTTTTTCAATGTTGAAGTTTTTGTTGAATTTGTTGGTCTTTTTCAATGTTGAGGTTGTAGTTGTTTTTCAATGTTGAGGTTGTTGTTGAATTTGTTGGTGTTTATCAATGTTGAGGTTGTTGTTGTTTTTCAATGCTGAGGTTGTTGTTGAATTTGTTGGTGTTTTTCAATGTTGAGGTTGTTGTTGAATTTGTTGGTGTTTTTCAATGTTGAGGTTGTTGTTGTTTTTCAATGTTGAGGTTGTTGTTGAGTTTGTTGGTGATTTTCAATGTTGAGGTTGTTGTTGTTTTTCAATGTTGACGTTGTTGTTGAATTTGTTGGTGCTTTTCAATGTTGAGGTTGTTGTTGAATTTGTTGGTGTTTTTCAATGTTGAGGTTGTTGTTGTTTTTCAATGTTGAGGTTGTTGTTGAATTTGTTGGTGTTTTTCAATGTTGAGTTTGTTGTTGAATTTTTTGGTGTTTTTCAATGTTGACGTTGTTGTTGAATTTGTTGGTGTTTTTCAATGTTGAGGTTGTTGTTGAATTTGTTGGTGTTTTTCAATGTTGAGGTTGTTGCTGTTTTTCCATGTTGAGGTTGTTGTTGAATTTGTTGGTGTTTTTCAATGTTGAGATTGTTGTTGTTTTTCAATGTTGAGGTTGTTGTTGAATTTGTTGGTGTTTTTAAATGTTGAGGTTGTTGTTGAATTTGTTGGTGTTTTCCAATGTTGAGGTTGTTGTTGTTTTTCAATGTTGAGGTTGTTGTTGAGTTTGTTGGTGTTTTTCAATGTTGAGGTTGTTGTTGAATTTGTTGGTGTTTTTCAATGTTGATGTTGTTGTTGAATTTGTTGGTGTTTTACAATGCTGAGATTGTTGTTGTTTTTAATTGATGAGGTTGTTGTGGAATTTGTTGGTGTGTTTTCAATTTTGAGGTTGTTGGTGTTTTTCAATGCTGAGGTTGTTGTTGAATTTGTTGGTGTTTTTCAATGTTGAGGTTGTTGTTGAATTTGTTGGTGTTTTTCAATGTTGAGGTTGTTGTTGTTTTTCAATGTTGAGGTTGTTGTTGAATTTGTTGGTGTTTTTCAATGTTGAGGTTGTTGTTGAATTTGTTGGTGTTTTTCAATGTTGAGGTTTTTGTTCTTTTTAAATGTTGAGGTTGTTGTTGAATTTGTTGGTGTTTTTTCAATTTTGAGGTTGTTGGTGTTTTTCAATGTTGAGGTTGTTGTTGAATTTGATGGTGTTTTTCAATGTCGAGGTTGTTGTTGAATTTGTTGGTGTTTTTCAATGTTGAAGTTGTTGTTGAATTTGTTGGTGTTTTTCAATTTCGAGGTTGTTGTTGAATTTCTTGGTGTTTTTCAATGTTGAAGTTTTTGTTGAATTTGTTGGTCTTTTTCAATGTTGAGGTTGTAGTTGTTTTTCAATGTTGAGGTTGTTGTTGAATTTGTTGGTGTTTATCAATGTTGAGGTTGTTGTTGTTTTTCAATGCTGAGGTTGTTGTTGAATTTGTTGGTGTTTTTCAATGTTGAGGTTGTTGTTGAATTTGTTGGTGTTTTTCAATGTTGAGGTTGTTGTTGTTTTTCAATGTTGAGGTTGTTGTTGAATTTGTTGGTGATTTTCAATGTTGAGGTTGTTGTTGTTTTTCAATGTTGACGTTGTTGTTGAATTTGTTGGTGTTTTTCAATGTTGAGGTTGTTGTTGAATTTGTTGGTGTTTTTCAATGTTGAGGTTGTTGTTGTTTTTCAATGTTGAGGTTGTTGTTGAATTTGTTGGTGTTTTTCAATGTTGAGTTTGTTGTTGAATTTTTTGGTGTTTTTCAATGTTGACGTTGTTGTTGAATTTGTTGGTGTTTTTCAATGTTGAGGTTGTTGTTGAATTTGTTGGTGTTTTTCAATGTTGAGGTTGTTGCTGTTTTTCCATGTTGAGGTTGTTGTTGAATTTGTTGGTGTTTTTCAATGTTGAGATTGTTGTTGTTTTTCAATGTTGAGGTTGTTGTTGAATTTGTTGGTGTTTTTAAATGTTGAGGTTGTTGTTGAATTTGTTGGTGTTTTCCAATGTTGAGGTTGTTGTTGTTTTTCAATGTTGAGGTTGTTGTTGAATTTGTTGGTGTTTTTCAAAGTTGAGGTTGTTGTTGTTTTTCAATGTTGAGTTTGTTGTTGAATTTGTTGGTGTTTTTCAATTTCGAGGTTGTTGTTGAATTTGCTGGTGTTTTTCAATGTTGAAGTTGTTGTTGAATTTGTTGGTGTTTTTCAATGTTGAGGTTGTTGTTGTTTTTCAATGTTGAGGTTGTTGTTGAATTTGTTTGTGTTTTTCAATGTTGAGGTTGTTGTTGTTTTTCAATGCTGAGGTTGTTGTTGAATTTGTTGGTGTTTTTCAATGTTGAGGTTGTTGTTGAATTTGTTGGTGTTTTTCAATGTTGAGGTTGTTGTTGTTTTTCAATGTTGAGGTTGTTGTTGAATTTGTTGGTGTTTTTCAATGTTGAGGTTGTTGTTGTTTTTCAATGTTGAGGTTGTTGTTTAATTTGTTGGTGTTTTTCAATGTTGAGGTTGTTGTTGAATTTGTTGGTGTTTTTCAATGTTGAGATTGTTGTTATTTTTCAATGTTGAGGTTATTGTTGAATTTGTTGGTGTTTTTCAATGTTGAGGTTGTTGTTGTTTTTCAATGTTGAGGTTGTTGTTGAATTTGTTGGTGTTTTTCAATGTTGAGTTTGTTGTTGTTTTTCAATGTTGAGGTTGTTGTTGAATTTGTGGGTGTTTTTCAATGTTGAGGTTGTTGTTGTTTTTCAATGTTGAGGTTGTTGTTGAATTTGTTGGTGTTTTTCAATGTTGAGGTTGTTGTTGTTTTTCAATGTTGAGGTTGTTGTTGAATTTTTTGGTGTTTTTCAATGTTGAGGTTGTTGTTGAATTTGTTGGTGTTTTTCAATGTTGAGGTTGTTGTTGAATTTGTTGGTGTTTTTCAATGTTGATGTTGTTGTTGAATTTGTTGGTGTTTTACAATGCTGAGATTGTTGTTGTTTTTAATTGATGAGGTTGTTGTGGAATTTGTTGGTGTGTTTTCAATTTTGAGGTTGTTGGTGTTTTTCAATGCTGAGGTTGTTGTTGAATTTGTTGGTGTTTTTCAATGTTGAGGTTGTTGTTGAATTTGTTGGTGTTTTTCAATGTTGAGGTTGTTGTTGTTTTTCAATGTTGAGGTTGTTGTTGAATTTGTTGGTGTTTTTCAATGTTGAGGTTGTTGTTGAATTTGTTGGTGTTTTTCAATGTTGAGGTTTTTGTTCTTTTTAAATGTTGAGGTTGTTGTTGAATTTGTTGGTGTTTTTTCAATTTTGAGGTTGTTGGTGTTTTTCAATGTTGAGGTTGTTGTTGAATTTGATGGTGTTTTTCAATGTCGAGGTTGTTGTTGAATTTGTTGGTGTTTTTCAATGTTGAAGTTGTTGTTGAATTTGTTGGTGTTTTTCAATTTCGAGGTTGTTGTTGAATTTCTTGGTGTTTTTCAATGTTGAAGTTTTTTTTGAATTTGTTGGTCTTTTTCAATGTTGAGGTTGTAGTTGTTTTTCAATGTTGAGGTTGTTGTTGAATTTGTTGGTGTTTATCAATGTTGAGGTTGTTGTTGTTTTTCAATGCTGAGGTTGTTGTTGAATTTGTTGGTGTTTTTCAATGTTGAGGTTGTTGTTGAATTTGTTGGTGTTTTTCAATGTTGAGGTTGTTGTTGTTTTTCAATGTTGAGGTTGTTGTTGAATTTGTTGGTGATTTTCAATGTTGAGGTTGTTGTTGTTTTTCAATGTTGACGTTGTTGTTGAATTTGTTGGTGCTTTTCAATGTTGAGGTTGTTGTTGAATTTGTTGGTGTTTTTCAATGTTGAGGTTGTTGTTGTTTTTCAATGTTGAGGTTGTTGTTGAATTTGTTGGTGTTTTTCAATGTTGAGTTTGTTGTTGAATTTTTTGGTGTTTTTCAATGTTGACGTTGTTGTTGAATTTGTTGGTGTTTTTCAATGTTGAGGTTGTTGTTGAATTTGTTGGTGTTTTTCAATGTTGAGGTTGTTGCTGTTTTTCCATGTTGAGGTTGTTGTTGAATTTGTTGGTGTTTTTCAATGTTGAGATTGTTGTTGTTTTTCAATGTTGAGGTTGTTGTTGAATTTGTTGGTGTTTTTAAATGTTGAGGTTGTTGTTGAATTTGTTGGTGTTTTCCAATGTTGAGGTTGTTGTTGTTTTTCAATGTTGAGGTTGTTGTTGAATTTGTTGGTGTTTTTCAAAGTTGAGGTTGTTGTTGTTTTTCAATGTTGAGTTTGTTGTTGAATTTGTTGGTGTTTTTCAATTTCGAGGTTGTTGTTGAATTTGCTGGTGTTTTTCAATGTTGAAGTTGTTGTTGAATTTGTTGGTGTTTTTCAATGTTGAGGTTGTTGTTGTTTTTCAATGTTGAGGTTGTTGTTGAATTTGTTTGTGTTTTTCAATGTTGAGGTTGTTGTTGTTTTTCAATGCTGAGGTTGTTGTTGAATTTGTTGGTGTTTTTCAATGTTGAGGTTGTTGTTGAATTTGTTGGTGTTTTTCAATGTTGAGGTTGTTGTTGTTTTTCAATGTTGAGGTTGTTGTTGAATTTGTTGGTGTTTTTCAATGTTGAGGTTGTTGTTGTTTTTCAATGTTGAGGTTGTTGTTTAATTTGTTGGTGTTTTTCAATGTTGAGGTTGTTGTTGAATTTGTTGGTGTTTTTCAATGTTGAGATTGTTGTTATTTTTCAATGTTGAGGTTATTGTTGAATTTGTTGGTGTTTTTCAATGTTGAGGTTGTTGTTGTTTTTCAATGTTGAGGTTGTTGTTGAATTTGTTGGTGTTTTTCAATGTTGAGTTTGTTGTTGTTTTTCAATGTTGAGGTTGTTGTTGAATTTGTGGGTGTTTTTCAATGTTGAGGTTGTTGTTGTTTTTCAATGTTGAGGTTGTTGTTGAATTTGTTGGTGTTTTTCAATGTTGAGGTTGTTGTTGTTTTTCAATGTTGAGGTTGTTGTTGAATTTTTTGGTGTTTTTCAATGTTGAGGTTGTTGTTGAATTTGTTGGTGTTTTTCAATGTTGAGGTTGTTGTTGTTTTTCAATGTTGAGGTTGTAGAATTTGTTGGTGTTTTTCAATCTTGAGTTTGTTGTTGAATTTGTTGGTGTTTTTCAATGTTGAGGTTGTTGTTGAATTTGTTGGTGTTTTTCAATGTTGAGGTTGTTGTTGTTTTTCAATGTTCAGGTTGTTGTTGAGTTTGTTGGTGTTTTTCAATGTTGAGGTTGTTGTTGAGTTTGTTGGTGTTTTTCAATGTTGAGGTTGTTGTTGAATTTGTTGGTGTTATTCAATGTTGAGGTTGTTGTTGTATTTAAATGTTGAGGTTGTTGTTGAATTTGTTGGTGTTTTAACAATTTTGAGGTTGTTGGTGTTTTTCAATGTCGAGGTTGTTGTTGAATTTGTTGGTGTTTTTCAATGTTGAAGTTGTTGCTGAATTTGTTGGTGTTTTTCAATTTCGAGGTTGTTGTTGAATTTGTTCGTGTTTTTCAATGTTGAGGTTGTTGTTGTTTTTCAATGTTGAGGTTGTTGTTGTTTTTAAATGTTGGGGTTGTTGTTGAATTTGTTGGTGTTTTTCAATTTTGAGGATGTTGTTGTTTTTCAATGTTGAGGTTGTTGTTGAATTTGTTGGTGTTTTTCCATGATGAGGTTGTTGTTGTTTTTCAAAGTTGAGGTTGTTGTTGAATTTGTTGGTGTTTTTCAATGTTGAGGTTGTTGTTGTTTTTCAATGTTGAGGCTGTTGTTGAATTTGTTGGTGTTTTTCAATTTCGAGGTTGTTTTTGAATTTGTTGGTGTTTCTCAATGTTGAAGTTGTTGTTGAATTTGTTGGTGTTTTTCAATGTTGAGGTTGTTGTTGTTTTTCAATGTTGAGGTTGTTGTTGAATTTGTTGGTGTTTTTCAATGTTGAGGTTGTTGTTGTTTTTCAATGCTGAGGTTGTTGTTGAATTTGTTGCTGTTTTTCAATGTTGAGGTTGTTGTTGAATTTGTTGGTGTTTTTCAATGTTGAGGTTGTTGTTGTTTTTCAATGTTGAGGTTGTTGTTGTTTTTCAATGTTGAGGTTGTTGTTGAATTTGTTGGTGTTTTTCAATTTCGAGGTTGTTGTTGAATTTGTTGGTGTTTTTCAATGTTGAAGTTGTTGTTGAATTTGTTGGTGTTTATCAATGTTGAGGTTGTTGTTGTTCTTCAATGTTGAGGTTGTTGTTGAATTTGTTGGTGTTTTTCAATGTTGAGGTTGTTGTTGTTTTTCAATGCTGAGGTTGTTGTTGAATTTGTTGGTGTTTTTCAATGTTGAGGTTGTTGTTGAATTTGTTGGTGTTTTTCAATGTTGAGGTTGTTGTTGTTTTTCAATGTTGAGGTTGTTGTTGAATTTGTTGGTGTTTTTCAATTTCGAGGTTGTTGTTGAATTTGTTGGTGTTTTTCAATGTTGAGGTTGTTGTTGTTTTTCAATGTTGAGGTTGTTGTTGAATTTGTTGGTGTTTTTCAATGTTGAGGTTGTTGTTGTTTTTCAATGTTGAGGTTGTTGTTGAATTTGTTGGTGATTTTCAATGTTGAGGTTGTTGTTGTTTTTCAATGTTGAGGTTGTTGTTGAATTTGTTGGTGCTTTTCAATTTTGAGGTTGTTGTTGAATTTGTTGGTGTTTTTCAATGTTGAGGTTGTTGTTGTTTTTCAATGTTGAGGTTGTTGTTGAATTTGTTGGTGTTTTTCAATGTTGAGTTTGTTGTTGAATTTGTTGGTGTTTTTCAATGTTGAGGTTGTTGTTGAATTTGTTGGTGTTTTTCAATGTTGAGGTTGTTGCTGTTTTTCCATGTTGAGGTTGTTGTTGAATTTGTTGGTGTTTTTCAATGTTGAGATTGTTGTTGTTTTTCAATGTTGAGGTTGTTGTTGAATTTGTTGGTGTTTTTAAATGTTGAGGTTGTTGTTGAATTTGTTGGTGTTTTCCAATGTTGAGGTTGTTGTTGTTTTTCAATGTTGAGGTTGTTGTTGAATTTGTTGGTGTTTTTCAAAGTTGAGGATGTTGTTGTTTTTCAATGTTGAGGTTGTTGTTGAATTTGTTGGTGTTTTTCAATTTCGAGGTTGTTGTTGAATTTGTTGGTGTTTTTCAATGTTGAAGTTGTTGTTGAATTTGTTGGTGTTTTTCAATGTTGAGGTTGTTGTTGTTTTTCAATGTTGACGTTGTTGTTGAATTTGTTGGTGTTTTTCAATGTTGAGGTTGTTGTTGTTTTTCAATGCTGAGGTTGTTGTTGAATTTGTTGGTGTTTTTCAATGTTGAGGTTGTTGTTGAATTTGTTGGTGTTTTTCAATTTCGAGGTTGTTGTTGAATTTGTTGGTGTTTTTCAATGTTGAAGTTGTTGTTGAATTTGTTGGTGTTTATCAATGTTGAGGTTGTTGTTGTTCTTCAATGTTGAGGTTGTTGTTGAATTTGTTGGTGTTTTTCAATGTTGAGGTTGTTGTTGTTTTTCAATGCTGAGGTTGTTGTTGAATTTGTTGGTGTTTTTCAATGTTGAGGTTGTTGTTGAATTTGTTGGTGTTTTTCAATGTTGAGGTTGTTGTTGTTTTTCAATGTTGCGGTTGTTGTTGAATTTGTTGGTGTTTTTCAATTTCGAGGTTGTTGTTGAATTTGTTGGTGTTTTTCAATGTTGAGGTTGTTGTTGTTTTTCAATGTTGAGGTTGTTGTTGAATTTGTTGGTGTTTTTCAATGTTGAGGTTGTTGTTGTTTTTCAATGTTGAGGTTGTTGTTGAATTTGTTGGTGATTTTCAATGTTGAGGTTGTTGTTGTTTTTCAATGTTGAGGTTGTTGTTGAATTTGTTGGTGCTTTTCAATTTTGAGGTTGTTGTTGAATTTGTTGGTGTTTTTCAATGTTGAGGTTGTTGTTGTTTTTCAATGTTGAGGTTGTTGTTGAATTTGTTGGTGTTTTTCAATGTTGAGTTTGTTGTTGAATTTGTTGGTGTTTTTCAATGTTGAGGTTGTTGTTGAATTTGTTGGTGTTTTCCAATGTTGAGGTTGTTGTTGTTTTTCAATGTTGAGGTTGTTGTTGAATTTGTTGGTGTTTTTCAAAGTTGAGGATGTTGTTGTTTTTCAATGTTGAGGTTGTTGTTGAATTTGTTGGTGTTTTTCAATTTCGAGGTTGTTGTTGAATTTGTTGGTGTTTTTCAATGTTGAAGTTGTTGTTGAATTTGTTGGTGTTTTTCAATGTTGAGGTTGTTGTTGTTTTTCAATGTTGACGTTGTTGTTGAATTTGTTGGTGTTTTTCAATGTTGAGGTTGTTGTTGTTTTTCAATGCTGAGGTTGTTGTTGAATTTGTTGGTGTTTTTCAATGTTGAGGTTGTTGTTGAATTTGTTGGTGTTTTTCAATGTTCAGGTTGTTGTTGTTTTTCAATGTTGAGGTTGTTGTTGAATTTGTTGGTGTTTTTCAATGTTGAGGTTGTTGTTGAATTTGTTGGTGTTTTTCAATGTTGAGGTTGTTGTTATTTTTCAATGTTGAGGTTGTTGTTGAATTTGTTGGTGTTTTTCAATGTTGAGGTTGTTGTTGTTTTTAAATGTTGAGGTTGTTGTTGAATTTGTTGGTGTTTTAACAATTTTGAGGTTGTTGGTGTTTTTCAATGTTGAGGTTGTTGTTGAATATGATGGTGTTTTTCAATGTTGAGGTTGTTGTTGAATTTGTTTGTGTTTTTCAATGTTGAAGTTGTTGCTGAATTTGTTGGTGTTTTTCAATTTCGAGGTTTTGTTGAATTTGTTGGTGTTTTTCAATGTTGAGGTTGTTGTTGTTTTTCAATGTTGAGGTTGTTGTTGTTTTTAAATGTTGGGGTTGTTGTTGAATTTGTTGGTGTTTTTCAATTTTGAGGATGTTGTTGTTTTTCAATGTTGAGGTTGTTGTTGAATTTGTTGGTGTTTTTCCATGATGAGGTTGTTGTTGTTTTTCAAAGTTGAGGTTGTTGTTGAATTTGTTGGTGTTTTTCAATGTTGAGGTTGTTGTTGTTTTTCAATGTTGAGGCCGTTGTTGAATTTGTTGGTGTTTTTCAATTTCGAGGTTGTTGTTGAATTTGTTGGTGTTTCTCAATGTTGAAGTTGTTGTTGAATTTGTTGGTGTTTTTCAATGTTGAGGTTGTTGTTGTTTTTCAATGTTGAGGTTGTTGTTGAATTTGTTGGTGTTTTTCAATGTTGAGGTTGTTGTTGTTTTTCAATGCTGAGGTTGTTGTTGAATTTGTTGCTGTTTTTCAATGTTGAGGTTGTTGTTGAATTTGTTGGTGTTTTTCAATGTTGAGGTTGTTGTTGTTCTTCAATGTTGAGGTTGTTGTTGAATTTGTTGGTGTTTTTCAATGTTGAGGTTGTTGTTGTTTTTCAATGCTGAGGTTGTTGTTGAATTTGTTGGTGTTTTTCAATGTTGAGGTTGTTGTTGAATTTGTTGGTGTTTTTCAATGTTGAGGTTGTTGTTGTTTTTCAATGTTGAGGTTGTTGTTGAATTTGTTGGTGTTTTTCAATTTCGAGGTTGTTGTTGAATTTGTTGGTGTTTTTCAATGTTGAGGTTGTTGTTGTTTTTCAATGTTGAGGTTGTTGTTGAATTTGTTGGTGTTTTTCAATGTTGAGGTTGTTGTTGTTTTTCAATGTTGAGGTTGTTGTTGAATTTGTTGGTGATTTTCAATGTTGAGGTTGTTGTTGTTTTTCAATGTTGAGGTTGTTGTTGAATTTGTTGGTGCTTTTCAATTTTGAGGTTGTTGTTGAATTTGTTGGTGTTTTTCAATGTTGAGGTTGTTGTTGTTTTTCAATGTTGAGGTTGTTGTTGAATTTGTTGGTGTTTTTCAATGTTGAGTTTGTTGTTGAATTTGTTGGTGTTTTTCAATGTTGAGGTTGTTGTTGAATTTGTTGGTGTTTTTCAATGTTGAGGTTGTTGCTGTTTTTCCATGTTGAGGTTGTTGTTGAATTTGTTGGTGTTTTTCAATGTTGAGATTGTTGTTGTTTTTCAATGTTGAGGTTGTTGTTGAATTTGTTGGTGTTTTTAAATGTTGAGGTTGTTGTTGAATTTGTTGGTGTTTTCCAATGTTGAGGTTGTTGTTGTTTTTCAATGTTGAGGTTGTTGTTGAATTTGTTGGTGTTTTTCAAAGTTGAGGATGTTGTTGTTTTTCAATGTTGAGGTTGTTGTTGAATTTGTTGGTGTTTTTCAATCTCGAGGTTGTTGTTGAATTTGTTGGTGTTTTTCAATGTTGAAGTTGTTGTTGAATTTGTTGGTGTTTTTCAATGTTGAGGTTGTTGTTGTTTTTCAATGTTGACGTTGTTGTTGAATTTGTTGGTGTTTTTCAATGTTGAGGTTGTTGTTGTTTTTCAATGCAGAGGTTGTTGTTGAATTTGTTGGTGTTTTTCAATGTAGAGGTTGTTGTTGAATTTGTTGGTGTTTTTCAATTTCGAGGTTGTTGTTGAATTTGTTGGTGTTTTTCAATGTTGAAGTTGTTGTTGAATTTGTTGGTGTTTATCAATGTTGAGGTTGTTTTTGTTCTTCAATGTTGAGGTTGTTGTTGAATTTGTTGGTGTTTTTCAATTATGAGGTTGTTGTTGTTTTTCAATGCTGAGGTTGTTGTTGAATTTGTTGGTGTTTTTCAATGTTGAGGTTGTTGTTGAATTTGTTGGTGTTTTTCAATGTTGAGGTTGTTGTTGTTTTTCAATGTTGCGGTTGTTGTTGAATTTGTTGGTGTTTTTCAATTTCGAGGTTGTTGTTGAATTTGTTGGTGTTTTTCAATGTTGAGGTTGTTGTTGTTTTTCAATGTTGAGGTTGTTGTTGAATTTGTTGGTGTTTTTCAATGTTGAGGTTGTTGTTGTTTTTCAATGTTGAGGTTGTTGTTGAATTTGTTGGTGATTTTCAATGTTGAGGTTGTTGTTGTTTTTCAATGTTGAGGTTGTTGTTGAATTTGTTGGTGCTTTTCAATTTTGAGGTTGTTGTTGAATTTGTTGGTGTTTTTCAATGTTGAGGTTGTTGTTGTTTTTCAATGTTGAGGTTGTTGTTGAATTTGTTGGTGTTTTTCAATGTTGAGTTTGTTGTTGAATTTGTTGGTGTTTTTCAATGTTGAGGTTGTTGTTGAATTTGTTGGTGTTTTTCAATGTTGAGGTTGTTGCTGTTTTTCCATGTTGAGGTTGTTGTTGAATTTGTTGGTGTTTTTCAATGTTGAGGTTGTTGTTGAATTTGTTGGTGTTTTTAAATGTTGAGGTTGTTGTTGAATTTGTTGGTGTTTTCCAATGTTGAGGTTGTTGTTGTTTTTCAATGTTGAGGTTGTTGTTGAATTTGTTGGTGTTTTTCAAAGTTGAGGATGTTGTTGTTTTTCAATGTTGAGGTTGTTGTTGAATTTGTTGGTGTTTTTCAATTTCGAGGTTGTTGTTGAATTTGTTGGTGTTTTTCAATGTTGAAGTTGTTGTTGAATTTGTTGGTGTTTTTCAATGCTGAGGTTGTTGTTGTTTTTCAATGTTGACGTTGTTGTTGAATTTGTTGGTGTTTTTCAATGTTGAGGTTGTTGTTGTTTTTCAATGCTGAGGTTGTTGTTGAATTTGTTGGTGTTTTTCAATGTTGAGGTTGTTGTTGAATTTGTTGGTGTTTTTCAATGTTCAGGTTGTTGTTGTTTTTCAATGTTGAGGTTGTTGTTGAATTTGTTGGTGTTTTTCAATGTTGAGGTTGTTGTTGAATTTGTTGGTGTTTTTCAATGTTGAGGTTGTTGTTATTTTTCAATGTTGAGGTTGTTGTTGAATTTGTTGGTGTTTTTCAATGTTGAGGTTGTTGTTGTTTTTAAATGTTGAGGTTGTTGTTGAATTTGTTGGTGTTTTAACAATTTTGAGGTTGTTGGTGTTTTTCAATGTTGAGGTTGTTGTTGAATATGATGGTGTTTTTCAATGTTGAGGTTGTTGTTGAATTTGTTGGTGTTTTTCAATGTTGAAGTTGTTGCTGAATTTGTTGGTGTTTTTCAATTTCGAGGTTTTGTTGAATTTGTTGGTGTTTTTCAATGTTGAGGTTGTTGTTGTTTTTCAATGTTGAGGTTGTTGTTGTTTTTAAATGTTGGGGTTGTTGTTGAATTTGTTGGTGTTTTTCAATTTTGAGGATGTTGTTGTTTTTCAATGTTGAGGTTGTTGTTGAATTTGTTGGTGTTTTTCCATGATGAGGTTGTTGTTGTTTTTCAAAGTTGAGGTTGTTGTTGAATTTGTTGGTGTTTTTCAATGTTGAGGTTGTTGTTGTTTTTCAATGTTGAGGCCGTTGTTGAATTTGTTGGTGTTTTTCAATTTCGAGGTTGTTGTTGAATTTGTTGGTGTTTCTCAATGTTGAAGTTGTTGTTGAATTTGTTGGTGTTTTTCAATGTTGAGGTTGTTGTTGTTTTTCAATGTTGAGGTTGTTGTTGAATTTGTTGGTGTTTTTCAATGTTGAGGTTGTTGTTGTTTTTCAAAACTGAGGTTGTTGTTGAATTTGTTGCTGTTTTTCAATGTTGAGGTTGTTGTTGAATTTGTTGGTGTTTTTCAATGTTGAGGTTGTTGTTCTTTTTCAATGTTGAGGTTGTTGTTGTTTTTCAATGTTGAGGTTGTCGTTGAATTTGTTGGTGTTTTTCAATTTCGAGGTTGTTGTTGAATTTGTTGGTGTTTTTCAATGTTGAAGTTGTTGTTGAATTTGTTGGTGTTTATCAATGTTGAGGTTGTTGTTGTTCTTCAATGTTGAGGTTGTTGTTGAATTTGTTGGTGTTTTTCAATGTTGAGAGGTTGTTGTTGTTTTTCAATGCTGAGGTTGTTGTTGAATTTATTGGTGTTTTTCAATGTTGAGGTTGTTGTTGAATTTGTTGGTGTTTTTCAATGTTGAGGTTGTTGTTGTTTTTCAATGTTGAGGTTGTTGTTGAATTTGTTGGTGTTTTTCAATTTCGAGGTTGTTGTTGAATTTGTTGGTGTTTTTCAATGTTGAGGTTGTTGTTGTTTTTCAATGTTGAGGTTGTTGTTGAATTTGTTGGTGTTTTTCAATGTTGAGGTTGTTGTTGTTTTTCAATGTTGAGGTTGTTGTTGAATTTGTTGGTGATTTTCAATGTTGAGGTTGTTGTTGTTTTTCAATGTTGAGGTTGTTGTTGAATTTGTTGGTGTTTTTCAATGTTGAGTTTGTTGTTGAATTTGTTGGTGTTTTTCAATGTTGAGGTTGTTGTTGAATTTGTTGGTGTTTTTCAATGTTGAGGTTGTTGCTGTTTTTCCATGTTGAGGTTGTTGTTGAATTTGTTGGTGTTTTTCAATGTTGAGGTTGTTGTTGAATTTGTTGGTGTTTTTAAATGTTGAGGTTGTTGTTGAATTTGTTGGTGTTTTCCAATGTTGAGGTTGTTGTTGTTTTTCAATGTTGAGGTTGTTGTTGAATTTGTTGGTGTTTTTCAAAGTTGAGGATGTTGTTGTTTTTCAATGTTGAGGTTGTTGTTGAATTTGTTGGTGTTTTTCAATTTCGAGGTTGTTGTTGAATTTGTTGGTGTTTTTCAATGTTGAAGTTGTTGTTGAATTTGTTGGTGTTTTTCAATGCTGAGGTTGTTGTTGTTTTTCAATGTTGACGTTGTTGTTGAATTTGTTGGTGTTTTTCAATGTTGAGGTTGTTGTTGTTTTTCAATGCTGAGGTTGTTGTTGAATTTGTTGGTGTTTTTCAATGTTGAGGTTGTTGTTGAATTTGTTGGTGTTTTTCAATGTTCAGGTTGTTGTTGTTTTTCAATGTTGAGGTTGTTGTTGAATTTGTTGGTGTTTTTCAATGTTGAGGTTGTTGTTGAATTTGTTGGTGTTTTTCAATGTTGAGGTTGTTGTTATTTTTCAATGTTGAGGTTGTTGTTGAATTTGTTGGTGTTTTTCAATGTTGAGGTTGTTGTTGTTTTTAAATGTTGAGGTTGTTGTTGAATTTGTTGGTGTTTTAACAATTTTGAGGTTGTTGGTGTTTTTCAATGTTGAGGTTGTTGTTGAATATGATGGTGTTTTTCAATGTTGAGGTTGTTGTTGAATTTGTTGGTGTTTTTCAATGTTGAAGTTGTTGCTGAATTTGTTGGTGTTTTTCAATTTCGAGGTTTTGTTGAATTTGTTGGTGTTTTTCAATGTTGAGGTTGTTGTTGTTTTTCAATGTTGAGGTTGTTGTTGTTTTTAAATGTTGGGGTTGTTGTTGAATTTGTTGGTGTTTTTCAATTTTGAGGATGTTGTTGTTTTTCAATGTTGAGGTTGTTGTTGAATTTGTTGGTGTTTTTCCATGATGAGGTTGTTGTTGTTTTTCAAAGTTGAGGTTGTTGTTGAATTTGTTGGTGTTTTTCAATGTTGAGGTTGTTGTTGTTTTTCAATGTTGAGGCCGTTGTTGAATTTGTTGGTGTTTTTCAATTTCGAGGTTGTTGTTGAATTTGTTGGTGTTTCTCAATGTTGAAGTTGTTGTTGAATTTGTTGGTGTTTTTCAATGTTGAGGTTGTTGTTGTTTTTCAATGTTGAGGTTGTTGTTGAATTTGTTGGTGTTTTTCAATGTTGAGGTTGTTGTTGTTTTTCAAAACTGAGGTTGTTGTTGAATTTGTTGCTGTTTTTCAATGTTGAGGTTGTTGTTGAATTTGTTGGTGTTTTTCAATGTTGAGGTTGTTGTTCTTTTTCAATGTTGAGGTTGTTGTTGTTTTTCAATGTTGAGGTTGTCGTTGAATTTGTTGGTGTTTTTCAATTTCGAGGTTGTTGTTGAATTTGTTGGTGTTTTTCAATGTTGAAGTTGTTGTTGAATTTGTTGGTGTTTATCAATGTTGAGGTTGTTGTTGTTCTTCAATGTTGAGGTTGTTGTTGAATTTGTTGGTGTTTTTCAATGTTGAGAGGTTGTTGTTGTTTTTCAATGCTGAGGTTGTTGTTGAATTTATTGGTGTTTTTCAATGTTGAGGTTGTTGTTGAATTTGTTGGTGTTTTTCAATGTTGAGGTTGTTGTTGTTTTTCAATGTTGAGGTTGTTGTTGAATTTGTTGGTGTTTTTCAATTTCGAGGTTGTTGTTGAATTTGTTGGTGTTTTTCAATGTTGAGGTTGTTGTTGTTTTTCAATGTTGAGGTTGTTGTTGAATTTGTTGGTGTTTTTCAATGTTGAGGTTGTTGTTGTTTTTCAATGTTGAGGTTGTTGTTGAATTTGTTGGTGATTTTCAATGTTGAGGTTGTTGTTGTTTTTCAATGTTGAGGTTGTTGTTGAATTTGTTGGTGCTTTTCAATTTTGAGGTTGTTGTTGAATTTGTTGGTGTTTTTCAATGTTGAGGTTGTTGTTGTTTTTCAATGTTGAGGTTGTTGTTGAATTTGTTGGTGTTTTTCAATGTTGAGTTTGTTGTTGAATTTGTTGGTGTTTTTCAATGTTGAGGTTGTTGTTGAATTTGTTGGTGTTTTTCAATGTTGAGGTTGTTGCTGTTTTTCCATGTTGAGGTTGTTGTTGAATTTGTTGGTGTTTTTCAATGTTGAGATTGTTGTTGTTTTTCAATGTTGAGGTTGTTGTTGAATTTGTTGGTGTTTTTAAATGTTGAGGTTGTTGTTGAATTTGTTGGTGTTTTCCAATGTTGAGGTTGTTGTTGTTTTTCAATGTTGAGGTTGTTGTTGAATTTGTTGGTGTTTTTCAAAGTTGAGGATGTTGTTGTTTTTCAATGTTGAGGTTGTTGTTGAATTTGTTGGTGTTTTTCAATTTCGAGGTTGTTGTTGAATTTGTTGGTGTTTTTCAATGTTGAAGTTGTTGTTGAATTTGTTGGTGTTTTTCAATGTTGAGGTTGTTGTTGTTTTTCAATGTTGACGTTGTTGTTGAATTTGTTGGTGTTTTTCAATGTTGAGGTTGTTGTTGTTTTTCAATGCTGAGGTTGTTGTTGAATTTGTTGGTGTTTTTCAATGTTGAGGTTGTTGTTGAATTTGTTGGTGTTTTTCAATGTTCAGGTTGTTGTTGTTTTTCAATGTTGAGGTTGTTGTTGAATTTGTTGTTGTTTTTCAATGTTGAGGTTGTTGTTGAATTTGTTGGTGTTTTTCAATGTTGAGGTTGTTGTTATTTTTCAATGTTGAGGTTATTGTTGAATTTGTTGGTGTTTTTCAATCTTGAGGTTGTTGTTGTTTTTCAATGTTGAGGTTGTTGTTGAATTTGTTGGTGTTTTTCAATGTTGAGTTTGTTGTTGTTTTTCAATGTTGAGGTTGTTGTTGAATTTGTGGGTGTTTTTCAATGTTGAGGTTGTTGTTGTTTTTCAATGTTGAGGTTGTTGTTGAATTTGTTGGTGTTTTTCAATGTTGAGGTTGTTGTTGTTTTTCAATGTTGAGGTTGTTGTTGAATTTTTTGGTGTTTTTCAATGTTGAGGTTGTTGTTGAATTTGTTGGTGTTTTTCAATGTTGAGTTTGTTGTTGTTTTTCAATGTTGAGGTTGTTGAATTTGTTCGTGTTTTTCAATCTTGAGTTTGTTGTTGAATTTGTTGGTGTTTTTCAATCTTGAGGTTGTTGTTGAATTTGTTGGTGTTTTTCAATGTTGAGGTTGTTGTTGTTTTTCAATGTTGAGGTTGTTGTTGAGTTTGTTGGTGTTTTTCAATGTTGAGGTTGTTGTTGAATTTGTTGGTGTTTTTCAATGTTGAGGTTGTTGTTGTTTTTCAATGTTGAGGTTGTTGTTGAATTTGTTGGTGATTTTCAATGTTGAGGTTGTTGTTGTTTTTCAATGTTGAGGTTGTTGTTGAATTTGTTGGTGTTTTTCAATGTTGAGGTTGTTGTTGTTTTTCAATGTTGAGGTTGTTGTTGAATTTGTTGGTGCTTTTCAATGTTGAGGTTGTTGTTGAATTTGTTGGTGTTTTTCAATGTTGAGGTTGTTGTTGTTTTTCAATGTTGAGGTTGTTGTTGAATTTGTTGGTGTTTTTCAATGTTGAGTTTGTTGTTGAATTTGTTGGTGTTTTTCAATGTTGAGGTTGTTGTTGAATTTGTTGGTGTTTTTCAATGTTGAGGTTGTTGCTGTTTTTCCATGTTGAGGTTGTTGTTGAATTTGTTGGTGTTTTTCAATGTTGAGATTGTTGTTGTTTTTCAATGTTGTGGTTGTTGTTGAATTTGTTGGTGTTTTTAAATGTTGAGGTTGTTGTTGAATTTGTTGGTGTTTTCCAATGTTGAGGTTGTTGTTGTTTTTCAATGTTGAGGTTGTTGTTGAATTTGTTGGTGTTTTTCAAAGTTGAGGATGTTGTTGTTCTTCAATGTTGAGGTTGTTGTTGAATTTGTTGGTGTTTTTCAATTTCGAGGTTGTTGTTGAATTTGTTGGTGTTTTTCAATTTTGAAGTTGTTGTTGAATTTGTTGGTGTTTTTCAATGTTGAGGTTGTTGTTGTTTTTCAATGTTGACGTTGTTGTTGAATTTGTTGGTGTTTTTCAATGTTGAGGTTGTTGTTGTTTTTCAATGCTGAGGTTGTTGTTGAATTTGTTGGTGTTTTTCAATGTTGAGGTTGTTGTTGAATTTGTTGGTGTTTTTCAATGTTGAGGTTGTTGTTGTTTTTCAATGTTGAGGTTGTTGTTGAATTTGTTGGTGTTTTTCAATGTTGAGGTTGTTGTTGAATTTGTTGGTGTTTTTCAATGTTGAGGTTGTTGTTATTTTTCAATGTTGAGGTTATTGTTGAATTTGTTGGTGTTTTTCAATCTTGAGGTTGTTGTTGTTTTTCAATGTTGAGGTTGTTGTTGAATTTGTTGGTGTTTTTCAATGTTGAGTTTGTTGTTGTTTTTCAATGTTGAGGTTGTTGTTGAATTTGTGGGTGTTTTTCAATGTTGAGGTTGTTGTTGTTTTTCAATGTTGAGGTTGTTGTTGAATTTGTTGGTGTTTTTCAATGTTGAGGTTGTTGTTGTTTTTCAATGTTGAGGTTGTTGTTGAATTTTTTGGTGTTTTTCAATGTTGAGGTTGTTGTTGAATTTGTTGGTGTTTTTCAATGTTGAGGTTGTTGTTGTTTTTCAATGTTGAGGTTGTTGAATTTGTTCGTGTTTTTCAATCTTGAGGTTGTTGTTGAATTTGTTGGTGTTTTTCAATTTCGAGGTTGTTGTTGAATTTGTTGGTGTTTTTCAATGTTGAGGTTGTTGTTGTTTTTCAATGTTGAGGTTGTTGTTGAATTTGTTGGTGTTTTTTCAATTTTGAGGTTGTTGTTGAATTTGTTGGTGTTTTTCAATGTTGAGGTTGTTGTTGAATTTGTTGGTGTTTTTCAATGTTGAGGTTGTTGTTGTTTTTAAATGTTGAGGTTGTTGTTGAATTTGTTGGTGTATTTTCAATTTTGAGGTTGTTGGTGTTTTTCAATGTTGAGGTTGTTGTTGAATATGATGGTGTTTTTCAATGTCGAGGTTGTTGTTGAATTTGTTGGTGTTTTTCAATGTTGAAGTTGTTGCTGAATTCTTTGGTGTTTTTCAATTTCGAGGTTGTTCTTGAATTTGTTGGTGTTTTTCAATGTTGAGGTTGTTGTTGTTTTTCAATGTTGAGGTTGTTGTTGTTTTTGAATGTTGGGGTTGTTGTTGAATTTGTTGGTGTTTTTCAATTTTGAGGATGTTGTTGTTTTTCAATGTTGAGGTTGTTGTTGAATTTGTTGGTGTTTTTCCATGATGAGGTTGTTGTTGAATTTGTTGGTGTTTCTCAATGTTGAAGTTGTTGATGAATTTGTTGGTGTTTTTCAATGTTGAGGTTGTTGTTGTTTTTCAATGTTGAGGTTGTTGTTGAATTTGTTGGTGTTTTTCAATGTTGAGGTTGTTGTTGTTTTTCAGTGCTGAGGTTGTTGTTGAATTTGTTGCTGTTTTTCAATGTTGAGGTTGTTGTTGAATTTGTTGGTGTTTTTCAATTTCGAGGTTGTTGTTGAATTTGTTGGTGTTTCTCAATGTTGAAGTTGTTGATGAATTTGTTGGTGTTTTTCAATGTTGAGGTTGTTGTTGTTTTTCAATGTTGAGGTTGTTGTTGAATTTGTTGGTGTTTTTCAATGTTGAGGTTGTTGTTGAATATGATGGTGTTTTTCAATGTCGAGGTTGTTGTTGAATTTGTTGGTGTTTTTCAATGTTGAAGTTGTTGCTGAATTCTTTGGTGTTTTTCAATTTCGAGGTTGTTGTTGAATTTGTTGGTGTTTTTCAATGTTGAGGTTGTTGTTGTTTTTCAATGTTGAGGTTGTTGTTGTTTTTAAATGTTGGGGTTGTTGTTGAATTTGTTGGTGTTTTTCAATTTTGAGGATGTTGTTGTTTTTCAATGTTGAGGTTGTTGTTGAATTTGTTGGTGTTTTTCCATGATGAGGTTGTTGTTGTTTTTCAAAGTTGAGGTTGTTGTTGAATTTGTTGGTGTTTTTCAATGTTGAGGTTGTTGTTGTTTTTCAATGTTGAGGTTGTTGTTGAATTTTTTGGTGTTTTTCAATGTTGAGGTTGTTGTTGAATTTGTTGGTGTTTTTCAATGTTGAGGTTGTTGTTCTTTTTCAATGTTGAGGTTGTTGAATTTGTTCGTGTTTTTCAATCTTGAGGTTGTTGTTGAATTTGTTGGTGTTTTTCAATTTCGAGGTTGTTGTTGAATTTGTTGGTGTTTTTCAATGTTGAGGTTGTTGTTGTTTTTCAATGTTGAGGTTGTTGTTGAATTTGTTGGTGTTTTTTCAATTTTGAGGTTGTTGTTGAATTTGTTGGTGTTTTTCAATGTTGAGGTTGTTGTTGAATTTGTTGGTGTTTTTCAATGTTGAGGTTGTTGTTGTTTTTAAATGTTGAGGTTGTTGTTGAATTTGTTGGTGTATTTTCAATTTTGAGGTTGTTCCTGAATTCTTTGGTGTTTTTCAATTTCGAGGTTGTTGTTGAATTTGTTGGTGTTTTTCAATGTTGAGGTTGTTGTTGTTTTTCAATGTTGAGGTTGTTGTTGTTTTTAAATGTTGGGGTTGTTGTTGAATTTGTTGGTGTTTTTCAATTTTGAGGATGTTGTTGTTTTTCAATGTTGAGGTTGTTGTTGAATTTGTTGGTGTTTTTCCATGATGAGGTTGTTGTTGAATTTGTTGGTGTTTCTCAATGTTGAAGTTGTTGATGAATTTGTTGGTGTTTTTCAATGTTGAGGTTGTTGTTGTTTTTCAATGTTGAGGTTGTTGTTGAATTTGTTGGTGTTTTTCAATGTTGAGGTTGTTGTTGTTTTTCAGTGCTGAGGTTGTTGTTGAATTTGTTGCTGTTTTTCAATGTTGAGGTTGTTGTTGAATTTGTTGGTGTTTTTCAATTTCGAGGTTGTTGTTGAATTTGTTGGTGTTTCTCAATGTTGAAGTTGTTGATGAATTTGTTGGTGTTTTTCAATGTTGAGGTTGTTGTTGTTTTTCAATGTTGAGGTTGTTGTTGAATTTGTTGGTGTTTTTCAATGTTGAGGTTGTTGTTGAATATGATGGTGTTTTTCAATGTCGAGGTTGTTGTTGAATTTGTTGGTGTTTTTCAATGTTGAAGTTGTTGCTGAATTCTTTGGTGTTTTTCAATTTCGAGGTTGTTGTTGAATTTGTTGGTGTTTTTCAATGTTGAGGTTGTTGTTGTTTTTCAATGTTGAGGTTGTTGTTGTTTTTAAATGTTGGGGTTGTTGTTGAATTTGTTGGTGTTTTTCAATTTTGAGGATGTTGTTGTTTTTCAATGTTGAGGTTGTTGTTGAATTTGTTGGTGTTTTTCCATGATGAGGTTGTTGTTGTTTTTCAAAGTTGAGGTTGTTGTTGAATTTGTTGGTGTTTTTCAATGTTGAGGTTGTTGTTGTTTTTCAATGTTGAGGCTGTTGTTGAATTTGTTGGTGTTTTTCAATTTCGAGGTTGTTGTTGAATTTGTTGGTGTTTCTCAATGTTGAAGTTGTTGATGAATTTGTTGGTGTTTTTCAATGTTGAGGTTGTTGTTGTTTTTCAATGTTGAGGTTGTTGTTGAATTTTTTGGTGTTTTTCAATGTTGAGGTTGTTGTTGAATTTGTTGGTGTTTTTCAATGTTGAGGTTGTTGTTGTTTTTCAATGTTGAGGTTGTTGAATTTGTTCGTGTTTTTCAATCTTGAGGTTGTTGTTGAATTTGTTGGTGTTTTTCAATTTCGAGGTTGTTGTTGAATTTGTTGGTGTTTTTCAATGTTGAGGTTGTTGTTGTTTTTCAATGTTGAGGTTGTTGTTGAATTTGTTGGTGTTTTTTCAATTTTGAGGTTGTTGTTGAATTTGTTGGTGTTTTTCAATGTTGAGGTTGTTGTTGAATTTGTTGGTGTTTTTCAATGTTGAGGTTGTTGTTGTTTTTAAATGTTGAGGTTGTTGTTGAATTTGTTGGTGTATTTTCAATTTTGAGGTTGTTGGTGTTTTTCAATGTTGAGGTTGTTGTTGAATATGATGGTGTTTTTCAATGTCGAGGTTGTTGTTGAATTTGTTGGTGTTTTTCAATGTTGAAGTTGTTGCTGAATTCTTTGGTGTTTTTCAATTTCGAGGTTGTTCTTGAATTTGTTGGTGTTTTTCAATGTTGAGGTTGTTGTTGTTTTTCAATGTTGAGGTTGTTGTTGTTTTTGAATGTTGGGGTTGTTGTTGAATTTGTTGGTGTTTTTCAATTTTGAGGATGTTGTTGTTTTTCAATGTTGAGGTTGTTGTTGAATTTGTTGGTGTTTTTCCATGATGAGGTTGTTGTTGAATTTGTTGGTGTTTCTCAATGTTGAAGTTGTTGATGAATTTGTTGGTGTTTTTCAATGTTGAGGTTGTTGTTGTTTTTCAATGTTGAGGTTGTTGTTGAATTTGTTGGTGTTTTTCAATGTTGAGGTTGTTGTTGTTTTTCAGTGCTGAGGTTGTTGTTGAATTTGTTGCTGTTTTTCAATGTTGAGGTTGTTGTTGAATTTGTTGGTGTTTTTCAATTTCGAGGTTGTTGTTGAATTTGTTGGTGTTTCTCAATGTTGAAGTTGTTGATGAATTTGTTGGTGTTTTTCAATGTTGAGGTTGTTGTTGTTTTTCAATGTTGAGGTTGTTGTTGAATTTGTTGGTGTTTTTCAATGTTGAGGTTGTTGTTGAATATGATGGTGTTTTTCAATGTCGAGGTTGTTGTTGAATTTGTTGGTGTTTTTCAATGTTGAAGTTGTTGCTGAATTCTTTGGTGTTTTTCAATTTCGAGGTTGTTGTTGAATTTGTTGGTGTTTTTCAATGTTGAGGTTGTTGTTGTTTTTCAATGTTGAGGTTGTTGTTGTTTTTAAATGTTGGGGTTGTTGTTGAATTTGTTGGTGTTTTTCAATTTTGAGGATGTTGTTGTTTTTCAATGTTGAGGTTGTTGTTGAATTTGTTGGTGTTTTTCCATGATGAGGTTGTTGTTGTTTTTCAAAGTTGAGGTTGTTGTTGAATTTGTTGGTGTTTTTCAATGTTGAGGTTGTTGTTGTTTTTCAATGTTGAGGTTGTTGTTGAATTTTTTGGTGTTTTTCAATGTTGAGGTTGTTGTTGAATTTGTTGGTGTTTTTCAATGTTGAGGTTGTTGTTCTTTTTCAATGTTGAGGTTGTTGAATTTGTTCGTGTTTTTCAATCTTGAGGTTGTTGTTGAATTTGTTGGTGTTTTTCAATTTCGAGGTTGTTGTTGAATTTGTTGGTGTTTTTCAATGTTGAGGTTGTTGTTGTTTTTCAATGTTGAGGTTGTTGTTGAATTTGTTGGTGTTTTTTCAATTTTGAGGTTGTTGTTGAATTTGTTGGTGTTTTTCAATGTTGAGGTTGTTGTTGAATTTGTTGGTGTTTTTCAATGTTGAGGTTGTTGTTGTTTTTAAATGTTGAGGTTGTTGTTGAATTTGTTGGTGTATTTTCAATTTTGAGGTTGTTCCTGAATTCTTTGGTGTTTTTCAATTTCGAGGTTGTTGTTGAATTTGTTGGTGTTTTTCAATGTTGAGGTTGTTGTTGTTTTTCAATGTTGAGGTTGTTGTTGTTTTTAAATGTTGGGGTTGTTGTTGAATTTGTTGGTGTTTTTCAATTTTGAGGATGTTGTTGTTTTTCAATGTTGAGGTTGTTGTTGAATTTGTTGGTGTTTTTCCATGATGAGGTTGTTGTTGAATTTGTTGGTGTTTCTCAATGTTGAAGTTGTTGATGAATTTGTTGGTGTTTTTCAATGTTGAGGTTGTTGTTGTTTTTCAATGTTGAGGTTGTTGTTGAATTTGTTGGTGTTTTTCAATGTTGAGGTTGTTGTTGTTTTTCAGTGCTGAGGTTGTTGTTGAATTTGTTGCTGTTTTTCAATGTTGAGGTTGTTGTTGAATTTGTTGGTGTTTTTCAATTTCGAGGTTGTTGTTGAATTTGTTGGTGTTTCTCAATGTTGAAGTTGTTGATGAATTTGTTGGTGTTTTTCAATGTTGAGGTTGTTGTTGTTTTTCAATGTTGAGGTTGTTGTTGAATTTGTTGGTGTTTTTCAATGTTGAGGTTGTTGTTGAATATGATGGTGTTTTTCAATGTCGAGGTTGTTGTTGAATTTGTTGGTGTTTTTCAATGTTGAAGTTGTTGCTGAATTCTTTGGTGTTTTTCAATTTCGAGGTTGTTGTTGAATTTGTTGGTGTTTTTCAATGTTGAGGTTGTTGTTGTTTTTCAATGTTGAGGTTGTTGTTGTTTTTAAATGTTGGGGTTGTTGTTGAATTTGTTGGTGTTTTTCAATTTTGAGGATGTTGTTGTTTTTCAATGTTGAGGTTGTTGTTGAATTTGTTGGTGTTTTTCCATGATGAGGTTGTTGTTGTTTTTCAAAGTTGAGGTTGTTGTTGAATTTGTTGGTGTTTTTCAATGTTGAGGTTGTTGTTGTTTTTCAATGTTGAGGCTGTTGTTGAATTTGTTGGTGTTTTTCAATTTCGAGGTTGTTGTTGAATTTGTTGGTGTTTCTCAATGTTGAAGTTGTTGATGAATTTGTTGGTGTTTTTCAATGTTGAGGTTGTTGTTGTTTTTCAATGTTGAGGTTGTTGTTGAATTTGTTGGTGTTTTTCAATGTTGAGGTTGTTGTTGTTTTTCAGTGCTGAGGTTGTTGTTGAATTTGTTGCTGTTTTTCAATGTTGAGGTGGTTGTTGAATTTGTTGGTTTTTTTCAATGTTGAGGTTGTTGTTGTTTTTCAATGTTGAGGTTGTTGTTGTTTTTCAATGTTGAGGTTGTTGTTGAATTTGTTGGTGTTTTTCAATTTCGAGGTTGTTGTTGTTCTTCAATGTTGATGTTGTTGTTGAATTTGTTGGTGTTTTTCAATGTTGAGGTTGTTGTTGTTTTTCAATGCTGAGGTTGTTGTTGAATTTGTTGGTGTTTTTCAATGTTGAGGTTGTTGTTGAATTTGTTGGTGTTTTTCAATGTTGAGGTTGTTGTTGTTCTTCAATGTTGAGGTTGTTGTTGAATTTGTTGGTGTTTTTCAATGTTGAGGTTGTTGTTGTTCTTCAATGTTGAGGTTGTTGTTGAATTTGTTGGTGTTTTTCAATGTTGAGGTTGTTGTTGTTTTTCAATGCTGAGGTTGTTGTTGAATTTGTTGGTGTTTTTCAATGTTGAGGTTGTTGTTGAATTTGTTGGTGTTTTTCATTGTTGAGGTTGTTGTTGTTTTTCAATGTTGAGGTTGTTGTTGAATTTGTTGGTGTTTTTCAATGTTGAGGTTGTTGTTGAATTTGTTGGTGTTTTTCAATGTTGAGGTTGTTGTTGTTTTTAAATGTTGAGGTTGTTGTTGAATTTGTTGGTGTTTTTTCAATTTTGAGGTTGTTGGTGTTTTTCAATGTTGAGGTTGTTGTTGAATTTGATGGTGTTTTTCAATGTCGAGGTTGTTGTTGAATTTGTTGGTGTTTTTCAATGTTGAAGTTGTTGCTGAATTTGTTGGTGTTTTTCAATTTCGAGGTTGTTGTTGTTTTTAAATGTTGGGGTTGTTGTTGAATTTGTTGGTGTTTTTCAATTTTGAGGATGTTGTTGTCTTTCAATGTTGAGGTTGTTGTTGAATTTGTTGGTGTTTTTCCATGATGAGGTTGTTGTTGTTTTTCAAAGTTGAGGTTGTTGTTGAATTTGTTGGTGTTTTTCAATGTTGAGGTTGTTGTTGTTTTTCAATGTTGAGGCTGTTGTTGAATTTGTTGGTGTTTTTCAATTTCGAGGTTGTTGTTGAATTTGTTGGTGTTTCTCAATGTTGAAGTTGTTGTTGAATTTGTTGGTGTTTTTCAATGTTGAGGTTGTTGTTGTTCTCCAATGTTGAGGTTGTTGTTGAATTTGTTGCTGTTTTTGAATGTTGAGGTTGTTGTTGTTTTTCAATGCTGAGGTTGTTGTTGAATTTGTTGGTGTTTTTCAATGTTGAGGTTGTTGTTGAATTTGTTGGTGTTTTTCAATGTTGAGGTTGTTGTTGTTTTTCAATGCTGAGGTTGTTGTTGAATTTGTTGGTGTTTTTCAATGTTTAGGTTGTTGTTGTTTTTCAATGTTGAGGTTGTTGTTGAATTTGTTGGTGTTTTTCAATGTTGAGGTTGTTGTTGTTTTTCAATGTTGAGGTTGTTGTTGAATTTGTTGGTGTTTTTCAATGTTGAGGTTGTTGTTGAATTTGTTGGTGTTTTTCAATGTTGAGGTTGTTGTTGTTTTTCAATGTTGAGGTTGTTGTTGAATTTGTTTGGTGTTTTTCAATTTCGAGGTTGTTGAATTTGTTGGTGTTTTTCAATGTTGAAGTTGTTGTTGAATTTGTTGGTGTTTTTCAATGTTGAGGTTGTCGTTGTTTTTCAATGTTGAGGTTGTTGTTGAATTTGTTGGTGTTTTTCAATTTTGAGGTTGTTGTTGTTTTTCAATGCTGAGGTTGTTGTTGAATTTGTTGGTGTTTTTCAATGTTGAGGTTGTTGTTGAATTTGTTGGTGTTTTTCAATGTTGAGGTTGTTGTTGTTTTTCAATGTTGAGGTTGTTGTTGAATTTGTTGGTGATTTTCAATGTTGAGGTTGTTGTTGTTTTTCAATGTTGAGGTTGTTGTTGAATTTGTTGGTGCTTTTCAATGTTGAGGTTGTTGTTGAATTTGTTGGTGTTTTTCAATGTTGAGGTTGTTGTTGAATTGGTTGGTGTTTTTCAATGTTGAGGTTGTTGTTGAATTTGTTGGTGTTTTTCAATGTTGAGGTTGTTGCTCTTTTTCCATGTTGAGGTTGTTGTTGAATTTGTTGGTGTTTTTCAATGTTGAGATTGTTGTTGTTTTTCAATGTTGAGGTTGTTGTTGAATTTGTTGGTGTTTTTAAATGTTGAGGTTGTTGTTGAATTTGTTGGTGTTTTTCAATGTTGAGGTTGTTGTTGTTTTTCAATGTTGAGGTTGTTGTTGAATTTGTTGGTGTTTTTCAATGTTGAGGTTGTTGTTGTTTTTCAATGCTGAGGTTGTTGTTGAATTTGTTGGTGTTTTTCAATGTTGAGGTTGTTGTTGAATTTGTTGGTGTTTTTCAATGTTGAGGTTGTTGTTGTTTTTCAATGTTGAGGTTCTTGTTGAATTTGTTGGTGTTTTTCAATGTTGAGGCTGTTGTTGTTTTTCAATGTTTAGGTTGTTGTTGAATTTGTTGGTGTTTTTCAATGTTGAGGTTGTTGTTGAATTTGTTGGTGTTTTTCAATCTTGAGGTTGTTGTTGTTTTTCAGTGTTGAGGTTGTTGTTGAATTTGTTGGTGTTTTTCAATGTTGAGTTTGTTGTTGTTTTTCAATGTTGAGGTTGT
Organism: Isurus oxyrinchus; assembly: GCA_026770705.1. NCBI lineage: Eukaryota > Metazoa > Chordata > Chondrichthyes > Lamniformes > Lamnidae > Isurus > Isurus oxyrinchus. Next base: position 2,039,550 of record JANJGN010000086.1, on the reverse strand, counting down.
TGTTGAATTTGTGGGTGTTTTTCAATGTTGAGGTTGTTGTTGTTTTTCAATGTTGAGGTTGTTGTTGAATTTGTTGGTGTTTTTCAATGTTGAGGTTGTTGTTGTTTTTCAATGTTGAGGTTGTTGTTGAATTTGTTGGTGTTTTTCAATGTTGAGGTTGTTGTTGAATTTGTTGGTGTTTTTCAATGTTGAGGTTGTTGTTGTTTTTCAATGTTGAGGTTGTTGAATTTGTTGGTGTTTTTCAAACTTGAGTTTGTTGTTGAATTTGTTGGTGTTTTTCAATGTTGAGGTTGTTGTTGAATTTGTTGGTGTTTTTCAATGTTGAGGTTGTTGTTGTTTTTCAATGTTGAGGTTGTTGTTGAGTTTGTTGGTGTTTTTCAATGTTGAGTTTGTTGTTGAATTTATTGGTGTTTTTCAATGTTGAGGTTGTTGTTGAATTTGTTGGTGTTTTTCAATGTTGAGGTTGTTGTTGTTTTTCAATGTTGAGGTTGTTGTTGAGTTTGTTGGTGTTTTTCAATGTTGAGGTTGTTGTTGAATTTGTTGGTGTTTTTCAATGTTGAGGTTGTTGTTGAATTTGTTGGTGTTTTTCAATGTTGAGGTTGTTGTTGTTTTTAAATGTTGAGGTTGTTGTTGAATTTGTTGGTGTTTTTTCAATTTTGAGGTTGTTGGTGTTTTTCAATGTTGAGGTTGTTGTTGAATTTGATGGTGTTTTTCAATGTCGAGGTTGTTGTTGAATTTGTTGGTGTTTTTCAATGTTGAAGTTGTTGCTGAATTTGTTGGTGTTTTTCAATTTCGAGGTTGTTGTTGTTTTTAAATGTTGGGGTTGTTGTTGAATTTGTTGGTGTTTTTCAATTTTGAGGATGTTGTTGTCTTTCAATGTTGAGGTTGTTGTTGAATTTGTTGGTGTTTTTCCATGATGAGGTTGTTGTTGTTTTTCAAAGTTGAGGTTGTTGTTGAATTTGTTGGTGTTTTTCAATGTTGAGGTTGTTGTTGTTTTTCAATGTTGAGGCTGTTGTTGAATTTGTTGGTGTTTTTCAATTTCGAGGTTGTTGTTGAATTTGTTGGTGTTTCTCAATGTTGAAGTTGTTGTTGAATTTGTTGGTGTTTTTCAATGTTGAGGTTGTTGTTGTTCTCCAATGTTGAGGTTGTTGTTGAATTTGTTGCTGTTTTTGAATGTTGAGGTTGTTGTTGTTTTTCAATGCTGAGGTTGTTGTTGAATTTGTTGGTGTTTTTCAATGTTGAGGTTGTTGTTGAATTTGTTGGTGTTTTTCAATGTTGAGGTTGTTGTTGTTTTTCAATGCTGAGGTTGTTGTTGAATTTGTTGGTGTTTTTCAATGTTTAGGTTGTTGTTGTTTTTCAATGTTGAGGTTGTTGTTGAATTTGTTGGTGTTTTTCAATGTTGAGGTTGTTGTTGTTTTTCAATGTTGAGGTTGTTGTTGAATTTGTTGGTGTTTTTCAATGTTGAGGTTGTTGTTGAATTTGTTGGTGTTTTTCAATGTTGAGGTTGTTGTTGTTTTTCAATGTTGAGGTTGTTGTTGAATTTGTTTGGTGTTTTTCAATTTCGAGGTTGTTGAATTTGTTGGTGTTTTTCAATGTTGAAGTTGTTGTTGAATTTGTTGGTGTTTTTCAATGTTGAGGTTGTCGTTGTTTTTCAATGTTGAGGTTGTTGTTGAATTTGTTGGTGTTTTTCAATTTTGAGGTTGTTGTTGTTTTTCAATGCTGAGGTTGTTGTTGAATTTGTTGGTGTTTTTCAATGTTGAGGTTGTTGTTGAATTTGTTGGTGTTTTTCAATGTTGAGGTTGTTGTTGTTTTTCAATGTTGAGGTTGTTGTTGAATTTGTTGGTGATTTTCAATGTTGAGGTTGTTGTTGTTTTTCAATGTTGAGGTTGTTGTTGAATTTGTTGGTGCTTTTCAATGTTGAGGTTGTTGTTGAATTTGTTGGTGTTTTTCAATGTTGAGGTTGTTGTTGAATTTGTTGGTGTTTTTCAATGTTGAGGTTGTTGTTGAATTTGTTGGTGTTTTTCAATGTTGAGGTTGTTGCTCTTTTTCCATGTTGAGGTTGTTGTTGAATTTGTTGGTGTTTTTCAATGTTGAGATTGTTGTTGTTTTTCAATGTTGAGGTTGTTGTTGAATTTGTTGGTGTTTTTAAATGTTGAGGTTGTTGTTGAATTTGTTGGTGTTTTTCAATGTTGAGGTTGTTGTTGTTTTTCAATGTTGAGGTTGTTGTTGAATTTGTTGGTGTTTTTCAATTTCGAGGTTCTTGTTGAATTTGTTGGTGTTTTTCAATGTTGAGGTTGTTGTTGTTTTTCAATGTTGAGGTTGTTGTTGAATTTGTTGGTGTTTTTCAATGTTGAGGTTGTTGTTGTTTTTCAATGCTGAGGTTGTTGTTGAATTTGTTGGTGTTTTTCAATGTTGAGGTTGTTGTTGAATTTGTTGGTGTTTTTCAATGTTGAGGTTGTTGTTGTTTTTCAATGTTGAGGTTCTTGTTGAATTTGTTGGTGTTTTTCAATGTTGAGGCTGTTGTTGTTTTTCAATGTTTAGGTTGTTGTTGAATTTGTTGGTGTTTTTCAATGTTGAGGTTGTTGTTGAATTTGTTGGTGTTTTTCAATCTTGAGGTTGTTGTTGTTTTTCAGTGTTGAGGTTGTTGTTGAATTTGTTGGTGTTTTTCAATGTTGAGTTTGTTGTTGTTTTTCAATGTTGAGGTTGTTGTTGAATTTGTGGGTGTTTTTCAATGTTGAGGTTGTTGTTGTTTTTCAATGTTGAGGTTGTTGTTGAATTTGTTGGTGTTTTTCAATGTTGAGGTTGTTGTTGTTTTTCAATGTTGAGGTTGTTGTTGAATTTGTTGGTGTTTTTCAATGTTGAGGTTGTTGTTGAATTTGTTGGTGTTTTTCAATGTTGAGGTTGTTGTTGTTTTTCAATGTTGAGGTTGTTGAATTTGTTGGTGTTTTTCAAACTTGAGTTTGTTGTTGAATTTGTTGGTGTTTTTCAATGTTGAGGTTGTTGTTGAATTTGTTGGTGTTTTTCAATGTTGAGGTTGTTGTTGTTTTTCAATGTTGAGGTTGTTGTTGAGTTTGTTGGTGTTTTTCAATGTTGAGTTTGTTGTTGAATTTATTGGTGTTTTTCAATGTTGAGGTTGTTGTTGAATTTGTTGGTGTTTTTCAATGTTGAGGTTGTTGTTGTTTTTCAATGTTGAGGTTGTTGTTGAGTTTGTTGGTGTTTTTCAATGTTGAGGTTGTTGTTGAATTTGTTGGTGTTTTTCAATGTTGAGGTTGTTGTTGAATTTGTTGGTGTTTTTCAATGTTGAGGTTGTTGTTGTTTTTAAATGTTGAAGTTGTTGTTGAATTTGTTGGTGTTTTTTCAATTTTGAGGTTGTTGGTGTTTTTCAATGTTGAGGTTGTTGTTGAATATGATGGTGTTTTTCAATGTCGAGGTTGTTGTTGAATTTGTTGGTGTTTTTCAATGTTGAAGTTGTTGCTGAATTTGTTGGTGTTTTTCAATTTCGAGGTTGTTGTTGAATTTGTTGGTGTTTTTCAATGTTGAGGTTGTTGTTGTTTTTCAATGTTGAGGTTGTTGTTGTTTTTAAATGTTGGGGTTGTTGTTGAATTTGTTGGTGTTTTTCAATTTTGAGGATGTTGTTGTTTTTCAATGTTGAGGTTGTTGTTGAATTTGTTGGTGTTTTTCCATGATGAGGTTGTTGTTGTTTTTCAAAGTTGAGGTTGTTGTTTAATTTGTTGGTGTTTTTCAATGTTGAGGTTGTTGTTGTTTTTCAATGTTGAGGCTGTTGTTGAATTTGTTGGTGTTTTTCAATTTCGAGGTTGTTGTTGAATTTGTTGGTGTTTCTCAATGTTGAAGTTGTTGTTGAATTTGTTGGTGTTTTTCAATGTTGAGGTTGTTGTTGTTTTTCAATGTTGAGGTTGTTGTTGAATTTGTTGGTGTTTTTCAATGTTGAGGTTGTTGTTGTTTTTCAATGCTGAGGTTGTTGTTGAATTTGTTGCTGTTTTTCAATGTTGAGGTTGTTGTTGAATTTGTTGGTGTTTTTCAATGTTGAGGTTGTTGTTGTTTTTCAATGTTGAGGTTGTTGTTGAATTTGTTGCTGTTTTTCAATGTTGAGGTTGTTGTTGTTTTTCAATGTTGAGGTTGTTGTTGAATTTGTTGGTGTTTTTCAATGTTGAGGTTGTTGTTGAATTTGTTGGTGTTTTTCAATGTTGAGGTTGTTGTTGTTTTTCAATGTTGAGGTTGTTGTTGAATTTGTTGGTGTTTTTCAATTTCGAGGTTGTTGTTGAATTTCTTGGTGTTTTTCAATGTTGAAGTTGTTGTTGAATTTGTTGGTGTTTTTCAATGTTGAGGTTGTTGTTGTTCTTCAATGTTGAGGTTGTTGTTGAATTTGTTGGTGTTTTTCAATGTTGAGGTTGTTGCTGTTTTTCAATGCTGAGGTTGTTGTTGAATTTGTTGGTGTTTTTCAATGTTGAGGTTGTTGTTGAATTTGTTGGTGTTTTTCAATGTTGAGGTTGTTGTTGTTTTTCAATGTTGAGGTTGTTGTTGAGTTTGTTGGTGTTTTTCAATGTTGAGTTTGTTGTTGAATTTATTGGTGTTTTTCAATGTTGAGGTTGTTGTTGAATTTGTTGGTGTTTTTCAATGTTGAGGTTGTTGTTGTTTTTCAATGTTGAGGTTGTTGTTGAGTTTGTTGGTGTTTTTCAATGTTGAGGTTGTTGTTGAATTTGTTGGTGTTTTTCAATGTTGAGGTTGTTGTTGAATTTGTTGGTGTTTTTCAATGTTGAGGTTGTTGTTGTTTTTAAATGTTGAAGTTGTTGTTGAATTTGTTGGTGTTTTTTCAATTTTGAGGTTGTTGGTGTTTTTCAATGTTGAGGTTGTTGTTGAATATGATGGTGTTTTTCAATGTCGAGGTTGTTGTTGAATTTGTTGGTGTTTTTCAATGTTGAAGTTGTTGCTGAATTTGTTGGTGTTTTTCAATTTCGAGGTTGTTGTTGAATTTGTTGGTGTTTTTCAATGTTGAGGTTGTTGTTGTTTTTCAATGTTGAGGTTGTTGTTGTTTTTAAATGTTGGGGTTGTTGTTGAATTTGTTGGTGTTTTTCAATTTTGAGGATGTTGTTGTTTTTCAATGTTGAGGTTGTTGTTGAATTTGTTGGTGTTTTTCCATGATGAGGTTGTTGTTGTTTTTCAAAGTTGAGGTTGTTGTTTAATTTGTTGGTGTTTTTCAATGTTGAGGTTGTTGTTGTTTTTCAATGTTGAGGCTGTTGTTGAATTTGTTGGTGTTTTTCAATTTCGAGGTTGTTGTTGAATTTGTTGGTGTTTCTCAATGTTGAAGTTGTTGTTGAATTTGTTGGTGTTTTTCAATGTTGAGGTTGTTGTTGTTTTTCAATGTTGAGGTTGTTGTTGAATTTGTTGGTGTTTTTCAATGTTGAGGTTGTTGTTGTTTTTCAATGCTGAGGTTGTTGTTGAATTTGTTGCTGTTTTTCAATGTTGAGGTTGTTGTTGAATTTGTTGGTGTTTTTCAATGTTGAGGTTGTTGTTGTTTTTCAATGTTGAGGTTGTTGTTGAATTTGTTGCTGTTTTTCAATGTTGAGGTTGTTGTTGTTTTTCAATGTTGAGGTTGTTGTTGAATTTGTTGGTGTTTTTCAATGTTGAGGTTGTTGTTGAATTTGTTGGTGTTTTTCAATGTTGAGGTTGTTGTTGTTTTTCAATGTTGAGGTTGTTGTTGAATTTGTTGGTGTTTTTCAATTTCGAGGTTGTTGTTGAATTTCTTGGTGTTTTTCAATGTTGAAGTTGTTGTTGAATTTGTTGGTGTTTTTCAATGTTGAGGTTGTTGTTGTTCTTCAATGTTGAGGTTGTTGTTGAATTTGTTGGTGTTTTTCAATGTTGAGGTTGTTGCTGTTTTTCAATGCTGAGGTTGTTGTTGAATTTGTTGGTGTTTTTCAATGTTGAGGTTGTTGTTGAATTTGTTGGTGTTTTTCAATGTTGAGGTTGTTGTTATTTTTCAATGTTGAGGTAATTGTTTAAATTGTTGGTGTTTTTCAATCTTGAGGTTGTTGTTGGTTTTCAATGTTGAGGTTGTTGTTGAATTTGTTGGTGTTTTTCAATGTTGAGTTTGTTGTTGTTTTTCAATGTTGAGGTTGTTGTTGAATTTGTGGGTGTTTTTCAATGTTGAGGTTGTTGTTGCTTTTCAATGTTGAGGTTGTTGTTGAATTTGTTGGTGTTTTTCAATGTTGAGGTTGTTGTTGTTTTTCAATGTTGAGGTTGTTGTTGAATTTGTTGGTATTTTTCAAAGTTGAGGTTGTTGTTGAATTTGTTGGTGTTTTTCAATGTTGAGGTTGTTGTTGTTTTTCATTGTTGAGGTTGTTGAATTTGTTCGTGTTTTTCAATCTTGAGTTTGTTGTTGAATTTGTTGGTCTTTTTCAATGTTGAGGTTGTTGTTGAATTTGTTGGTGTTTTAAAATGTTGAGGTTGTTGTTGTTTTTCAATGTTGAGGTTGTTGTTGAGTTTGTTGGTGTTTTTCAATGTTGAGTTTGTTGTTGAATTTGTTGGTGTTTTTCAATGTTGAGGTTGTTGTTGAATTTTTTGGTGTTTTTCAATGTTGAGGTTGTTGTTGTTTTTCAATGTTGAGGTTGTTGTTGAGTTTGTTGGTGTTTTTCAATGTTGAGGTTGTTGTTGAATTTGTTGGTGTTTTTCAATGTTGAGTTTGTGGTTGAATTTGTTGGTGTTTTTCAATGTTGAGGTTGTTGTTGTTTTTAAATGTTGAGGTTGTTGTTGAATTTGTTGGTGTTTTTTCAATTTTGAGGTTGTTGGTGTTTGTCAATGTTGAGGTTGTTGTTTAATATGATGGTGTTTTTCAATGTCGAGGTTGTTGTTGAATTTGTTGGTGTTTTTCAATGTTGAGGTTGTTGTTGAATTTGTTGGTGTTTTTCAATGTTGAGGTTGTTGTTGTTTTTCAATGTTGAGGTTGTTGTTGAGTTTGTTGGTGTTTTTCAATGTTGAGTTTGTTGTTGAATTTGTTGGTGTTTTTCAATGTTGAGGTTGTTGTTGAATTTGTTGGTGTTTTTCAATGTTGAGGTTGTTGGTGTTTTTCAATGTTGAGGTTGTTGTTGAATATGATGTTGTTTTTCAATGTCGAGGTTGTTGTTGAATTTGTTGGTGTTTTTCAATGTTGAAGTTGTTGCTGAATTTGTTGGTGTTTTTCAATTTCGAGGTTGTTGTTGAATTTGTTGGTGTTTTTCAATGTTGAGGTTGTTGTTGTTTTTCAATGTTGAGGTTGTTGTTGTTTTTAAATGTTGGGGTTGTTGTTGAATTTGTTGGTGTTTTTCAATTTTGAGGATCTTGTTGTTTTTCAATGTTGAGGTTGTTGTTGAATTTGTTGGTGTTTTTCCATGATGAGGTTGTTGTTGTTTTTCAAAGTTGAGGTTGTTGTTGAATTTGTTGGTGTTTTTCAATGTTGAGGTTGTTGTTGTTTTTCAATGTTGAGGCTGTTGTTGAATTTGTTGGTGTTTTTCAATTTCGAGGTTGTTGTTGAATTTGTTGGTGTTTCTCAATGTTGAAGTTGTTGTTGAATTTGTTGGTGTCTTTCAATGTTGAGGTTGTTGTTGTTTTTCAATGTTGAGGTTGTTGTTGAATTTGTTGGTGTTTTTCAATGTTGAGGTTGTTGTTGCTTTTCAATGCTGAGGTTGTTGTTGAATTTGTTGCTCTTTTTCAATGTTGAGGTTTTTGTTGAATTTGTTGGTGTTTTTCAATGTTGAAGTTGTTGTTGAATTTGTTGGTGTTTTTCAATGTTGAGGTTGTTGTTGTTCTTCAATGTTGAGGTTGTTGTTGAATTTGTTGGTGTTTTTCAATGTTGAGGTTGTTGTTGTTTTTCAATGCTGAGGTTGTTGTTGAATTTGTTGGTGTTTTTCAATGTTGAGGTTGTTGTTGAATTTGTTGGTGTTTTTCAATGTTGAGGTTGTTGTTGTTTTTCAATGTTGAGGTTGTTGTTGAATTTGTTGGTGTTTTTCAATGTTGAGGTTGTTGTTGAATTTGTTGGTGCTTTTCAATGTTGAGGTTGTTGTTGTTTTTAAATGTTGAGGTTGTTGTTGAATTTGTTGGTGTTTTTTCAATTTTGAGGTTGTTGGTGTTTTTCAATGTTGAGGTTGTTGTTGAATTTGATGGTCTTTTTCAATGTTGAAGTTGTTGCTGAATTTGTTGGTGTTTTTCAATTTCGAGGTTGTTGTTGAATTTGTTGGTGTTTTTCAATGTTGAGGTTGTTGTTGTTTTTCAATGTTGAGGTTGTTGTTGTTTTTAAATGTTGGGCTTGTTGTTGAATTTGTTGGTGTTTTTCAATTTTGAGGATGTTGTTGTTTTTCAATGTTGAGGTTGTTGTTGAATTTGTTGGTGTTTTTCCATGATGAGGTTGTTGTTGCTTTTCAAAGTTGAGGTTGTTGTTGAATTTGTTGGTGTTTTTCAATGTTGAGGCTGTTGTTGTTTTTCAATGTTGAGGCTGTTGTTGAATTTGTTGGTGTTTTTCAATTTCGAGGTTGTTGTTGAATTTGTTGGTGTTTTTCAATGTTGAAGTTGTTGTTGAATTTGTTGGTGTTTTTCAATGTTGAGGTTGTTGTTGTTTTCCAATGCTGAGGTTGTTGTTGAATTTGTTGGTGTTTTTCAATGTTGAGGTTGTTGTTGTTTTTCCATGCTGAGGTTGTTGTTGAATTTGTTGGTGTTTTTCAATGTTGAGGTTGTTGTTGAATTTGTTGGTGTTTTTCAATGTTGAGGTTGTTGTTGTTTTTCAATGTTGAGGTTGTTGTTGAATTTGTTGGTGTTTTTCAATGTTGAGGTTGTTGTTGTTTTTCAATGTTGAGGTTGTTGTTGAATTTGTTGGTGTTTTTCAATGTTGAGGTTGTTGTTGTTTTTCAATGTTGAGGTTGTTGTTGAATTTGTTGGTGTTTTTCAATGTTGAGATTGTTGTTGAATTTGCTCGTGTTTTTCAATGTTGAGGTTGTTGTTGTTTTTCAATGTTGAGGTTGTTGTTGAATTTGTTGGTGCTTTCAATTTCGAGGTTGTTGAATTTGTTGGTGTTTTTCAATGTTGAAGTTGTTGTTGAATTTGTTGGTGTTTTTCAATGTTAAGGTTGTTGTTGTTTTTCAATGTTGAGGTTGTTGTTGAAATTGTTGGTGTTTTTCAATGTTGAGGTTGTTGTTGTTTTTCAATGCTGAGGTTGTTGTTGAATTTGTTGGTGTTTTTCAATGTTGAGGTTGTTGTTGAATTTGTTGGTGTTTTTCAATGTTGAGGTTGTTGTTGTTTTTCAATGTTGAGGTTGTTGTTGAATTTGTTGGTGTTTTTTAATGTTGAGGTTGTTGTTGAATTTGTTGGTGTTTTTCAATGTTGAGGTTGTTGTTGTTTTTAAATGTTGAGGTTGTTGTTGAATTTGTTGGTGTTTTTTCAATTTTGCGGTTGTTGGTGTTTTTCAATGTTGTGGTTGTTGTTGAATTTGATGGTGTTTTTCAATGTCGAGGTTGTTGTTGAATTTGTTGGTGTTTTTCAATGTTGAAGTTGTTGTTGAATTTGTTGGTGTTTTTCAATTTCGAGGTTGTTGTTGAATTTGTTGGTGTTTTTCAATGTTGAAGTTTTTGTTGAATTTGTTGGTGTTTTTCAATGTTGAGGTTGTTGTTGTTTTTCAATGTTGAGGTTGTTGTTGAATTTGTTGGTGTTTTTCAATGTTGAGTTTGTTGTTGAATTTGTTGGTGTTTTTCAATGTTGAGGTTGTTGTTGAATTTGTTGGTGTTTTTCAATGTTGAGGTTGTTGCTGTTTTTCAATGTTGAGGTTGTTGTTGAATTTGTTGGTGTTTTTCAATGTTGAGATTGTTGTTGTTTTTCAATGTTGAGGTTGTTGTTGAATTTGTTGGTGTTTTTAAATGTTGAGGTTGTTGTTGAATTTGTTGGTGTTTTTCAATGTTGAGGTTGTTGTTGTTTTTCAACGTTGAGGTTGTTGTTGAATTTGTTGGTGTTTTTCAATTTCGAGGTTGTTGTTGAATTTGTTGGTGTTTTTCAATGTTGAAGTTGTTGTTGAATTTGTTGGTGTTTTTCAATGTTGAGGTTGTTGTTGTTTTTCAATGTTGAGGTTGTTGTTGAATTTGTTGGTGTTTTTCAATGTTGAGGTTGTTGTTGTTTTTCAATGCTGAGGTTGTTGTTGAATTTGTTGTTGTTTTTCAATGTTGAGGTTGTTGTTGAATTTGTTGGTGTTTTTCAATGTTTAGGTTGTTGTTGAATTTGTTGGTGTTTTTCAATGTTGAGGTTGTTGTTGAATTTGTTGGTGTTTTTCAATGTTGAGGGTGTTGTTGTTTTTCAATGTTGAGGTTCTTGTTGAATTTGTTGGTGTTTTTCAATGTTGAGGTTGTTGTTGTTTTTCAATGTTGAATTTTTTGTTGAATTTGTTGGTGCTTTTCAATGTTGAGGTTGTTGTTTTTCAATGTTGAGGTTGTTGTTGAAATTGTTGGCGTTTTTAAATGTTGAGGTTGATGTTGAATTTGTTGGTGTTTTCAATGTTGAAGTTTTTGTTGAATTTGTTGGTGTTTTTCAATGTTGAGGTTGTTGTTGTTTTTCAATGTTGAGGTTGTTGTTGAATTTGTTGGTGTTTTTCAACGTTGAGGTTGTTGTTGTTTTTCAATGCTGAGGTTGTTGTTGAATTTGTTGGTGTTTTTCAATGTTGAGGTTGTTGTTGAATTTGTTGGTGTTTTTCAATGTTGAGGTTGTTGTTGAATTTGTTGGTGTTTTTCAATGTTGAGGTTGTTGTTGAATTTGTTGGTGTTTTTCAATGTTGAGGTTGTTGTTGTTTTTCAATGTTGAGGTTGTTGTTGAATGTGTTGGTGTTTTTCAATGTTGAGGTTGTTGTTGTTTTTCAATGTTGAATTTTTTGTTGAATTTGTTGGTGCTTTTCAATGTTGAGGTTGTTGTTTTTCAATGTTGAGGTTGTTGTTGAATTTGTTGGCGTTTTTAAATGTTGACGTTGATGTTGAATTTGTTTGTGTTTTCAATGTTGAAGTTTTTGTTGAATTTGTTGGTGTTTTTCAATGTTGAGGTTGTTGTTGTTTTTAAATGTTGAGGTTGTTGTTGAATTTGTTGGTGTTTTTCAATGTTGAGGTTGTTGTTGTTTTTCAATGTTGAGGTTGTTGTTGAATTTGTTGTTGTTTTTCAATGTTGAGGTTGTTGTTGAATTTGTTGGTGTTTTTCAATGTTGAAGTTGTTGTTGAATTTGTTGGTGTTTTTCAATGTTGAGGTTGTTGTTGTTTTTCAATGTTGAGGTTGTTGTTGAATTTGTTGGTGTTTTTCAATGTTGAGGTTGTTGTTGTTTTTCAATGTTGAGGTTGTTGTTGAATTTGTTGGTGTTTTTCAATGTTGAGGTTTTTGTTGAATTTGTTGTTGTTTTTCAATGTTGAGGTTGTTGTTGAATTTGTTGGTGTTTTTCAATGTCGAGGTTGTTGTTGAATTTGTTGGTGTTTTTCAATGTTGAAGTTGTTGTTGAATTTGTTTTTGTTTTTCAATGTTGAGGTTGTTGTTGTTCTTCAATGTTGAGGTTGTTGTTGAATTTGTTGGTGTTTTTCAATGTTGAGGTTGTTGTTGTTTTTCAATGCTGAGGTTGTTGTTGAATTTGTTGGTGTTTTTCAATGTTGAGGTTGTTGTTGAATTTGTTGGTGTTTTTCAATGTTGAGGTTGTTGTTGTTTTTCAATGTTGAGGTTGTTGTTGAATTTGTTGGTGTTTTTCAATGTTGAGGTTGTTGTTGAATTTGTTGGTGCTTTTCAATGTTGAGGTTGTTGTTGTTTTTAAATGTTGAGGTTGTTGTTGAATTTGTTGGTGTTTTTTCAATTTTGAGGTTGTTGGTGTTTTTCAATGTTGAGGTTGTTGTTGAATTTGATGGTCTTTTTCAATGTTGAAGTTGTTGCTGAATTTGTTGGTGTTTTTCAATTTCGAGGTTGTTGTTGAATTTGTTGGTGTTTTTCAATGTTGAGGTTGTTGTTGTTTTTCAATGTTGAGGTTGTTGTTGTTTTTAAATGTTGGGCTTGTTGTTGAATTTGTTGGTGTTTTTCAATTTTGAGGATGTTGTTGTTTTTCAATGTTGTGGTTGTTGTTGAATTTGTTGGTGTTTTTCCATGATGAGGTTGTTGTTGTTTTTCAAAGTTGAGGTTGTTGTTGAATTTGTTGGTGTTTTTCAATGTTGAGGCTGTTGTTGTTTTTCAATGTTGAGGCTGTTGTTGAATTTGTTGGTGTTTTTCAATTTCGAGGTTGTTGTTGAATTTGTTGGTGTTTTTCAATGTTGAAGTTGTTGTTGAATTTGTTGGTGTTTTTCAATGTTGAGGTTGTTGTTGTTTTCCAATGTTGAGGTTGTTGTTGAATTTGTTGGTGTTTTTCAATGTTGAGGTTGTTGTTGTTTTTCAATGCTGAGGTTGTTGTTGAATTTGTTGGTGCTTTTCAATGTTGAGGTTGTTGTTGAATTTGTTGGTGTTTTTCAATGTTGAGGTTGTTGTTGTTTTTCAATGTTGAGGTTGTTGTTGAATTTGTTGGTGTTTTTCAATGTTGAGGTTGTTGTTGTTTTTCAATGTTGAGGTTGTTGTTGAATTTGTTGGTGTTTTTCAATGTTGAAGTTGTTGTTGAATTTGTTGGTGTTTTTCAATGTTGAGGTTGTTGTTGTTTTTCAATGTTGAGGTTGTTGTTGAATTTGTTGGTGTTTTTCAATGTTGAGGTTGTTGTTGTTTTTCAATGCTGAGGTTGTTGTTGAATTTGTTGTTGTTTTTCAATGTTGAGGTTGTTGTTGAATTTGTTGGTGTTTTTCAATGTTGAGGTTGTTGTTGAATTTGTTGGTGTTTTTCAATGTTGAGGTTTTTGTTGAATTTGTTGGTGTTTTTCAATGTTGAGGGTATTGTTGTTTTTCAATGTTGAGGTTCTTGTTGAATTTGTTGGTGTTTTTCAATGTTGAGGTTGTTGTTGTTTTTCAATGTTGAATTTTTTGTTGAATTTGTTGGTGCTTTTCAATGTTGAGGTTGTTGTTTTTCAATGTTGAGGTTGTTGTTGAATTTGTTGGCGTTTTTAAATGTTGAGGTTGATGTTGAATTTGTTGGTGTTTTCAATGTTGAAGTTTTTGTTGAATTTGTTGGTGTTTTTCAATGTTGAGGTTGTTGTTGTTTTTCAATGTTGAGGTTGTTGTTGAATTTGTTGGTCTTTTTCAACGTTGAGGTTGTTGTTGTTTTTCAATGCTGAGGTTGTTGTTGAATTTGTTGGTGTTTTTCAATGCTGAGGTTGTTGTTGAATTTGTTGGTGTTTTTCAATGTTGAGGTTGTTGTTGAATTTGTTGGTGTTTTTCAATGTTGAGGTTGTTGTTGTTTTTCAATGTTGAGGTTGTTGTTGAATTTGTTGGTGTTTTTCAATGTTGAGGTTGTTGTTTTTCAATGTTGAGGTTGTTGTTGAATTTGTTGGTGTTTTTCAATGTTGAGGTTTTTGTTGAATTTGTTGTTGTTTTTCAATGTTGAGGTTGTTGTTGAATTTGTTGGTGTTTTTCAATGTCGAGGTTGTTGTTGAATTTGTTGGTGTTTTTCAATGTTGAAGTTGTTGTTGAATTTGTTGTTGTTTTTCAATGTTGAGGTTGTTGTTGTTCTTCAATGTTGAGGTTGTTGTTGAATTTGTTGGTGTTTTTCAATGTTGAGGTTGTTGTTGTTTTTCAATGCTGATGTTGTTGTTGAATTTGTTGGTGTTTTTCAATGTTGAGGTTGTTGTTGAATTTGTTGGTGTTTTTCAATGTTGAGGTTGTTGTTGTTTTTCAATGTTGAGGTTGTTGTTGAATTTGTTGGTGTTTTTCAATGTTGAGGTTGTTGTTGAATTTGTTGGTGCTTTTCAATGTTGAGGTTGTTGTTGTTTTTAAATGTTGAGGTTGTTGTTGAATTTGTTGGTGTTTTTTCAATTTTGAGGTTGTTGGTGTTTTTCAATGTTGAGGTTGTTGTTGAATTTGATGGTCTTTTTCAATGTTGAAGTTGTTGCTGAATTTGTTGGTGTTTTTCAATTTCGAGGTTGTTGTTGAATTTGTTGGTGTTTTTCAATGTTGAGGTTGTTGTTGTTCTTCAATGTTGAGGTTGTTGTTGTTTTTAAATGTTGGGCTTGTTGTTGAATTTGTTGGTGTTTTTCAATTTTGAGGATGTTGTTGTTTTTCAATGTTGAGGTTGTTGTTGAATTTGTTGGTGTTTTTCCATGATGAGGTTGTTGTTGTTTTTCAAAGTTGAGGTTGTTGTTGAATTTGTTGGTGTTTTTCAATGTTGAGGCTGTTGTTGTTTTTCAATGTTGAGGCTGTTGTTGAATTTGTTGGTGTTTTTCAATTTCGAGGTTGTTGTTGAATTTGTTGGTGTTTTTCAATGTTGAAGTTGTTGTTGAATTTGTTGGTGTTTTTCAATGTTGAGGTTGTTGTTGTTTTCCAATGTTGAGGTTGTTGTTGAATTTGTTGGTGTTTTTCAATGTTGAGGTTGTTGTTGTTTTTCAATGCTCAGGTTCTTGTTGAATTTGTTGGTGTTTTTCAATGTTGAGGTTGTTGTTGAATTTGTTGGTGTTTTTCAATGTTGAGGTTGTTGTTGTTTTTCAATGTTGAGGTTGTTGTTGAATTTGTTGGTGTTTTTCAATGTTGAGGTTGTTGTTGTTTTTCAATGTTGAGGTTGTTGTTGAATTTGTTGGTGTTTTTCAATGTTGAGGTTGTTGTTGTTTTTCAATGTTGAGGTTGCCGTTGAATTTGTTGGTGTTTTTCAATGTTGAGGTTGTTGTTGAATTTGTTGGTGTTTTTCAATGTTGAGGTTGTTGTTGTTTTTCAATGTTGAGGTTGTTGTTGAATTTGTTGGTGTTTTTCAATTTCGAGGTTGTTGAATTTGTTGGTGTTTTTCAATGTTGAAGTTGTTGTTGAATTTGTTGGTGTTTTTCAATGTTGAGGTTGTTGTTGTTTTTCAATGTTGAGGTTGTTGTTGAATTTGTTGGTGTTTTTCAATGTTGAGGTTGTTGTTGTTTTTCAATGCTGAGGTTGTTGTTGAATTTGTTGGTGTTTTTCAATGTTGAGGTTGTTGTTGAATTTGTTGGTGTTTTTCAATGTTGAGGTTGTTGTTGTTTTTCAATGTTGAGGTTGTTGTTGAATTTGTTGGTGTTTTTTAATGTTGAGGTTGTTGTTGAATTTGTTGGTGTTTTTCAATGTTGAGGTTGTTGTTGTTTTTAAATGTTGAGGTTGTTGTTGAATTTGTTGGTGTTTTTTCAATTTTGAGGTTGTTGGTGTTTTTCAATGTTGAGGTTGTTGTTGAATTTGATGGTGTTTTTCAATGTCGAGGTTGTTGTTGAATTTGTTGGTGCTTTTCAATGTTGAAGTTGTTGTTGAATTTGTTGGTGTTTTTCAATTTCGAGGTTGTTGTTGAATTTGTTGGTGCTTTTCAATGTTGAAGTTTTTGTTGAATTTGTTGGTGTTTTTCAATGTTGAGGTTGTTGTTGTTTTTCAATGTTGAGGTTGTTGTTGAATTTGTTGGTGTTTTTCAATGTTGAGTTTGTTGTTGAATTTGTTGGTGTTTTTCAATGTTGAGGTTGTTGTTGAATTTGTTGGTGTTTTTCAATGTTGAGGTTGTTGCTGTTTTTCAATGTTGAGGTTGTTGTTGAATTTGTTGGTGTTTTTCAATGTTGAGATTGTTGTTGTTTTTCAATGTTGAGGTTGTTGTTGAATTTGTTGGTGTTTTTAAATGTTGAGGTTGTTGTTGAATTTGTTGGTGTTTTTCAATGTTGAGGGTGTTGTTGTTTTTCAATGTTGAGGTTCTTGTTGAATTTGTTGGTGTTTTTCAATGTTGAGGTTGTTGTTGTTTTTCAATGTTGAATTTTTTGTTGAATTTGTTGGTGCTTTTCAATGTTGAGGTTGTTGTTTTTCAATGTTGAGGTTGTTGTTGAATTTGTTGGCGTTTTTAAATGTTGAGGTATGTTGAATTTGTTGGTGTTTTCAATGTTGAAGTTTTTGTTGAATTTGTTGGTGTTTTTCAATGTTGAGGTTGTCGTTGTTTTTCAATGTTGAGGTTGTTGTTGAATTTGTTGGTGTTTTTCAACGTTGAGGTTGTTGTTGTTTTTCAATGCTGAGGTTGTTGTTGAATTTGTTGATGTTTTTCAATGTTGAGGTTGTTGTTGAATTTGTTGTTGTTTTTCAATGTTGAGGTTGTTGTTGAATTTGTTGGTGTTTTTCAATGTTGAGGTTGTTGTTGAATTTGTTGGTGTTTTTCAATGTTGAGGTTGTTGTTGTTTTTCAATGTTGAGGTTGTTGTTGAATTTGTTGGTGTTTTTCAATGTTGAGGTTGTTGTTGTTTTTCAATGTTGAATTTTTTGTTGAATTTGTTGGTGCTTTTCAATGTTGAGGTTGTTGTTTTTCAATGTTGAGGTTGTTGTTGAATTTGTTGGCGTTTTTAAATGTTGAGGTTGATGTTGAATTTGTTGGTGTTTTCAATGTTGAAGTTTTTGTTGAATTTGTTGGTGTTTTTCAATGTTGAGGTTGTTGTTGTTTTTCAATGTTGAGGTTGTTGTTGAATTTGTTGGTGTTTTTCAATGTTGAGGTTGTTGTTGTTTTTCAATGTTGAGGTTGTTGTTGAATTTGTTGGTGTTTTTCAATTTTGAGGTTGTTGTTGAATTTGTTGGTGTTTTTCAATGTTGAAGTTGTTGTTGAATTTGTTGGTGTTTTTCAATGTTGAGGTTGTTGTTGTTTTTCAATGTTGAGGTTGTTGTTGAATTTGTTGGTGTTTTTCAATGTTGAGGTTGTTGTTGTTTTTAAATGTTGAGGTTGTTGTTGAATTTGTTGGTGTTTTTTCAATTTTGAGGTTGTTGGTGTTTTTCAATGTTGAGGTTGTTGTTGAATTTGATGGTGTTTTTCAATGTCGAGGTTGTTGTTGAATTTGTTGGTGTTTTTCAATGTTGAAGTTGTTGTTGAATTTGTTGGTGTTTTTCAATTTCGAGGTTGTTGTTGAATTTGTTGGTGCTTTTCAATGTTGAAGTTTTTGTTGAATTTGTTGGTGTTTTTCAATGTTGAGGTTGTTGTTGTTTTTCAATGTTGAGGTTGTTGTTGAATTTGTTGGTGTTTTTCAATGTTGAGTTTGTTGTTGAATTTGTTGGTGTTTTTCAATGTTGAGGTTGTTGTTGAATTTGTTGGTGTTTTTCAATGTTGAGGTTGTTGCTGTTTTTCAATGTTGAGGTTGTTGTTGAATTTGTTGGTGTTTTTCAATGTTGAGATTGTTGTTGTTTTTCAATGTTGAGGTTGTTGTTGAATTTGTTGGTGTTTTTAAATGTTGAGGTTGTTGTTGAATTTGTTGGTGTTTTTCAATGTTGAGGGTGTTGTTGTTTTTCAATGTTGAGGTTCTTGTTGAATTTGTTGGTGTTTTTCAATGTTGAGGTTGTTGTTGTTTTTCAATGTTGAATTTTTTGTTGAATTTGTTGGTGCTTTTCAATGTTGAGGTTGTTGTTTTTCAATGTTGAGGTTGTTGTTGAATTTGTTGGCGTTTTTAAATGTTGAGGTATGTTGAATTTGTTGGTGTTTTCAATGTTGAAGTTTTTGTTGAATTTGTTGGTGTTTTTCAATGTTGAGGTTGTCGTTGTTTTTCAATGTTGAGGTTGTTGTTGAATTTGTTGGTGTTTTTCAACGTTGAGGTTGTTGTTGTTTTTCAATGCTGAGGTTGTTGTTGAATTTGTTGATGTTTTTCAATGTTGAGGTTGTTGTTGAATTTGTTGTTGTTTTTCAATGTTGAGGTTGTTGTTGAATTTGTTGGTGTTTTTCAATGTTGAGGTTGTTGTTGAATTTGTTGGTGTTTTTCAATGTTGAGGTTGTTGTTGTTTTTCAATGTTGAGGTTGTTGTTGAATTTGTTGGTGTTTTTCAATGTTGAGGTTGTTGTTGTTTTTCAATGTTGAATTTTTTGTTGAATTTGTTGGTGCTTTTCAATGTTGAGGTTGTTGTTTTTCAATGTTGAGGTTGTTGTTGAATTTGTTGGCGTTTTTAAATGTTGAGGTTGATGTTGAATTTGTTGGTGTTTTCAATGTTGAAGTTTTTGTTGAATTTGTTGGTGTTTTTCAATGTTGAGGTTGTTGTTGTTTTTCAATGTTGAGGTTGTTGTTGAATTTGTTGGTGTTTTTCAATGTTGAAGTTGTTGTTGTTTTTCAAAGTTGAGGTTGTTGTTGAATTTGTTGGTGTTTTTCAATGTTGAGGTTGTTGTTGAATTTGTTGGTGTTTTTCAATGTTGAAGTTGTTGTTGAATTTGTTGGTGTTTTTCAATGTTGAGGTTGTTGTTGTTTTTCAATGTTGAGGTTGTTGTTGAATTTGTTGGTGTTTTTCAATGTTGAGGTTGTTGTTTTTCAATGTTGAGGTTGTTGTTGAATTTGTTGGTGTTTTTCAATGTTGAGGTTTTTGTTGAATTTGTTGTTGTTTTTCAATGTTGAGGTTGTTGTTGAATTTGTTGGTGTTTTTCAATGTCGAGGTTGTTGTTGAATTTGTTGGTGTTTTTCAATGTTGAAGTTGTTGTTGAATTTGTTGTTGTTTTTCAATGTTGAGGTTGTTGTTGTTCTTCAATGTTGAGGTTGTTGTTGAATTTGATGGTGTTTTTCAATGTCGAGGTTGTTGTTGAATTTGTTGGTGTTTTTCAATGTTGAAGTTGTTGTTGAATTTGTTGGTGTTTTTCAATTTCGAGGTTGTTGTTGAATTTGTTGGTGCTTTTCAATGTTGAAGTTTTTGTTGAATTTGTTGGTGTTTTTCAATGTTGAGGTTGTTGTTGTTTTTCAATGTTGAGGTTGTTGTTGAATTTGTTGGTGTTTTTCAATGTTGAGTTTGTTGTTGAATTTGTTGGTGTTTTTCAATGTTGAGGTTGCTGTTGAATTTGTTGGTGTTTTTCAATGTTGAGGTTGTTGCTGTTTTTCAATGTTGAGGTTGTTGTTGAATTTGTTGGTGTTTTTCAATGTTGAGATTGTTGTTGTTTTTCAATGTTGAGGTTGTTGTTGAATTTGTTGGTGTTTTTAAATGTTGAGGTTGTTGTTGAATTTGTTGGTGTTTTTCAATGTTGAGGGTGTTGTTGTTTTTCAATGTTGAGGTTCTTGTTGAATTTGTTGGTGTTTTTCAATGTTGAGGTTGTTGTTGTTTTTCAATGTTGAATTTTTTGTTGAATTTGTTGGTGCTTTTCAATGTTGAGGTTGTTGTTTTTCAATGTTGAGGTTGTTGTTGAATTTGTTGGCGTTTTTAAATGTTGAGGTTGATGTTGAATTTGTTGGTGTTTTCAATGTTGAAGTTTTTGTTGAATTTGTTGGTGTTTTTCAATGTTGAGGTTGTTGTTGTTTTTCAATGTTGAGGTTGTTGTTGAATTTGTTGGTGTTTTTCAACGTTGAGGTTGTTGTTGTTTTTCAATGTTGAGGTTGTTGTTGAATTTGTTGATGTTTTTCAATGTTGAGGTTGTTGTTGAATTTGTTGTTGTTTTTCAATGTTGAGGTTGTTGTTGAATTTTTTGGTGTTTTTCAATGTTGAGGTTGTTGTTGAATTTGTTGGTGTTTTTCAATGTTGAGGTTGTTGTTGTTTTTCAATGTTGAGGTTGTTGTTGAATTTGTTGGTGTTTTTCAATGTTGAGGTTGTTGTTGTTTTTCAATGTTGAATTTTTTGTTGAATTTGTTCGTGCTTTTCAATGTTGAGGTTGTTGTTTTTCAATGTTGAGGTTGTTGTTGAATTTGTTGGCGTTTTTAAATGTTGAGTTTGATGTTGAATTTGTTGGTGTTTTCAATGTTGAAGTTTTTGTTGAATTTGTTGGTGTTTTTCAATGTTGAGGTTGTTGTTGTTTTTCAATGTTGAGGTTGTTGTTGAATTTGTTGGTGTTTTTCAATGTTGAGGTTGTTGTTGTTTTTCAATGTTGAGGTTGTTGTTGAATTTGTTGGTGTTTTTCAATGTTGAGGTTGTTGTTGAATTTGTTGGTGTTTTTCAATGTTGAAGTTGTTGTTGAATTTGTTGGTGTTTTTCAATGTTGAGGTTGTTGTTGTTTTTCAATGTTGAGGTTGTTGTTGAATTTGTTGGTGTTTTTCAATGTTGAGGTTGTTGTTTTTCAATGTTGAGGTTGTTGTTGAATTTGTTGGTGTTTTTCAATGTTGAGGTTTTTGTTGAATTTGTTGTTGTTTTTCAATGTTGAGGTTGTTGTTGAATTTGTTGGTGTTTTTCAATGTCGAGGTTGTTGTTGAATTTGTTGGTGTTTTTCAATGTTGAAGTTGTTGTTGAATTTGTTGTTGTTTTTCAATGTTGAGGTTGTTGTTGTTCTTCAATGTTGAGGTTGTTGTTGAATTTGTTGGTGTTTTTCAATGTTGAGGTTGTTGTTGTTTTTCAATGCTGAGGTTGTTGTTGAATTTGTTGGTGTTTTTCAATGTTGAGGTTGTTGTTGAATTTGTTGGTGTTTTTCAATGTTGAGGTTGTTGTTGTTTTTCAATGTTGAGGTTGTTGTTGAATTTGTTGGTGTTTTTCAATGTTGAGGTTGTTGTTGAATTTGTTGGTGCTTTTCAATGTTGAGGTTGTTGTTGTTTTTAAATGTTGAGGTTGTTGTTGAATTTGTTGGTGTTTTTTCAATTTTGAGGTTGTTGGTGTTTTTCAATGTTGAGGTTGTTGTTGAATTTGAAGGTCTTTTTCAATGTTGAAGTTGTTGCTGAATTTGTTGGTGTTTTTCAATTTCGAGGTTGTTGTTGACTTTGTTTGTGTTTTTCAATGTTGAGGTTGTTGTTGTTTTTCAATGTTGAGGTTGTTGTTGTTTTTAAATGTTGGGCTTGTTGTTGAATTTGTTGGTGTTTTTCAATTTTGAGGATGTTGTTGTTTTTCAATGTTGAGGTTGTTGTTGAATTTGTTGGTGTTTTTCAATGTTGAGGCTGTTGTTGTTTTTCAATGTTGAGTCTGTTGTTGAATTTGTTGGTGTTTTTCAATTTCGAGGTTGTTGTTGAATTTGTTGGTGTTTTTCAATGTTGAAGTTGTTGTTGAATTTGTTGGTGTTTTTCAATGTTGAGGTTGTTGTTGTTTTCCAATGTTGAGGTTGTTGTTGAATTTGTTGGTGTTTTTCAATGTTGAGGTTGTTGTTGTTTTTCAATGCTGAGGTTGTTGTTGAATTTGTTGGTGTTTTTCAATGTTGAGGTTGTTGTTGAATTTGTTGGTGTTTTTCAATGTTGAGGTTGTTGTTGTTTTTCAATGTTGAGGTTGTTGTTGAATTTGTTGGTGTTTTTCAATGTTGAGGTTGTTGTTGTTTTTCAATGTTGAGGTTGTTGTTGAATTTGTTGGTGTTTTTCAATGTTGAGGTTGTTGTTGTTTTTCAATGTTGAGGTTGTTGTTGAATTTGTTGGTGTTTTTCAATGTTGAGGTTGTTGTTGAATATGTTGGTGTTTTTCAATGTTGAGGTTGTTGTTGTTTTTCAATGTTGAGGTTGTTGTTGAATTTGTTGGTGTTTTTCAATTTCGAGGTTGTTGAATTTGTTGGTGTTTTTCAATGTTGAAGTTGTTGTTGAATTTGTTGGTGTTTTTCAATGTTGAGGTTGTTGTTGTTTTTCAATGTTGAGGTTGTTCTTGAATTTGTTGGTGTTTTTCAATGTTGAGGTTGTTGTTGTTTTTCAATGCTGAGGTTGTTGTTGAATTTGTTGGTGTTTTTCCATGTTGAGGTTGTTGTTGAATTTGCTGGTGTTTTTCAATGTTGAGGTTGTTGTTGTTTTTCAATGTTGAGGTTGTTGTTGAATTTGTTGGTGTTTTTTAATGTTGAGGTTGTTGTTGAATTTGTTGGTGTTTTTCAATGTTGAGGTTGTTGTTGTTTTTAAATGTTGAGGTTGTTGTTGAATTTGTTGGTGTTTTTTCAATTTTGAGGTTGTTGGTGTTTTTCAATGTTGAGGTTGTTGTTGAATTTGATGGTGTTTTTCAATGTCGAGGTTGTTGTTGAATTTGTTGGTGTTTTTCAATGTTGAAGTTGTTGTTGAATTTGTTGGTGTTTTTCAATTTCGAGGTTGTTGTTGAATTTGTTGGTGTTTTTCAATGTTGAAGTTTTTGTTGAATTTGTTGGTGTTTTTCAATGTTGAGGTTGTTGTTGTTTTTCAATGTTGAGGTTGTTGTTGAATTTGTTGGTGTTTTTCAATGTTGAGTTTGTTGTTGAATTTGTTGGTGTTTTTCAATGTTGAGGTTGTTGTTGAATTTGTTGGTGTTTTTCAATGTTGAGGTTGTTGCTGTTTTTCAATGTTGAGGTTGTTGTTGAATTTGTTGGTGTTTTTCAATGTTGAGATTGTTGTTGTTTTTCAATGTTGAGGTTGTTGTTGAATTTGTTGGTGTTTTTAAATGTTGAGGTTGTTGTTGAATTTGTTGGTGTTTTTCAATGTTGAGGTTGTTGTTGTTTTTCAATGTTGAGGTTGTTGTTGAATTTGTTGGTGTTTTTCAATGTTGAGGTTGTTGTTGTTTTTCAATGTTGAGGTTGTTGTTGAATTTGTTGGTGTTTTTCAATTTCGAGGTAGTTGTTGAATTTGTTGGTGTTTTTCAATGTTGAAGTTGTTGTTGAATTTGTTGGTGTTTTTTAATGTTGAGGTTGTTGTTGTTTTTCAATGTTGAGGTTGTTGTTGAATTTGTTGGTGTTTTTCAATGTTGAGGTTGTTGTTGTTTTTCAATGCTGAGGTTGTTGTTGAATTTGTTGTTGTTTTTCAATGTTGAGGTTGTTGTTGAATTTGTTGGTGTTTTTCAATGTTGAGGTTGTTGTTGAATTTGTTGGTGTTTTTCAATGTTGAGGTTGTTGTTGAATTTGTTGGTGTTTTTCAATGTTGAGGGTGTTGTTGTTTTTCAATGTTGACGTTCTTGTTGAATTCGTTGGTGTTTTTCAATGTTGAGGTTGTTGTTGTTTTTCAATGTTGAATTTTTTGTTGAATTTGTTGGTGCTTTTCAATGTTGAGGTTGTTGTTTTTCAATGTTGAGGTTGTTGTTGAATTTGTTGGCGTTTTTAAATGTTGAGGTTGATGTTGAATTTGTTGGTGTTTTCAATGTTGAAGTTTTTGTTGAATTTGTTGGTGTTTTTCAATGTTGAGGTTGTTGTTGTTTTTCAATGTTGAGGTTGTTGTTGAATTTGTTGGTGTTTTTCAACGTTGAGGTTGTTCTTGTTTTTCAATGCTGAGGTTGTTGTTGAATTTGTTGGTGTTTTTCAATGTTGAGGTTGTTGTTGAATTTGTTGGTGTTTTTCAATGTTGAGTTTGTTGTTGAATTTGTTGGTGTTTTTCAATGTTGAGGTTGTTGTTGAATTTGATGGTGTTTTTCAATGTTGAGGTTGTTGTTGTTTTTCAATGTTGAGGTTGTTGTTGAATTTGTTGGTGTTTTTCAATGTTGAGGTTGTTGTTGTTTTTCAATGTTGAGTTTTTTGTTGAATTTGTTGGTGCTTTTCAATGTTGAGGTTGTTGTTTTTCAATGTTGAGGTTGTTGTTGAATTTGTTGGCGTTTTTAAATGTTGAGGTTGATGTTGAATTTGTTGGTGTTTTCAATGTTGAAGTTTTTGTTGAATTTGTTGGTGTTTTTCAATGTTGAGGTTGTTGTTGTTTTTCAATGTTGAGGTTGTTGTTGAATTTGTTGGTGTTTTTCAATGTTGAGGTTGTTGTTGTTTTTCAATGTTGAGGTTGTTGTTGAATTTGTTGGTGTTTTTCAATGTTGAGGTTGTTGTTGAATTTGTTGGTGTTTTTCAATGTTGAAGTTGTTGTTGAATTTGTTGGTGTTTTTCAATGTTGAGGTTGTTGTTGTTTTTCAATGTTGAGGTTGTTGTTGAATTTGTTGTTGTTTTTCAATGTTGAGGTTGTTGTTGTTTTTCAATGTTGAGGTTGTTGTTGAATTTGTTGGTGTTTTTCAATGTTGAGGTTTTTGTTGAATTTGTTGGTGTTTTTCAATGTTGAGGTTGTTGTTGAATTTGTTGGTGTTTTTCAATGTTGAGGTTGTTGTTGTTTTTCAGTGTTGAGGTTGTTGTTGAATTTGTTGGTGTTTTTCAATGTTGAGGTTGTTGTTGTTTTTCAATGTTGAATTTTTTGTTGAATTTGTTGGTGCTTTGCAATGTTGAGGTGGTTGTTTTTCAATGTTGAGGTTGTTGTTGAATTTGTTGGCGTTTTTAAATGTTGAGGTTGATGTTGAATTTGTTGGTGTTTTCAATGTTGAAGTTTTTGTTGAATTTGTTGGTGTTTTTCAATGTTGAGGTTGTTGTTGTTTTTCAATGTTGAGGTTGTTGTTGAATTTGTTGGTGTTTTTCAATGTTGAGGTTGATGTTGTTTTTCAATGCTGAGGTTGTTGTTGAATTTGTTGTTGTTTTTCAATGTTGAGGTTGTTGTTGAGTTTGTTGGTGTTTTTCAATGTTGAGGTTGTTGTTGTTTTTCAATGTTGATGTTGTTGTTGAATTTGTTGGTGATTTTCAATGTTGAGGTTGTTGTTGTTTTTCAATGTTGAGGTTGTTGTTGAATTTGTTGGTGTTTTTCAATGTTGAGTTTGTTGTTGAATTTGTTGGTGTTTTTCAATGTTGACGTTGTTGTTGAATTTGTTGGTGTTTTTCAATGTTGAGGTTGTTGTTGAATTTGTTGGTGTTTTTCAATGTTGAGGTTGTTGTTGTTTTTCAATGTTGAGGTTGTTGTTGTTTTTAAATGTTGGGCTTGTTGTTGAATTTGTTGGTGTTTTTCAATTTTGAGGATGTTGTTGTTTTTCAATGTTGAGGTTGTTGTTGAATTTGTTGGTGTTTTTCCATGATGAGGTTGTTATTGTTTTTCAAAGTTGAGGTTGTTGTTGAATTTGTTGGTGTTTTTCAATGTTGAGGCTGTTGTTGTTTTTCAATGTTGAGGCTGTTGTTGAATTTGTTGGTGTTTTTCAATTTCGAGGTTCTTGTTGAATTTGTTGGTGTTTCTCAATGTTGAAGTTGTTGTTGAATTTGTTGGTGTTTTTCAATGTTGAGGTTGTTGTTGTTTTCCAATGTTGAGGTTGTTGTTGAATTTGTTGGTGTTTTTCAATGTTGAGGATGTTGTTGTTTTTCAATGCTGAGGTTGTTGTTGAATTTGTTGGTGTTTTTCAATGTTGAGGTTGTTGTTGAATTTGTTGGTGTTTTTCAATGTTAAGGTTGTTGTTGTTTTTCAATGTTGAGGTTGTTGTTGAATTTGTTGGTGTTTTTCAATGTTGAGGTTGTTGTTGTTTTTCAATGTTGAGGTTGTTGTTGAATTTGTTGGTGTTTTTCAATGTTGAGGTTGTTGTTGTTTTTCAATGTTGAGGTTGTTGTTGAATTTGTTGGTGTTTTTCAATGTTGAGGTTGTTGTTGAATTTGTTGGTGTTTTTCAATGTTGAGGTTGTTGTTGTTTTTCAATGTTGAGGTTGTTGTTGAATTTGTTGGTGTTTTTCAATTTCGAGGTTGTTGAATTTGTTGGTGTTTTTCAATGTTGAAGTTGTTGTTGAATTTGTTGGTGTTTTTCAATGTTGAGGTTGTTGTTGTTTTTCAATGTTGAGGTTGTTGTTGAATTTGTTGGTGTTTTTCAATGTTGAGGTTGTTGTTGTTTTTCAATGCTGAGGTTGTTGTTGAATTTGTTGGTGTTTTTCAATGTTGAGGTTGTTGTTGAATTTGTTGGTGTTTTTCAATGTTGAGGTTGTTGTTGTTTTTCAATGTTGAGGTTGTTGTTGAATTTGTTGGTGTTTTTTAATGTTGAGGTTGTTGTTGAATTTGTTGGTGTTTTTCAATGTTGAGGTTGTTGTTGTTTTTCAATGTTGAGGTTGTTGTTGAATCTGTTGGTGTTTTTTCAATTTTGAGGTTGTTGGTGTTTTTCAATGTTGAGGTTGTTGTTGAATTTGATGGTGTTTTTCAATGTCGAGGTTGTTGTTGAATTTGTTGGTGTTTTTCAATGTTGAAGTTGTTGTTGAATTTGTTGGTGTTTTTCAATTTCGAGGTTGTTGTTGAATTTGTTGGTGTTTTTCAATGTTGAAGTTTTTGTTGAATTTGTTGGTGTTTTTCAATGTTGAGGTTGTTGTTGTTTTTCAATGTTGAGGTTGTTGTTGAATTTGTTGGTGTTTTTCAATGTTGAGGTTGTTGTTGAATTTGTTGGTGTTTTTCAATGTTGAGATTGTTGTTGTTTTTCAATGTTGAGGTTGTTGTTGAATTTGTTGGTGTTTTTAAATGTTGAGGTTGTTGTTGAATTTGTTGGTGTTTTTCAATGTTGAGGTTGTTGTTGTTTTTCAATGTTGAGGTTGTTGTTGAATTTGTTGGTGTTTTTCAATGTTGAGGTTGTTGTTGTTTTTCAATGTTGAGGTTGTTGTTGAAATTGTTGGTGTTTTTCAATTTCGATGTTGTTGTTGAATTTGTTGTTGTTTTTCAATGTTGAAGTTGTTGTTGAATTTGTTGGTGTTTTTCAATGTTGAGGTTGTTGTTGTTTTTCAATGTTGAGGTTGTTGTTGAATTTGTTGGTGTTTTTCAATGTTGAGGTTGTTGTTGTTTTTCAATGCTGAGGTTGTTGTTGAATTTGTTGGTGTTTTTCAATGTTGAGGTTGTTGTTGAATTTGTTGGTGTTTTTCAATGTTGAGGTTGTTGTTGCATTTGTTGGTGTTTTTCAATGTTGAGGTTGTTGTTGAATTTGTTGGTGCTTTTCAATGTTGAGGTTGTTGTTGTTTTTCAATTTTGAGGTTGTTGTTGAATTTGTTGGTGTTTTTCAATGTTGAGGTTGTTGTTGTTTTTCAATGTTGAATTTTTTGTTGAATTTGTTGGTGCTTTTCAATGTTGAGGTTGTTGTTTTTCAATGTTGAGGTTGTTGTTGAATTTGTTGGCGTTTTTAAATGTTGAGGTTGATGTTGAACTTGTTGGTGTTTTCAATGTTGAAGATTTTGTTGAATTTGTTGGTGTTTTTCAATGTTGAGGTTGTTGTTGTTTTTCAATGTTGAGGTTGTTGTTGAATTTGTTGGTGTTTTTCAATGTTGAGGTTGTTGTTGTTTTTCAATGCTGAGGTTGTTGTTGAATTTGTTGGTGTTTTTCAATGTTGAGGTTGTTGTTGAATTTGTTGGTGTTTTTCAATGTTGAGGTTGTTGTTGTTTTTCAATGTTGAGGTTGTTGTTGAATTTGTTGGTGATTTTCAATGTTGAGGTTGTTGTTGTTTTTCAATGTTGAGGTTGTTGTTGAATTTGTTGGTGCTTTTCAATGTTGAGGTTGTTGTTGAATTTGTTGGTGTTTTTCAATGTTGAGGTTGTTGTTGTTTTTCAATGTTGAGGTTGTTGTTGAATTTGTTGGTGTTTTTCAATGTTGAGTTTGTTGTTGAATTTGTTGGTGTTTTTCAATGTTGACGTTGTTGTTGAATTTGTTGGTGTTTTTCAATGTTGAGGTTGTTGCTGTTTTTCAATGTTGAGGTTGTTGTTGAATTTGTTGGTGTTTTTCAATGTTGAGATTGTTGTTGTTTTTCAATGTTGAGGTTGTTGTTGAATTTGTTGGTGTTTTTAAATGTTGAGGTTGTTGTTGAATTTGTTGGTGTTTTTCAATGTTGAGGTTGTTGTTGTTTTTCAATGTTGAGGTTGTTGTTGAATTTGTTGGTGTTTTTCAATGTTGAGGTTGTTGTTGTTTTTCAATGTTGAGGTTGTTGTTGAATTTGTTGGTGTTTTTCAATTTCGAGGTTGTTGTTGAATTTGTTGGTGTTTTTCAATGTTGAAGTTGTTGTTGAATTTGTTGGTGTTTTTCAATGTTGAGGTTGTTGTTGTTTTTCAATGTTGAGGTTGTTGTTGAATTTGTTGGTATTTTTCAATGTTGAGGTTGTTGTTGTTTTTCAATGCTGAGGTTGTTGTTGAATTTGTTGGTGTTTTTCAATGTTGAGGTTGTTGTTGAATTTCAATGTTGAGGTTGTTGTTGAATTTGTTGGTGTTTTTCAATGTTGAGGTTGTTGTTGTTTTTCAATGTTGAGGTTGTTGTTGAATTTGTTGGTGTTTTTCAATTTCGAGGTTGTTGTTGAATTTGTTGGTGTTTTTCAATGTTGAAGTTGTTGTTGAATTTGCTGGTGTTTTTCAATGTTGAGGTTGTTGTTGTTTTTCAATGTTGAGGTTGTTGTTGAATTTGTTGGTATTTTTCAATGTTGAGGTTGTTGTTGTTTTTCAATGCTGAGGTTGTTGTTGAATTTGTTGGTGTTTTTCAATGTTGAGGTTGTTGTTGAATTTGTTGCTGTTTTTCAATGTTGAGGTTGTTGTTGAATTTGTTGTGTTTTTCAATGTTGAGGTTGTTGTTGTTTTTCAATGTTGAGGTTGTTGTTGAATTTGTTGGTGTTTTTCAATGTTGAGGTTGTTGTTCTTTTTCAATGTTGAGGTTGTTGTTGAATTTGTTGGTGTTTTTCAGTGTTGAGGTTGTTGTTGAATTTGTTGGTGTTTTTCAATGTTGAGGTTGTTGTTGTTTTTCAATGTTGAGGTTGTTGTTGAATTTGTTGGTATTTTTCAATGTTGAGGTTGTTGTTGTTTTTCAATGTTGAGGTTGTTGTTGAATTTGTTGGTGTTTTTCAATGTTGAGGTTGTTGTTTTTCAATGTTGAGGTTGTTGTTGAATTTGTTGGTGTTTTTCAATGTTGAGGTTGTTGTTGAATTTGTTGGTGTTTTTCAATGTTGAGGTTGTTGTTGTTTTTCAATGTTGAGGTTGTTGTTGAGCTGGTTGGTGTTTTTCAATGTTGAGGTTGTTGTTTTTCAATGTTGATGTTGTTGTTGAATTTGTTGCTGTTTTTCAATGTTGAGGTTGTTGTTGAATTTGTTGGTGTTTTTCAATGTTGAAGTTGTTGTTTTTCAATGTTGAGGTTGTTGTTGTTTTTAAATGTTGAGGTTGTTGTTGAATTTGTTGGTGTTTTTTCAATTTTGAGGTTGTTGGTGTTTTTCAATGTTGAGGTTGTTGTTGAATTTGATGGTGTTTTTCAATGTCGAGGTTGTTGTTGAATTTGTTGGTGTTTTTCAATGTTGAAGTTGTTGTTGAATTTGTTGGTGTTTTTCAATTTCGAGGTTGTTGTTGAATTTGTTGGTGTTTTTCAATGTTGAAGTTTTTGTTGAATTTGTTGGTGTTTTTCAATGTTGAGGTTGTTGTTGTTTTTCAATGTTGAGGTTGTTGTTGAATTTGTTGGTGTTTTTCAATGTTGAGTTTGTTGTTGAATTTGTTGGTGTTTTTCAATGTTGAGATTGTTGTTGTTTTTCAATGTTGAGGTTGTTGTTGAATTTGTTGGTGTTTTTAAATGTTGAGGTTGTTGTTGAATTTGTTGGTGTTTTTCAATGTTGAGGTTGTTGTTGTTTTTCAATGTTGAGGTTGTTGTTGAATTTGTTGGTGTTTTTCAATGTTGAGGTTGTTGTTGTTTTTCAATGTTGAGGTTGTTGTTGAATTTGTTGGTGTTTTTCAATTTCGAGGTAGTTGTTGAATTTGTTGGTGTTTTTCAATGTTGAAGTTGTTGTTGAATTTGTTGGTGTTTTTCAATGTTGAGGTTGTTGTTGTTTTTCAATGTTGAGGTTGTTGTTGAATTTGTTGGTGTTTTTCAATGTTGAGGTTGTTGTTGTTTTTCAATGCTGAGGTTGTTGTTGAATTTGTTGTTGTTTTTCAATGTTGAGGTTGTTGTTGAATTTGTTGGTGTTTTTCAATGTTGAGGTTGTTGTTGAATTTGTTGGTGTTTTTCAATGCTGAGGTTGTTGTTGAATTTGTTGGTGTTTTTCAATGTTGAGGGTGTTGTTGTTTTTCAATGTTGAGGTTCTTGTTGAATTTGTTGGTGTTTTTCAATGTTGAGGTTGTTGTTGAATTTGTTGGTGTTTTTCAATGTTGAGGTTGTTGTTGAATTTGTTGTGTTTTTCAATGTTGAGGTTGTTGTTGTTTTTCAATGTTGAGGTTGTTGTTGAATTTGTTGGTGTTTTTCAATGTTGAGGTTGTTGTTCTTTTTCAATGTTGAGGTTGTTGTTGAATTTGTTGGTGTTTTTCAGTGTTGAGGTTGTTGTTGAATTTGTTGTTGTTTTTCAATGCTGAGGTTGTTGTTGAATTTGTTGTTGTTTTTCAATGTTGAGGTTGTTGTTGAATTTGTTGGTGTTTTTCAATGTTGAGGTTGTTGTTGAATTTGTTGGTGTTTTTCAATGCTGAGGTTGTTGTTGAATTTGTTGGTGTTTTTCAATGTTGAGGGTGTTGTTGTTTTTCAATGTTGAGGTTCTTGTTGAATTTGTTGTTGTTTTTCAATGTTGAGGTTGTTGTTGAATTTGTTGGTGTTTTTCAATGTTGAGGTTGTTGTTGAATTTGTTGTGTTTTTCAATGTTGAGGTTGTTGTTGTTTTTCAATGTTGAGGTTGTTGTTGAATTTGTTGGTGTTTTTCAATGTTGAGGTTGTTGGTCTTTTTCAATGTTGAGGTTGTTGTTGAATTTGTTGGTGTTTTTCAGTGTTGAGGTTGTTGTTGAATTTGTTGGTGTTTTTCAATGTTGAGGTTGTTGTTGTTTTTCAATGTTGAGGTTGTTGTTGAATTTGTTGGTATTTTTCAATGTTGAGGTTGTTGTTGTTTTTCAATGTTGAGGTTGTTGTTGAATTTGTTGGTGTTTTTCAATGTTGAGGTTGTTGTTTTTCAATGTTGAGGTTGTTGTTGAATTTGTTGGTGTTTTTCAATGTTGAGGTTGTTGTTGAATTTGTTGGTGTTTTTCAATGTTGAGGTTGTTGTTTTTCAATGTTGAGGTTGTTGTTGAGCTGGTTGGTGTTTTTCAATGTTGAGGTTGTTGTTTTTCAATGTTGATGTTGTTGTTGAATTTGTTGCTGTTTTTCAATGTTGAGGTTGTTGTTGAATTTGTTGGTGTTTTTCAATGTTGAAGTTGTTGTTTTTCAATGTTGAGGTTGTTGTTGTTTTTAAATGTTGAGGTTGTTGTTGAATTTGTTGGTGTTTTTTCAATTTTGAGGTTGTTGGTGTTTTTCAATGTTGAGGTTGTTGTTGAATTTGATGGTGTTTTTCAATGTCGAGGTTGTTGTTGAATTTGTTGGTGTTTTTCAATGTTGAAGTTGTTGTTGAATTTGTTGGTGTTTTTCAATTTCGAGGTTGTTGTTGAATTTGTTGGTGTTTTTCAATGTTGAAGTTTTTGTTGAATTTGTTGGTGTTTTTCAATGTTGAGGTTGTTGTTGTTTTTCAATGTTGAGGTTGTTGTTGAATTTGTTGGTGTTTTTCAATGTTGAGTTTGTTGTTGAATTTGTTGGTGTTTTTCAATGTTGAGATTGTTGTTGTTTTTCAATGTTGAGGTTGTTGTTGAATTTGTTGGTGTTTTTAAATGTTGAGGTTGTTGTTGAATTTGTTGGTGTTTTTCAATGTTGAGGTTGTTGTTGTTTTTCAATGTTGAGGTTGTTGTTGAATTTGTTGGTGTTTTTCAATGTTGAGGTTGTTGTTGTTTTTCAATGTTGAGGTTGTTGTTGAATTTGTTGGTGTTTTTCAATTTCGAGGTAGTTGTTGAATTTGTTGGTGTTTTTCAATGTTGAAGTTGTTGTTGAATTTGTTGGTGTTTTTCAATGTTGAGGTTGTTGTTGTTTTTCAATGTTGAGGTTGTTGTTGAATTTGTTGGTGTTTTTCAATGTTGAGGTTGTTGTTGTTTTTCAATGCTGAGGTTGTTGTTGAATTTGTTGTTGTTTTTCAATGTTGAGGTTGTTGTTGAATTTGTTGGTGTTTTTCAATGTTGAGGTTGTTGTTGAATTTGTTGGTGTTTTTCAATGCTGAGGTTGTTGTTGAATTTGTTGGTGTTTTTCAATGTTGAGGGTGTTGTTGTTTTTCAATGTTGAGGTTCTTGTTGAATTTGTTGGTGTTTTTCAATGTTGAGGTTGTTGTTGTTTTTCAATGTTGAATTTTTTGTTGAATTTGTTGGTGCTTTTCAATGTTGAGGTTGTTGTTTTTCAATGTTGAGGTTGTTGTTGAATTTGTTGGCGTTTTTAAATGTTGAGGTTGATGTTGAATTTGTTGGTGTTTTCAATGTTGAAGTTTTTGTTGAATTTGTTGGTGTTTTTCAATGTTGAGGTTGTTGTTGTTTTTCAATGTTGAGGTTGTTGTTGAATTTGTTGGTGTTTTTCAACGTTGAGGTTGTTCTTGTTTTTCAATGCTGAGGTTGTTGTTGAATTTGTTGGTGTTTTTCAATGTTGAGGTTGTTGTTTAATTTGTTGGTGTTTTTCAATGTTGAGGTTGTTGTTGAATTTGTTGGTGTTTTTCAATGTTGAGGTTGTTGTTGTTTTTCAGTGTTGAGGTTGTTGTTGAATTTGTTGGTGTTTTTCAATGTTGAGGTTGTTGTTGTTTTTCAATGTTGAATTTTTTGTTGAATTTGTTGGTGCTTTGCAATGTTGAGGTTGTTGTTTTTCAATGTTGAGGTTGTTGTTGAATTTGTTGGCGTTTTTAAATGTTGAGGTTGATGTTGAATTTGTTGGTGTTTTCAATGTTGAAGTTTTTGTTGAATTTGTTGGTGTTTTTCAATGTTGAGGTTGTTGTTGTTTTTCAATGTTGAGGTTGTTGTTGAATTTGTGGGTGTTTTTCAATGTTGAGGTTGATGTTGTTTTTCAATGCTGAGGTTGTTGTTGAATTTGTTGTTGTTTTTCAATGTTGAGGTTGTTGTTGAGTTTGTTGGTGTTTTTCAATGTTGAGGTTGTTGTTGTTTTTCAATGTTGATGTTGTTGTTGAATTTGTTGGTGATTTTCAATGTTGAGGTTGTTGTTATTTTTCAATGTTGAGGTTGTTGTTGAATTTGTTGGTGCTTTTCAATGTTGAGGTTGTTGTTGAATTTGTTGGTGTTTTTCAATGTTGAGGTTGTTGTTGTTTTTCAATGTTGAGGTTGTTGTTGAATTTGTTGGTGTTTTTCAATGTTGAGTTTGTTGTTGAATTTGTTGGTGTTTTTCAATGTTGACGTTGTTGTTGAATTTGTTGGTGTTTTTCAATGTTGAGGTTGTTGTTGAATTTGTTGGTGTTTTTCAATGTTGAGGTTGTTGTTGTTTTTCAATGTTGAGGTTGTTGTTGAATTTGTTGGTGTTTTTCCATGATGAGGTTGTTGTTGTTTTTCAAAGTTGAGGTTGTTGTTGAAATTGTTGGTGTTTTTCAATGTTGAGGCTGTTGTTGTTTTTCAATGTTGAGGCTGTTGTTGAATTTGTTGGTGTTTTTCAATTTCGAGGTTGTTGTTGAATTTGTTGGTGTTTCTCAATGTTGAAGTTGTTGTTGAATTTGTTGGTGTTTTTCAATGTTGAGATTGTTGTTGTTTTTCAATGTTGAGGTTGTTGTTGAATTTGTTGGTGTTTTTAAATGTTGAGGTTGTTGTTGAATTTGTTGGTGTTTTTCAATGTTGAGGTTGTTGTTGTTTTTCAATGTTGAGGTTGTTGTTGAATTTGTTGGTGTTTTTCAATGTTGAGGTTGTTGTTGTTTTTCAATGTTGAGGTTGTTGTTGAATTTGTTGGTGTTTTTCAATTTCGAGGTTGTTGTTGAATTTGTTGGTGTTTTTCAATGTTGAAGTTGTTGTTGAATTTGTTGGTGTTTTTCAATGTTGAGGTTGTTGTTGTTTTTCAATGTTGAGGTTGTTGTTGAATTTGTTGGTATTTTTCAATGTTGAGGTTGTTGTTGTTTTTCAATGCTGAGGTTGTTGTTGAATTTGTTGGTGTTTTTCAATGTTGAGGTTGTTGTTGAATTTCAATGTTGAGGTTGTTGTTGAATTTGTTGGTGTTTTTCAATGTTGAGGTTGTTGTTGTTTTTCAATGTTGAGGTTGTTGTTGAATTTGTTGGTGTTTTTCAATTTCGAGGTTGTTGTTGAATTTGTTGGTGTTTTTCAATGTTGAAGTTGTTGTTGAATTTGCTGGTGTTTTTCAATGTTGAGGTTGTTGTTGTTTTTCAATGTTGAGGTTGTTGTTGAATTTGTTGGTATTTTTCAATGTTGAGGTTGTTGTTGTTTTTCAATGCTGAGGTTGTTGTTGAATTTGTTGGTGTTTTTCAATGTTGAGGTTGTTGTTGAATTTGTTGCTGTTTTTCAATGTTGAGGTTGTTGTTGAATTTGTTGTGTTTTTCAATGTTGAGGTTGTTGTTGTTTTTCAATGTTGAGGTTGTTGTTGAATTTGTTGGTGTTTTTCAATGTTGAGGTTGTTGTTCTTTTTCAATGTTGAGGTTGTTGTTGAATTTGTTGGTGTTTTTCAGTGTTGAGGTTGTTGTTGAATTTGTTGGTGTTTTTCAATGTTGAGGTTGTTGTTGTTTTTCAATGTTGAGGTTGTTGTTGAATTTGTTGGTATTTTTCAATGTTGAGGTTGTTGTTGTTTTTCAATGTTGAGGTTGTTGTTGAATTTGTTGGTGTTTTTCAATGTTGAGGTTGTTGTTTTTCAATGTTGAGGTTGTTGTTGAATTTGTTGGTGTTTTTCAATGTTGAGGTTGTTGTTGAATTTGTTGGTGTTTTTCAATGTTGAGGTTGTTGTTGTTTTTCAATGTTGAGGTTGTTGTTGAGCTGGTTGGTGTTTTTCAATGTTGAGGTTGTTGTTTTTCAATGTTGATGTTGTTGTTGAATTTGTTGCTGTTTTTCAATGTTGAGGTTGTTGTTGAATTTGTTGGTGTTTTTCAATGTTGAAGTTGTTGTTTTTCAATGTTGAGGTTGTTGTTGTTTTTAAATGTTGAGGTTGTTGTTGAATTTGTTGGTGTTTTTTCAATTTTGAGGTTGTTGGTGTTTTTCAATGTTGAGGTTGTTGTTGAATTTGATGGTGTTTTTCAATGTCGAGGTTGTTGTTGAATTTGTTGGTGTTTTTCAATGTTGAAGTTGTTGTTGAATTTGTTGGTGTTTTTCAATTTCGAGGTTGTTGTTGAATTTGTTGGTGTTTTTCAATGTTGAAGTTTTTGTTGAATTTGTTGGTGTTTTTCAATGTTGAGGTTGTTGTTGTTTTTCAATGTTGAGGTTGTTGTTGAATTTGTTGGTGTTTTTCAATGTTGAGTTTGTTGTTGAATTTGTTGGTGTTTTTCAATGTTGAGATTGTTGTTGTTTTTCAATGTTGAGGTTGTTGTTGAATTTGTTGGTGTTTTTAAATGTTGAGGTTGTTGTTGAATTTGTTGGTGTTTTTCAATGTTGAGGTTGTTGTTGTTTTTCAATGTTGAGGTTGTTGTTGAATTTGTTGGTGTTTTTCAATGTTGAGGTTGTTGTTGTTTTTCAATGTTGAGGTTGTTGTTGAATTTGTTGGTGTTTTTCAATTTCGAGGTAGTTGTTGAATTTGTTGGTGTTTTTCAATGTTGAAGTTGTTGTTGAATTTGTTGGTGTTTTTCAATGTTGAGGTTGTTGTTGTTTTTCAATGTTGAGGTTGTTGTTGAATTTGTTGGTGTTTTTCAATGTTGAGGTTGTTGTTGTTTTTCAATGCTGAGGTTGTTGTTGAATTTGTTGTTGTTTTTCAATGTTGAGGTTGTTGTTGAATTTGTTGGTGTTTTTCAATGTTGAGGTTGTTGTTGAATTTGTTGGTGTTTTTCAATGCTGAGGTTGTTGTTGAATTTGTTGGTGTTTTTCAATGTTGAGGGTGTTGTTGTTTTTCAATGTTGAGGTTGTTGTTGAATTTGTTGGTGTTTTTCAATGTTGAGGTTGTTGTTGAATTTGTTGGTGTTTTTCAATGTTGAGGTTGTTGTTGAATTTGTTGTGTTTTTCAATGTTGAGGTTGTTGTTGTTTTTCAATGTTGAGGTTGTTGTTGAATTTGTTGGTGTTTTTCAATGTTGAGGTTGTTGTTCTTTTTCAATGTTGAGGTTGTTGTTGAATTTGTTGGTGTTTTTCAGTGTTGAGGTTGTTGTTGAATTTGTTGTTGTTTTTCAATGCTGAGGTTGTTTTTGAATTTGTTGTTGTTTTTCAATGTTGAGGTTGTTGTTGAATTTGTTGGTGTTTTTCAATGTTGAGGTTGTTGTTGAATTTGTTGGTGTTTTTCAATGCTGAGGTTGTTGTTGAATTTGTTGGTGTTTTTCAATGTTGAGGGTGTTGTTGTTTTTCAATGTTGAGGTTCTTGTTGAATTTGTTGTTGTTTTTCAATGTTGAGGTTGTTGTTGAATTTGTTGGTGTTTTTCAATGTTGAGGTTGTTGTTGAATTTGTTGTGTTTTTCAATGTTGAGGTTGTTGTTGTTTTTCAATGTTGAGGTTGTTGTTGAATTTGTTGGTGTTTTTCAATGTTGAGGTTGTTGGTCTTTTTCAATGTTGAGGTTGTTGTTGAATTTGTTGGTGTTTTTCAGTGTTGAGGTTGTTGTTGAATTTGTTGGTGTTTTTCAATGTTGAGGTTGTTGTTGTTTTTCAATGTTGAGGTTGTTGTTGAATTTGTTGGTATTTTTCAATGTTGAGGTTGTTGTTGTTTTTCAATGTTGAGGTTGTTGTTGAATTTGTTGGTGTTTTTCAATGTTGAGGTTGTTGTTTTTCAATGTTGAGGTTGTTGTTGAATTTGTTGGTGTTTTTCAATGTTGAGGTTGTTGTTGAATTTGTTGGTGTTTTTCAATGTTGAGGTTGTTGTTGTTTTTCAATGTTGAGGTTGTTGTTGAGCTGGTTGGTGTTTTTCAATGTTGAGGTTGTTGTTTTTCAATGTTGATGTTGTTGTTGAATTTGTTGCTGTTTTTCAATGTTGAGGTTGTTGTTGAATTTGTTGGTGTTTTTCAATGTTGAAGTTGTTGTTTTTCAATGTTGAGGTTGTTGTTGTTTTTAAATGTTGAGGTTGTTGTTGAATTTGTTGGTGTTTTTTCAATTTTGAGGTTGTTGGTGTTTTTCAATGTTGAGGTTGTTGTTGAATTTGATGGTGTTTTTCAATGTCGAGGTTGTTGTTGAATTTGTTGGTGTTTTTCAATGTTGAAGTTGTTGTTGAATTTGTTGGTGTTTTTCAATTTCGAGGTTGTTGTTGAATTTGTTGGTGTTTTTCAATGTTGAAGTTTTTGTTGAATTTGTTGGTGTTTTTCAATGTTGAGGTTGTTGTTGTTTTTCAATGTTGAGGTTGTTGTTGAATTTGTTGGTGTTTTTCAATGTTGAGTTTGTTGTTGAATTTGTTGGTGTTTTTCAATGTTGAGATTGTTGTTGTTTTTCAATGTTGAGGTTGTTGTTGAATTTGTTGGTGTTTTTAAATGTTGAGGTTGTTGTTGAATTTGTTGGTGTTTTTCAATGTTGAGGTTGTTGTTGTTTTTCAATGTTGAGGTTGTTGTTGAATTTGTTGGTGTTTTTCAATGTTGAGGTTGTTGTTGTTTTTCAATGTTGAGGTTGTTGTTGAATTTGTTGGTGTTTTTCAATTTCGAGGTAGTTGTTGAATTTGTTGGTGTTTTTCAATGTTGAAGTTGTTGTTGAATTTGTTGGTGTTTTTCAATGTTGAGGTTGTTGTTGTTTTTCAATGTTGAGGTTGTTGTTGAATTTGTTGGTGTTTTTCAATGTTGAGGTTGTTGTTGTTTTTCAATGCTGAGGTTGTTGTTGAATTTGTTGTTGTTTTTCAATGTTGAGGTTGTTGTTGAATTTGTTGGTGTTTTTCAATGTTGAGGTTGTTGTTGAATTTGTTGGTGTTTTTCAATGCTGAGGTTGTTGTTGAATTTGTTGGTGTTTTTCAATGTTGAGGGTGTTGTTGTTTTTCAATGTTGAGGTTCTTGTTGAATTTGTTGGTGTTTTTCAATGTTGAGGTTGTTGTTGTTTTTCAATGTTGAATTTTTTGTTGAATTTGTTGGTGCTTTTCAATGTTGAGGTTGTTGTTTTTCAATGTTGAGGTTGTTGTTGAATTTGTTGGCGTTTTTAAATGTTGAGGTTGATGTTGAATTTGTTGGTGTTTTCAATGTTGAAGTTTTTGTTGAATTTGTTGGTGTTTTTCAATGTTGAGGTTGTTGTTGAATTTGTTGGTGTTTTTCAACGTTGAGGTTGTTCTTGTTTTTCAATGCTGAGGTTGTTGTTGAATTTGTTGGTGTTTTTCAATGTTGAGGTTGTTGTTTAATTTGTTGGTGTTTTTCAATGTTGAGGTTGTTGTTGAATTTGTTGGTGTTTTTCAATGTTGAGGTTGTTGTTGTTTTTCAGTGTTGAGGTTGTTGTTGAATTTGTTGGTGTTTTTCAATGTTGAGGTTGTTGTTGTTTTTCAATGTTGAATTTTTTGTTGAATTTGTTGGTGCTTTGCAATGTTGAGGTTGTTGTTTTTCAATGTTGAGGTTGTTGTTGAATTTGTTGGCGTTTTTAAATGTTGAGGTTGATGTTGAATTTGTTGGTGTTTTCAATGTTGAAGTTTTTGTTGAATTTGTTGGTGTTTTTCAATGTTGAGGTTGTTGTTGTTTTTCAATGTTGAGGTTGTTGTTGAATTTGTGGGTGTTTTTCAATGTTGAGGTTGATGTTGTTTTTCAATGCTGAGGTTGTTGTTGAATTTGTTGTTGTTTTTCAATGTTGAGGTTGTTGTTGAGTTTGTTGGTGTTTTTCAATGTTGAGGTTGTTGTTGTTTTTCAATGTTGATGTTGTTGTTGAATTTGTTGGTGATTTTCAATGTTGAGGTTGTTGTTATTTTTCAATGTTGAGGTTGTTGTTGAATTTGTTGGTGCTTTTCAATGTTGAGGTTGTTGTTGAATTTGTTGGTGTTTTTCAATGTTGAGGTTGTTGTTGTTTTTCAATGTTGAGGTTGTTGTTGAATTTGTTGGTGTTTTTCAATGTTGAGTTTGTTGTTGAATTTGTTGGTGTTTTTCAATGTTGACGTTGTTGTTGAATTTGTTGGTGTTTTTCAATGTTGAGGTTGTTGTTGAATTTGTTGGTGTTTTTCAATGTTGAGGTTGTTGTTGTTTTTCAATGTTGAGGTTGTTGTTGAATTTGTTGGTGTTTTTCCATGATGAGGTTGTTGTTGTTTTTCAAAGTTGAGGTTGTTGTTGAAATTGTTGGTGTTTTTCAATGTTGAGGCTGTTGTTGTTTTTCAATGTTGAGGCTGTTGTTGAATTTGTTGGTGTTTTTCAATTTCGAGGTTGTTGTTGAATTTGTTGGTGTTTCTCAATGTTGAAGTTGTTGTTGAATTTGTTGGTGTTTTTCAATGTTGAGGTTGTTGTTGTTTTCCAATGTTGAGGTTGTTGTTGAATTTGTTGGTGTTTTTCAATGTTGAGGATGTTGTTGTTTTTCAATGCTGAGGTTGTTGTTGAATTTGTTGGTGTTTTTCAATGTTGAGGTTGTTGTTGAATTTGTTGGTGTTTTTCAATGTTAAGGTTGTTGTTGAATTTGTTGGTGTTTTTCAATGTTGAGGTTGTTGTTGTTTTTCAATGTTGAGGTTGTTGTTGAGGTTGTTGTTGTTTTTCAATGTTGAGGTTGTTGTTGAATTTGTTGGTGTTTTTCAATGTTGAGGTTGTTGTTGAATTTGTTGGTGTTTTTCAATGTTGAGGTTGTTGTTGTTTTTCAATGTTGAGGTTGTTGTTGAATTTGTTGTTGTTTTTCAATTTCGAGGTTGTTGAATTTGTTGGTGTTTTTCAATGTTGAAGTTGTTGTTGAATTTGTTGGTGTTTTTCAATGTTGAGGTTGTTGTTGTTTTTCAATGTTGAGGTTGTTGTTGAATTTGTTGGTGTTTTTCAATGTTGAGGTTGTTGTTGTTTTTCAATGCTGAGGTTGTTGTTGAATTTGTTGGTGTTTTTCAATGTTGAGGTTGTTGTTGAATTTGTTGGTGTTTTTCAATGTTGAGGTTGTTGTTGTTTTTCAATGTTGAGGTTGTTGTTGAATTTGTTGGTGTTTTTTAATGTTGAGGTTGTTGTTGAATTTGTTGGTGTTTTTCAATGTTGAGGTTGTTGCTGTTTTTCAATGTTGAGGTTGTTGTTGAATTTGTTGGTGTTTTTTCAATTTTGAGGTTGTTGGTGTTTTTCAATGTTGAGGTTGTTGTTGAATTTGTTGGTGTTTTTCAATTTTGAAGTTGTTGTTGAATTTGTTGGTGTTTTTCAATTTCGAGGTTGTTGTTGAATTTGTTGGTGTTTTTCAATGTTGAAGTTTTTGTTGAATTTGTTGGTGTTTTTCAATGTTGAGGTTGTTGTTGTTTTTCAATGTTGAGGTTGTTGTTGAATTTGTTGGTGTTTTTCAATGTTGAGGTTGTTGTTGAATTTGTTGGTGTTTTTCAATGTTGAGATTGTTGTTGTTTTTCAATGTTGAGGTTGTTGTTGAATTTGTTGGTGTTTTTAAATGTTGAGGTTGTTGTTGAATTTGTTGGTGTTTTTCAATGTTGAGGTTGTTGTTGTTTTTCAATGTTGAGGTTGTTGTTGAATTTGTTGGTGTTTTTCAATGTTGAGGTTGTTGTTGTTTTTCAATGTTGAGGTTGTTGTTGAATTTGTTGGTGTTTTTCAATTTCGATGTTGTTGTTGAATTTGTTGTTGTTTTTCAATGTTGAAGTTGTTGTTGAATTTGTTGGTGTTTTTCAATGTTGAGGTTGTTGTTGTTTTTCAATGTTGAGTTTGTTGTTGAATTTGTTGGTGTTTTTCAATGTTGAGGTTGTTGTTGTTTTTCAATGCTGAGGTTGTTGTTGAATTTGTTGGTGTTTTTCAATGTTGAGGTTGTTGTTGAATTTGTTGGTGTTTTTCAATGTTGAGGTTGTTGTTGCATTTGTTGGTGTTTTTCAATGTTGAGGTTGTTGTTGAATTTGTTGGTGCTTTTCAATGTTGAGGTTGTTGTTGTTTTTCAATGTTGAGGTTGTTGTTGAATTTGTTGGTGTTTTTCAATGTTGAGGTTGTTGTTGTTTTTCAATGTTGAATTTTTAGTTGAATTTGTTGGTGCTTTTCAATGTTGAGGTTGTTGTTTTTCAATGTTGAGGTTGTTGTTGAATTTGTTGGCGTTTTTAAATGTTGAGGTTGATGTTGAATTTGTTGGTGTTTTCAATGTTGAAGTTTTTGTTGAATTTGTTGGTGTTTTTCAATGTTGAGGTTGTTGTTGTTTTTCAATGTTGAGGTTGTTGTTGAATTTGTTGGTGTTTTTCAATGTTGAGGTTGTTGTTGTTTTTCAATGCTGAGGTTGTTGTTGAATTTGTTGGTGTTTTTCAATGTTGAGGTTGTTGTTGAATTTGTTGGTGTTTTTCAATGTTGAGGTTGTTGTTGTTTTTCAATGTTGAGGTTGTTGTTGAATTTGTTGGTGATTTTCAATGTTGAGGTTGTTGTTGTTTTTCAATGTTGAGGTTGTTGTTGAATTTGTTGGTGCTTTTCAATGTTGAGCTTGTTGTTGAATTTGTTGGTGTTTTTCAATGTTGAGGTTGTTGTTGTTTTTCAATGTTGAGGTTGTTGTTGAATTTGTTGGTGTTTTTCAATGTTGAGTTTTTTGTTGAATTTGTTGGTGTTTTTCAATGTTGACGTTGTTGTTGAATTTGTTGGTGTTTTTCAATGTTGAGGTTGTTGTTGAATTTGTTGGTGTTTTTCAATGTTGAGGTTGTTGTTGTTTTTCAATGTTGAGGTTGTTGTTGAATTTGTTGGTGATTTTCAATGTTGAGGTTGTTGTTGTTTTTCAATGTTGAGGTTGTTGTTGAATTTGTTGGTGCTTTTCAATGTTGAGGTTGTTGTTGAATTTGTTGGTGTTTTTCAATGTTGAGGTTGTTGTTGTTTTTCAATGTTGAGGTTGTTGTTGAATTTGTTGGTGTTTTTCAATGTTGAGTTTGTTGTTGAATTTGTTGGTGTTTTTCAATGTTGACGTTGTTGTTGAATTTGTTGGTGTTTTTCAATGTTGAGGTTGTTGCTGTTTTTCAATGTTGATGTTGTTGTTGAATTTGTTGGTGTTTTTCAATGTTGAGATTGTTGTTGTTTTTCAATGTTGAGGTTGTTGTTGAATTTGTTGGTGTTTTTAAATGTTGAGGTTGTTGTTGAATTTGTTGGTGTTTTTCAATGTTGAGGTTGTTGTTGTTTTTCAATGTTGAGGTTGTTGTTGAATTTGTTGGTGTTT
Source organism: Isurus oxyrinchus (assembly GCA_026770705.1). Classification (NCBI taxonomy): domain Eukaryota; kingdom Metazoa; phylum Chordata; class Chondrichthyes; order Lamniformes; family Lamnidae; genus Isurus; species Isurus oxyrinchus. The sequence goes on along the minus strand of JANJGN010000086.1, from coordinate 1,997,749 downwards.
TTCAATGTTGAGGTTGTTGTTGTTTTTCAATGTTGAGGTTGTTGTTGAATTTGTTGGTGTTTTTCAATTTCGAGGTTGTTGTTGAATTTGTTGGTGTTTTTCAATGTTGAAGTTGTTGTTGAATTTGTTGGTGTTTTTCAATGTTGAGGTTGTTGTTGTTTTTCAATGTTGAGGTTGTTGTTGAATTTGTTGGTATTTTTCAATGTTGAGGTTGTTGTTGTTTTTCAATGCTGAGGTTGTTGTTGAATTTGTTGGTGTTTTTCAATGTTGAGGTTGTTGTTGAATTTCAATGTTGAGGTTGTTGTTGAATTTGTTGGTGTTTTTCAATGTTGAGGTTGTTGTTGTTTTTCAATGTTGAGGTTGTTGTTGAATTTGTTGGTGTTTTTCAATTTCGAGGTTGTTGTTGAATTTGTTGGTGTTTTTCAATGTTGAAGTTGTTGTTGAATTTGTTGGTGTTTTTCAATGTTGAGGTTGTTGTTGTTTTTCAATGTTGAGGTTGTTGTTGAATTTGTTGGTATTTTTCAATGTTGAGGTTGTTGTTGTTTTTCAATGCTGAGGTTGTTGTTGAATTTGTTGGTGTTTTTCAATGTTGAGGTTGTTGTTGAATTTGTTGCTGTTTTTCAATGTTGAGGTTGTTGTTGAATTTGTTGTGTTTTTCAATGTTGAGGTTGTTGTTGTTTTTCAATGTTGAGGTTGTTGTTGAATTTGTTGGTGTTTTTCAATGTTGAGGTTGTTGTTCTTTTTCAATGTTGAGGTTGTTGTTGAATTTGTTGGTGTTTTTCAGTGTTGAGGTTGTTGTTGAATTTGTTGGTGTTTTTCAATGTTGAGGTTGTTGTTGTTTTTCAATGTTGAGGTTGTTGTTGAATTTGTTGGTGTTTTTCAATGTTGAGGTTGTTGTTTTTCAATGTTGAGGTTGTTGTTGAATTTGTTGGTGTTTTTCAATGTTGAGGTTGTTGTTGAATTTGTTGGTGTTTTTCAATGTTGAGGTTGTTGTTGTTTTTCAATGTTGAGGTTGTTGTTGAGCTGGTTGGTGTTTTTCAATGTTGAGGTTGTTGTTTTTCAATGTTGATGTTGTTGTTGAATTTGTTGCTGTTTTTCAATGTTGAGGTTGTTGTTGAATTTGTTGGTGTTTTTCAATGTTGAAGTTGTTGTTTTTCAATGTTGAGGTTGTTGTTGTTTTTAAATGTTGAGGTTGTTGTTGAATTTGTTGGTGTTTTTTCAATTTTGAGGTTGTTGGTGTTTTTCAATGTTGAGGTTGTTGTTGAATTTGATGGTGTTTTTCAATGTCGAGGTTGTTGTTGAATTTGTTGGTGTTTTTCAATGTTGAAGTTGTTGTTGAATTTGTTGGTGTTTTTCAATTTCGAGGTTGTTGTTGAATTTGTTGGTGTTTTTCAATGTTGAAGTTTTTGTTGAATTTGTTGTTGTTTTTCAATGTTGAGGTTGTTGTTGTTTTTCAATGTTGAGGTTGTTGTTGAATTTGTTGGTGTTTTTCAATGTTGAGTTTGTTGTTGAATTTGTTGGTGTTTTTCAATGTTGAGGTTGTTGTTGAATTTGTTGGTGTTTTTCAATGTTGAGGTTGTTGCTGTTTTTCAATGTTGAGGTTGTTGTTGAATTTGTTGGTGTTTTTCAATGTTGAGATTGTTGTTGTTTTTCAATGTTGAGGTTGTTGTTGAATTTGTTGGTGTTTTTAAATGTTGAGGTTGTTGTTGAATTTGTTGGTGTTTTTCAATGTTGAGGTTGTTGTTGTTTTTCAATGTTGAGGTTGTTGTTGAATTTGTTGGTGTTTTTCAATGTTGAGGTTGTTGTTGTTTTTCAATGTTGAGGTTGTTGTTGAATTTGTTGGTTTTTTTCAATTTCGAGGTAGTTGTTGAATTTGTTGGTGTTTTTCGATGTTGAAGTTGTTGTTGAATTTGTTGGTGTTTTTCAATGTTGAGGTTGTTGTTGTTTTTCAATGTTGAGGTTGTTGTTGAATTTGTTGGTGTTTTTCAATGTTGAGGTTGTTGTTGTTTTTCAATGCTGAGGTTGTTGTTGAATTTGTTGTTGTTTTTCAATGTTGAGGTTGTTGTTGAATTTGTTGGTGTTTTTCAATGTTGAGGTTGTTGTTGAATTTGTTGGTGTTTTTCAATGTTGAGGTTGTTGTTGAATTTGTTGGTGTTTTTCAATGTTGAGGTTGTTGTTGTTTTTCAATGTTGAGGTTGTTGTTGAATTTGTTGGTGTTTTTCAATGTTGAGGTTGTTGTTGTTTTTCAATGCTGAGGTTGTTGTTGAATTTGTTGGTGTTTTTCAATGTTGAGGTTGTTGTTGAATTTGTTGGTGTTTTTCAATGTTGAGGTTGTTGTTGTTTTTCAATGTTGAGGTTGTTGTTGAATTTGTTGGTGATTTTCAATGTTGAGGTTGTTGTTGTTTTTCAATGTTGAGGTTGTTGTTGAATTTGTTGGTGCTTTTCAATGTTGAGGTTGTTGTTGAATTTGTTGGTGTTTTTCAATGTTGAGGTTGTTGTTGTTTTTCAATGTTGACCTTGTTGTTGAATTTGTTGGTGTTTTTCAATGTTGAGTTTGTTGTTGAATTTGTTGGTGTTTTTCAATGTTGACGTTGTTGTTGAATTTGTTGGTGTTTTTCAATGTTGAGGTTGTTGTTGAATTTGTTGGTGTTTTTCAATGTTGAGGTTGTTGTTGTTTTTCAATGTTGAGGTTGTTGTTGAATTTGTTGGTGATTTTCAATGTTGAGGTTGTTGTTGTTTTTCAATGTTGAGGTTGTTGTTGAATTTGTTGGTGCTTTTCAATGTTGAGGTTGTTGTTGAATTTGTTGGTGTTTTTCAATGTTGAGGTTGTTGTTGTTTTTCAATGTTGAGGTTGTTGTTGAATTTGTTGGTGTTTTTCAATGTTGAGTTTGTTGTTGAATTTGTTGGTGTTTTTCAATGTTGACGTTGTTGTTGAATTTGTTGGTGTTTTTCAATGTTGAGGTTGTTGCTGTTTTTCAATGTTGATGTTGTTGTTGAATTTGTTGGTGTTTTTCAATGTTGAGATTGTTGTTGTTTTTCAATGTTGAGGTTGTTGTTGAATTTGTTGGTGTTTTTAAATGTTGAGGTTGTTGTTGAATTTGTTGGTGTTTTTCAATGTTGAGGTTGTTGTTGTTTTTCAATGTTGAGGTTGTTGTTGAATTTGTTGGTGTTTTTCAATGTTGAGGTTGTTGTTGTTTTTCAATGTTGAGGTTGTTGTTGAATTTGTTGGTGTTTTTCAATTTCGAGGTTGTTGTTGAATTTGTTGGTGTTTTTCAATGTTGAAGTTGTTGTTGAATTTGTTGGTGTTTTTCAATGTTGAGGTTGTTGTTGTTTTTCAATGTTGAGGTTGTTGTTGAATTTGTTGGTATTTTTCAATGTTGAGGTTGTTGTTGTTTTTCAATGCTGAGGTTGTTGTTGAATTTGTTGGTGTTTTTCAATGTTGAGGTTGTTGTTGAATTTCAATGTTGAGGTTGTTGTTGAATTTGTTGGTGTTTTTCAATGTTGAGGTTGTTGTTGTTTTTCAATGTTGAGGTTGTTGTTGAATTTGTTGGTGTTTTTCAATTTCGAGGTTGTTGTTGAATTTGTTGGTGTTTTTCAATGTTGAAGTTGTTGTTGTTTTTCAATGTTGAGGTTGTTGTTGAATTTGTTGGTGTTTTTAAATGTTGAGGTTGTTGTTGAATTTGTTGGTGTTTTTCAATGTTGAGGTTGTTGTTGTTTTTCAATGTTGAGGTTGTTGTTGAATTTGTTGGTGTTTTTCAATGTTGAGGTTGTTGTTGTTTTTCAATGTTGAGGTTGTTGTTGAATTTGTTGGTGTTTTTCAATTTCGAGGTTGTTGTTGAATTTGTTGGTGTTTTTCAATGTTGAAGTTGTTGTTGAATTTGTTGGTGTTTTTCAATGTTGAGGTTGTTGTTGTTTTTCAATGTTGAGGTTGTTGTTGAATTTGTTGGTATTTTTCAATGTTGAGGTTGTTGTTGTTTTACAATGCTGAAGTTGTTGTTGAATTTGTTGTTGTTTTTCAATGTTGAGGTTGTTGTTGAATTTCAATGTTGAGGTTGTTGTTGAATTTGTTGGTGTTTTTCAATGTTGAGTTTGTTGTTGTTTTTCAATGTTGAGGTTGTTGTTGAATTTGTTGGTGTTTTTCAATTTCGAGGTTGTTGTTGAATTTGTTGGTGTTTTTCAATGTTGAAGTTGTTGTTGAATTTGTTGGTGTTTTTCAATGTTGAGGTTGTTGTTGTTTTTCAATGTTGAGGTTGTTGTTGAATTTGTTGGTATTTTTCAATGTTGAGGTTGTTGTTGTTTTTCAATGCTGAGGTTGTTGTTGAATTTGTTGGTGTTTTTCAATGTTGAGGTTGTTGTTGAATTTGTTGCTGTTTTTCAATGTTGAGGTTGTTGTTGAATTTGTTGTGTTTTTCAATGTTGAGGTTGTTGTTGAATTTGTTGCTGTTTTTCAATGTTGAGGTTGTTGTTGAATTTGTTGGTGTTTTTCAATGTTGAAGTTGTTGTTTTTCAATGTTGAGGTTGTTGTTGTTTTTAAATGTTGAGGTTGTTGTTGAATTTGTTGGTGTTTTTTCAATTTTGAGGTTGTTGGTGTTTTTCAATGTTGAGGTTGTTGTTGAATTTGATGGTGTTTTTCAATGTCGAGGTTGTTGTTGAATTTGTTGGTGTTTTTCAATGTTGAAGTTGTTGTTGAATTTGTTGGTGTTTTTCAATTTCGAGGTTGTTGTTGAATTTGTTGGTGTTTTTCAATGTTGAAGTTTTTGTTGAATTTGTTGGTGTTTTTCAATGTTGAGGTTGTTGTTGTTTTTCAATGTTGAGGTTGTTGTTGAATTTGTTGGTGTTTTTCAATGTTGAGTTTGTTGTTGAATTTGTTGGTGTTTTTCAATGTTGAGGTTGTTGTTGAATTTGTTGGTGTTTTTCAATGTTGAGGTTGTTGCTGTTTTTCAATGTTGAGGTTGTTGTTGAATTTGTTGGTGTTTTTCAATGTTGAGATTGTTGTTGTTTTTCAATGTTGAGGTTGTTGTTGAATTTGTTGGTGTTTTTAAATGTTGAGGTTGTTGTTGAATTTGTTGGTGTTTTTCAATGTTGAGGTTGTTGTTGTTTTTCAATGTTGAGGTTGTTGTTGAATTTGTTGGTGTTTTTCAATGTTGAGGTTGTTGTTGTTTTTCAATGTTGAGGTTGTTGTTGAATTTGTTGGTTTTTTTCAATTTCGAGGTAGTTGTTGAATTTGTTGGTGTTTTTCGATGTTGAAGTTGTTGTTGAATTTGTTGGTGTTTTTCAATGTTGAGGTTGTTGTTGTTTTTCAATGTTGAGGTTGTTGTTGAATTTGTTGGTGTTTTTCAATGTTGAGGTTGTTGTTGTTTTTCAATGCTGAGGTTGTTGTTGAATTTGTTGTTGTTTTTCAATGTTGAGGTTGTTGTTGAATTTGTTGGTGTTTTTCAATGTTGAGGTTGTTGTTGAATTTGTTGGTGTTTTTCAATGTTGAGGTTGTTGTTGAATTTGTTGGTGTTTTTCAATGTTGAGGTTGTTGTTGTTTTTCAATGTTGAGGTTGTTGTTGAATTTGTTGGTGTTTTTCAATGTTGAGGTTGTTGTTGTTTTTCAATGCTGAGGTTGTTGTTGAATTTGTTGGTGTTTTTCAATGTTGAGGTTGTTGTTGAATTTGTTGGTGTTTTTCAATGTTGAGGTTGTTGTTGTTTTTCAATGTTGAGGTTGTTGTTGAATTTGTTGGTGATTTTCAATGTTGAGGTTGTTGTTGTTTTTCAGTGTTGAGGTTGTTGTTGAATTTGTTGGTGCTTTTCAATGTTGAGGTTGTTGTTGAATTTGTTGGTGTTTTTCAATGTTGAGGTTGTTGTTGTTTTTCAATGTTGAGGTTGTTGTTGAATTTGTTGGTGTTTTTCAATGTTGAGTTTGTTGTTGAATTTGTTGGTGTTTTTCAATGTTGACGTTGTTGTTGAATTTGTTGGTGTTTTTCAATGTTGAGGTTGTTGTTGAAATTGTTGGTGTTTTTCAATGTTGAGGTTGTTGTTGTTTTTCAATGTTGAGGTTGTTGTTGAATTTGTTGGTGATTTTCAATGTTGAGGTTGTTGTTGTTTTTCAATGTTGAGGTTGTTGTTGAATTTGTTGGTGCTTTTCAATGTTGAGGTTGTTGTTGAATTTGTTGGTGTTTTTCAATGTTGAGGTTGTTGTTGTTTTTCAATGTTGAGGTTGTTGTTGAATTTGTTGGTGTTTTTCAATGTTGAGTTTGTTGTTGAATTTGTTGGTGTTTTTCAATGTTGACGTTGTTGTTGAATTTGTTGGTGTTTTTCAATGTTGACGTTGTTGCTGTTTTTCAATGTTGATGTTGTTGTTGAATTTGTTGGTGTTTTTCAATGTTGAGATTGTTGTTGTTTTTCAATGTTGAGGTTGTTGTTGAATTTGTTGGTGTTTTTAAATGTTGAGGTTGTTGTTGAATTTGTTGGTGTTTTTCAATGTTGAGGTTGTTGTTGTTTTTCAATGTTGAGGTTGTTGTTGAATTTGTTGGTGTTTTTCAATGTTGAGGTTGTTGTTGTTTTTCAATGTTGATGTTGTTGTTGAATTTGTTGGTGTTTTTCAATTTCGAGGTTGTTGTTGAATTTGTTGGTGTTTTTCAATGTTGAAGTTGTTGTTGAATTTGTTGGTGTTTTTCAATGTTGAGGTTGTTGTTGTTTTTCAATGTTGAGGTTGTTGTTGAATTTGTTGGTATTTTTCAATGTTGAGGTTGTTGTTGTTTTTCAATGCTGAGGTTGTTGTTGAATTTGTTGGTGTTTTTCAATGTTGAGGTTGTTGTTGAATTTCAATGTTGAGGTTGTTGTTGAATTTGTTGGTGTTTTTCAAAGTTGAGGTTGTTGTTGTTTTTCAATGTTGAGGTTGTTGTTGAATTTGTTGGTGTTTTTCAATTTCGAGGTTGTTGTTGAATTTGTTGGTGTTTTTCAATGTTGAAGTTGTTGTTGTTTTTCAATGTTGAGGTTGTTGTTGAATTTGTTGGTGTTTTTAAATGTTGAGGTTGTTGTTGAATTTGTTGGTGTTTTTCAATGTTGAGGTTGTTGTTGTTTTTCAATGTTGAGGTTGTTGTTGAATTTGTTGGTGTTTTTCAATGTTGAGGTTGTTGTTGTTTTTCAATGTTGAGGTTGTTGTTGAATTTGTTGGTGTTTTTCAATTTCGAGGTTGTTGTTGAATTTGTTGGTGTTTTTCAATGTTGAAGTTGTTGTTGAATTTGTTGGTGTTTTTCAATGTTGAGGTTGTTGTTGTTTTTCAATGTTGAGGTTGTTGTTGAATTTGTTGGTATTTTTCAATGTTGAGGTTGTTGTTGTTTTTCAATGCTGAAGTTGTTGTTGAATTTGTTGTTGTTTTTCAATGTTGAGGTTGTTGTTGAATTTCAATGTTGAGGTTGTTGTTGAATTTGTTGGTGTTTTTCAATGTTGAGGTTGTTGTTGTTTTTCAATGTTGAGGTTGTTGTTGAATTTGTTGGTGTTTTTCAATTTCGAGGTTGTTGTTGAATTTGTTGGTGTTTTTCAATGTTGAAGTTGTTGTTGAATTTGTTGGTGTTTTTCAATGTTGAGGTTGTTGTTGTTTTTCAATGTTGAGGTTGTTGTTGAATTTGTTGGTATTTTTCAATGTTGAGGTTGTTGTTGTTTTTCAATGCTGAGGTTGTTGTTGAATTTGTTGGTGTTTTTCAATGTTGAGGTTGTTGTTGAATTTGTTGCTGTTTTTCAATGTTGAGGTTGTTGTTGAATTTGTTGTGTTTTTCAATGTTGAGGTTGTTGTTGTTTTTCAATGTTGAGGTTGTTGTTGAATTTGTTGGTGTTTTTCAATGTTGAGGTTGTTGTTCTTTTTCAATGTTGAGGTTGTTGTTGAATTTGTTGGTGTTTTTCAGTGTTGAGGTTGTTGTTGAATTTGTTGGTGTTTTTCAATGTTGAGGTTGTTGTTGTTTTTCAATGTTGAGGTTGTTGTTGAATTTGTTGGTGTTTTTCAATGTTGAGGTTGTTGTTTTTCAATGTTGAGGTTGTTGTTGAATTTGTTGGTGTTTTTCAATGTTGAGGTTGTTGTTGAATTTGTTGGTGTTTTTCAATGTTGAGGTTGTTGTTGTTTTTCAATGTTGAGGTTGTTGTTGAGCTGGTTGGTGTTTTTCAATGTTGAGGTTGTTGTTTTTCAATGTTGATGTTGTTGTTGAATTTGTTGCTGTTTTTCAATGTTGAGGTTGTTGTTGAATTTGTTGGTGTTTTTCAATGTTGAAGTTGTTGTTTTTCAATGTTGAGGTTGTTGTTGTTTTTAAATGTTGAGGTTGTTGTTGAATTTGTTGGTGTTTTTTCAATTTTGAGGTTGTTGGTGTTTTTCAATGTTGAGGTTGTTGTTGAATTTGATGGTGTTTTTCAATGTCGAGGTTGTTGTTGAATTTGTTGGTGTTTTTCAATGTTGAAGTTGTTGTTGAAATTGTTGGTGTTTTTCAATTTCGAGGTTGTTGTTGAATTTGTTGGTGTTTTTCAATGTTGAAGTTTTTGTTGAATTTGTTGGTGTTTTTCACTGTTGAGGTTGTTGTTGTTTTTCAATGTTGAGGTTGTTGTTGAATTTGTTGGTGTTTTTCAATGTTGAGTTTGTTGTTGAATTTGTTGGTGTTTTTCAATGTTGAGGTTGTTGTTGAATTTGTTGGTGTTTTTCAATGTTGAGGTTGTTGCTGTTTTTCAATGTTGAGGTTGTTGTTGAATTTGTTGGTGTTTTTCAATGTTGAGATTGTTGTTGTTTTTCAATGTTGAGGTTGTTGTTGAATTTGTTGGTGTTTTTAAATGTTGAGGTTGTTGTTGAATTTGTTGGTGTTTTTCAATGTTGAGGTTGTTGTTGTTTTTCAATGTTGAGGTTGTTGTTGAATTTGTTGGTGTTTTTCAATGTTGAGGTTGTTGTTGTTTTTCAATGTTGAGGTTGTTGTTGAATTTGTTGGTTTTTTTCAATTTCGAGGTAGTTGTTGAATTTGTTGGTGTTTTTCGATGTTGAAGTTGTTGTTGAATTTGTTGGTGTTTTTCAATGTTGAGGTTGTTGTTGTTTTTCAATGTTGAGGTTGTTGTTGAATTTGTTGGTGTTTTTCAATGTTGAGGTTGTTGTTGTTTTTCAATGCTGAGGTTGTTGTTGAATTTGTTGTTGTTTTTCAATGTTGAGGTTGTTGTTGAATTTGTTGGTGTTTTTCAATGTTGAGGTTGTTGTTGAATTTGTTGGTGTTTTTCAATGTTGAGGTTGTTGTTGAATTTGTTGGTGTTTTTCAATGTTGAGGTTGTTGTTGTTTTTCAATGTTGAGGTTGTTGTTGAATTTGTTGGTGTTTTTCAATGTTGAGGTTGTTGTTGTTTTTCAATGCTGAGGTTGTTGTTGAATTTGTTGGTGTTTTTCAATGTTGAGGTTGTTGTTGAATTTGTTGGTGTTTTTCAATGTTGAGGTTGTTGTTGTTTTTCAATGTTGAGGTTGTTGTTGAATTTGTTGGTGATTTTCAATGTTGAGGTTGTTGTTGTTTTTCAATGTTGAGGTTGTTGTTGAATTTGTTGGTGCTTTTCAATGTTGAGGTTGTTGTTGAATTTGTTGGTGTTTTTCAATGTTGAGGTTGTTGTTGTTTTTCAATGTTGAGGTTGTTGTTGAATTTGTTGGTGTTTTTCAATGTTGAGTTTGTTGTTGAATTTGTTGGTGTTTTTCAATGTTGACGTTGTTGTTGAATTTGTTGGTGTTTTTCAATGTTGAGGTTGTTGTTGAATTTGTTGGTGTTTTTCAATGTTGAGGTTGTTGTTGTTTTTCAATGTTGAGGTTGTTGTTGAATTTGTTGGTGATTTTCAATGTTGAGGTTGTTGTTGTTTTTCAATGTTGAGGTTGTTGTTGAATTTGTTGGTGCTTTTCAATGTTGAGGTTGTTGTTGAATTTGTTGGTGTTTTTCAATGTTGAGGTTGTTGTTGTTTTTCAATGTTGAGGTTGTTGTTGAATTTGTTGGTGTTTTTCAATGTTGAGTTAGTTGTTGAATTTGTTGGTGTTTTTCAATGTTGACGTTGTTGTTGAATTTGTTGGTGTTTTTCAATGTTGAGGTTGTTGCTGTTTTTCAATGTTGATGTTGTTGTTGAATTTGTTGGTGTTTTTCAATGTTGAGATTGTTGTTGTTTTTCAATGTTGAGGTTGTTGTTGAATTTGTTGGTGTTTTTAAATGTTGAGGTTGTTGTTGAATTTGTTGGTGTTTTTCAATGTTGAGGTTGTTGTTGTTTTTCAATGTTGAGGTTGTTGTTGAATTTGTTGGTGTTTTTCAATGTTGAGGTTGTTGTTGTTTTTCAATGTTGAGGTTGTTGTTGAATTTGTTGGTGTTTTTCAATTTCGAGGTTGTTGTTGAATTTGTTGGTGTTTTTCAATGTTGAAGTTGTTGTTGAATTTGTTGGTGTTTTTCAATGTTGAGGTTGTTGTTGTTTTTCAATGTTGAGGTTGTTGTTGAATTTGTTGGTATTTTTCAATGTTGAGGTTGTTGTTGTTTTTCAATGCTGAGGTTGTTGTTGAATTTGTTGGTGTTTTTCAATGTTGAGGTTGTTGTTGAATTTCAATGTTGAGGTTGTTGTTGAATTTGTTGGTGTTTTTCAATGTTGAGGTTGTTGTTGTTTTTCAATGTTGAGGTTGTTGTTGAATTTGTTGGTGTTTTTCAATTTCGAGGTTGTTGTTGAATTTGTTGGTGTTTTTCAATGTTGAAGTTGTTGTTGAATTTGTTGGTGTTTTTCAATGTTGAGGTTGTTGTTGTTTTTCAATGTTGAGGTTGTTGTTGAATTTGTTGGTATTTTTCAATGTTGAGGTTGTTGTTGTTTTTCAATGCTGAGGTTGTTGTTGAATTTGTTGGTGTTTTTCAATGTTGAGGTTGTTGTTGAATTTGTTGCTGTTTTTCAATGTTGAGGTTGTTGTTGAATTTGTTGTGTTTTTCAATGTTGAGGTTGTTGTTGTTTTTCAATGTTGAGGTTGTTGTTGAATTTGTTGGTGTTTTTCAATGTTGAGGTTGTTGTTCTTTTTCAATGTTGAGGTTGTTGTTGAATTTGTTGGTGTTTTTCAGTGTTGAGGTTGTTGTTGAATTTGTTGGTGTTTTTCAATGTTGAGGTTGTTGTTGTTTTTCAATGTTGAGGTTGTTGTTGAATTTGTTGGTGTTTTTCAATGTTGAGGTTGTTGTTTTTCAATGTTGAGGTTGTTGTTGAATTTGTTGGTGTTTTTCAATGTTGAGGTTGTTGTTGAATTTGTTGGTGTTTTTCAATGTTGAGGTTGTTGTTGTTTTTCAATGTTGAGGTTGTTGTTGAGCTGGTTGGTGTTTTTCAGTGTTGAGGTTGTTGTTTTTCAATGTTGATGTTGTTGTTGAATTTGATGCTGTTTTTCAATGTTAAGGTTGTTGTTGAATTTGTTGGTGTTTTTCAATGTTGAAGTTGTTGTTTTTCAATGTTGAGGTTGTTGTTGTTTTTAAATGTTGAGGTTGTTGTTGAATTTGTTGGTGTTTTTTCAATTTTGAGGTTGTTGGTGTTTTTCAATGTTGAGGTTGTTGTTGAATTTGATGGTGTTTTTCAATGTCGAGGTTGTTGTTGAATTTGTTGGTGTTTTTCAATGTTGAAGTTGTTGTTGAATTTGTTGGTGTTTTTCAATTTCGAGGTTGTTGTTGAATTTGTTGGTGTTTTTCAATGTTGAAGTTTTTGTTGAATTTGTTGGTGTTTTTCAATGTTGAGGTTCTTGTTGTTTTTCAATGTTGAGGTTGTTGTTGAATTTGTTGGTGTTTTTCAATGTTGAGTTTGTTGTTGAATTTGTTGGTGTTTTTCAATGTTGAGGTTGTTGTTGAATTTGTTGGTGTTTTTCAATGTTGAGGTTGTTGCTGTTTTTCAATGTTGAGGTTGTTGTTGAATTTGTTGGTGTTTTTCAATGTTGAGATTGTTGTTGTTTTTCAATGTTGAGGTTGTTGTTGAATTTGTTGGTGTTTTTAAATGTTGAGGTTGTTGTTGAATTTGTTGGTGTTTTTCAATGTTGAGGTTGTTGTTGTTTTTCAATGTTGAGGTTGTTGTTGAATTTGTTGGTGTTTTTCAATGTTGAGGTTGTTGTTGTTTTTCAATGTTGAGGTTGTTGTTGAATTTGTTGGTTTTTTTCAATTTCGAGGTAGTTGTTGAATTTGTTGGTGTTTTTCGATGTTGAAGTTGTTGTTGAATTTGTTGGTGTTTTTCAATGTTGAGGTTGTTGTTGTTTTTCAATGTTGAGGTTGTTGTTGAATTTGTTGGTGTTTTTCAATGTTGAGGTTGTTGTTGTTTTTCAATGCTGAGGTTGTTGTTGAATTTGTTGTTGTTTTTCAATGTTGAGGTTGTTGTTGAATTTGTTGGTGTTTTTCAATGTTGAGGTTGTTGTTGAATTTGTTGGTGTTTTTCAATGTTGAGGTTGTTGTTGAATTTGTTGGTGTTTTTCAATGTTGAGGTTGTTGTTGTTTTTCAATGTTGAGGTTGTTGTTGAATTTGTTGGTATTTTTCAATGTTGAGGTTGTTGTTGTTTTTCAATGCTGAGGTTGTTGTTGAATTTGTTGGTGTTTTTCAATGTTGAGGTTGTTGTTGAATTTCAATGTTGAGGTTGTTGTTGAATTTGTTGGTGTTTTTCAATGTTGAGGTTGTTGTTGTTTTTCAATGTTGAGGTTGTTGTTGAATTTGTTGGTGTTTTTCAATTTCGAGGTTGTTGTTGAATTTGTTGGTGTTTTTCAATGTTGAAGTTGTTGTTGAATTTGTTGGTGTTTTTCAATGTTGAGGTTGTTGTTGTTTTTCAATGTTGAGGTTGTTGTTGAATTTGTTGGTATTTTTCAATGTTGAGGTTGTTGTTGTTTTTCAATGCTGAGGTTGTTGTTGAATTTGTTGGTGTTTTTCAATGTTGAGGTTGTTGTTGAATTTGTTGCTGTTTTTCAATGTTGAGGTTGTTGTTGAATTTGTTGTGTTTTTCAATGTTGAGGTTGTTGTTGTTTTTCAATGTTGAGGTTGTTGTTGAATTTGTTGGTGTTTTTCAATGTTGAGGTTGTTGTTCTTTTTCAATGTTGAGGTTGTTGTTGAATTTGTTGGTGTTTTTCAGTGTTGAGGTTGTTGTTGAATTTGTTGGTGTTTTTCAATGTTGAGGTTGTTGTTGTTTTTCAATGTTGAGGTTGTTGTTGAATTTGTTGGTGTTTTTCAATGTTGAGGTTGTTGTTGTTTTTCAATGTTGAGGTTGTTGTTGAATTTGTTGGTGTTTTTCAATGTTGAGGTTGTTGTTTTTCAATGTTGAGGTTGTTGTTGAATTTGTTGGTGTTTTTCAATGTTGAGGTTGTTGTTGAATTTGTTGGTGTTTTTCAATGTTGAGGTTGTTGTTGTTTTTCAATGTTGAGGTTGTTGTTGAGCTGGTTGGTGTTTTTCAATGTTGAGGTTGTTGTTTTTCAATGTTGATGTTGTTGTTGAATTTGTTGCTGTTTTTCAATGTTGAGGTTGTTGTTGAATTTGTTGGTGTTTTTCAATGTTGAAGTTGTTGTTTTTCAATGTTGAGGTTGTTGTTGTTTTTAAATGTTGAGGTTGTTGTTGAATTTGTTGGTGTTTTTTCAATTTTGAGGTTGTTGGTGTTTTTCAATGTTGAGGTTGTTGTTGAATTTGATGGTGTTTTTCAATGTCGAGGTTGTTGTTGAATTTGTTGGTGTTTTTCAATGTTGAAGTTGTTGTTGAATTTGTTGGTGTTTTTCAATTTCGAGGTTGTTGTTGAATTTGTTGGTGTTTTTCAATGTTGAAGTTTTTGTTGAATTTGTTGGTGTTTTTCAATGTTGAGGTTGTTGTTGTTTTTCAATGTTGAGGTTGTTGTTGAATTTGTTGGTGTTTTTCAATGTTGAGTTTGTTGTTGAATTTGTTGGTGTTTTTCAATGTTGAGGTTGTTGTTGAATTTGTTGGTGTTTTTCAATGTTGAGGTTGTTGCTGTTTTTCAATGTTGAGGTTGTTGTTGAATTTGTTGGTGTTTTTCAATGTTGAGATTGTTGTTGTTTTTCAATGTTGAGGTTGTTGTTGAATTTGTTGGTGTTTTTAAATGTTGAGGTTGTTGTTGAATTTGTTGGTGTTTTTCAATGTTGAGGTTGTTGTTGTTTTTCAATGTTGAGGTTGTTGTTGAATTTGTTGGTGTTTTTCAATGTTGAGGTTGTTGTTGTTTTTCAATGTTGAGGTTGTTGTTGAATTTGTTGGTTTTTTTCAATTTCGAGGTAGTTGTTGAATTTGTTGGTGTTTTTCAATGTTGAAGTTGTTGTTGAATTTGTTGGTGTTTTTCAATGTTGAGGTTGTTGTTGTTTTTCAATGTTGAGGTTGTTGTTGAATTTGTTGGTGTTTTTCAATGTTGAGGTTGTTGTTGTTTTTCAATGCTGAGGTTGTTGTTGAATTTGTTGTTGTTTTTCAATGTTGAGGTTGTTGTTGAATTTGTTGGTGTTTTTCAATGTTGAGGTTGTTGTTGAATTTGTTGGTGTTTTTCAATGTTGAGGTTGTTGTTGAATTTGTTGGTGTTTTTCAATGTTGAGGGTGTTGTTGTTTTTCAATGTTGAGGTTCTTGTTGAATTTGTTGGTGTTTTTCAATGTTGAGGTTGTTGTTGTTTTTCAATGTTGAATTTTTTGTTGAATTTGTTGGTGCTTTTCAATGTTGAGGTTGTTGTTTTTCAATGTTGAGGTTGTTGTTGAATTTGTTGGCGTTTTTAAATGTTGAGGTTGATGTTGAATTTGTTGGTGTTTTCAATGTTGAAGTTTTTGTTGAATTTGTTGGTGTTTTTCAATGTTGAGGTTGTTGTTGTTTTTCAATGTTGAGGTTGTTGTTGAATTTGTTGGTGTTTTTCAACGTTGAGGTTGTTCTTGTTTTTCAATGCTGAGGTTGTTGTTGAATTTGTTGGTGTTTTTCAATGTTGAGGTTGTTGTTGAATTTGTTGGTGTTTTTCAATGTTGAGTTTATTGTTGAATTTGTTGGTGTTTTTCAATGTTGAGGTTGTTGTTGAATTTGTTGGTGTTTTTCAATGTTGAGGTTGTTGTTGTTTTTCAATGTTGAGGTTGTTGTTGAATTTGTTGGTGTTTTTCAATGTTGAGGTTGTTGTTGAATTTGTTGGTGTTTTTCAATGTTGAAGTTGTTGTTGAATTTGTTGGTGTTTTTCAATGTTGAGGTTGTTGTTGTTTTTCAATGTTGAGGTTGTTGTTGAATTTGTTGGTGTTTTTCAATGTTGAGGTTGTTGTTGTTTTTCAATGTTGAGGTTGTTGTTGAATTTGTTGGTGTTTTTCAATGTTGAGGTTTTTGTTGAATTTGTTGGTGTTTTTCAATGTTGAGGTTGTTGTTGAATTTGTTGGTGTTTTTCAATGTTGAGGTTGTTGTTGTTTTTCAGTGTTGAGGTTGTTGTTGAATTTGTTGGTGTTTTTTCAATGTTGAGGTTGTTGTTGTTTTTCAATGTTGAATTTTTTGTTGAATTTGTTGGTGCTTTGCAATGTTGAGGTTGTTGTTTTTCAATGTTGAGGTTGTTGTTGAATTTGTTGGCGTTTTTAAATGTTGAGGTTGATGTTGAATTTGTTGGTGTTTTCAATGTTGAAGTTTTTTGTTGAATTTGTTGGTGTTTTTCAATGTTGAAGTTGTTGTTGTTTTTCAATGTTGAGGTTGTTGTTGAATTTGTTGGTGTTTTTCAATGTTGAGATTGATGTTGTTTTTCAATGCTGAGGTTGTTGTTGAATTTGTTGTTGTTTTTCAATGTTGAGGTTGTTGTTGAGTTTGTTGGTGTTTTTCAAAGTTGAGGTTGTTGTTGTTTTTCAATGTTGATGTTGTTGTTGAATTTGTTGGTGATTTTCAATGTTGAGGTTGTTGTTGTTTTTCAATGTTGAGGTTGTTGTTGAATTTGTTGGTGCTT
Source organism: Isurus oxyrinchus (assembly GCA_026770705.1). Classification (NCBI taxonomy): domain Eukaryota; kingdom Metazoa; phylum Chordata; class Chondrichthyes; order Lamniformes; family Lamnidae; genus Isurus; species Isurus oxyrinchus. Next base: position 1,981,864 of record JANJGN010000086.1, on the reverse strand, counting down.
TTCAATGTTGAGGTTGTTGTTGAATTTGTTGGTGTTTTTCAATGTTGAGGTTGTTGTTGTTTTTCAATGTTGAGGTTGTTGTTGAATTTGTTGGTGTTTTTCAATGTTGAGTTTGTTGTTGAATTTGTTGGTGTTTTTCAATGTTGACGTTGTTGTTGAATTGTTGGTGTTTTTCAATGTTGAGGTTGTTGTTCAATTTGTTGGTGTTTTTCAATGTTGAGGTTGTTGTTGTTTTTCAATGTTGAGGTTGTTGTTGTTTTAAATGTTGGGGTTGTTGTTGAATTTGTTGGTGTTTTTCAATTTTGGGGATGTTGTTGTTTTTCAATGTTGAGGTTGTTGTTGAATTTGTTGGTGTTTTTCCATGATGAGGTTGTTGTTGTTTTTCAAAGTTGAGGTTGTTGTTGAAATTGTTGGTGTTTTTCAATGTTGAGGCTGTTGTTGTTTTTCAATGTTGAGGCTGTTGTTGAATTTGTTGGTGTTTTTCAATTTCGAGGTTGTTGTTGAATTTGTTGGTGTTTCTCAATGTTGAAGTTGTTGTTGAATTTGTTGGTGTTTTTCAATGTTGAGGTTGTTGTTGTTTTCCAATGTTGAGGTTGTTGTTGAATTTGTTGGTGTTTTTCAATGTTGAGGATGTTGTTGTTTTTCAATGCTGAGGTTGCTTGTTGAATTTGTTGGTGTTTTTCAATGTTGAGGTTGTTGTTGAATTTGTTGGTGTTTTTCAATGTTAAGGTTGTTGTTGTTTTTCAATGTTGAGGTTGTTGTTGAATTTGTTGGTGTTTTTCAATGTTGAGGTTGTTGTTGTTTTTCAATGTTGAGGTTGTTGTTGAATTTGTTGGTGTTTTTCAATGTTGAGGTTGTTGTTGTTTTTCAATGTTGAGGTTGTTGTTGAATTTGTTGGTGTTTTTCAATGTTGAGGTTGCTGTTGAATTTGTTGGTGTTTTTCAATGTTGAGGTTGTTGTTGTTTTTCAATGTTGAGGTTGTTGTTGAATTTGTTGGTGTTTTTCAATTTCGAGGTTGTTGAATTTGTTGGTGTTTTTCAATGTTGAAGTTGTTGTTGAATTTGTTGGTGTTTTTCAATGTTGAGGTTGTTGTTGTTTTTCAATGTTGAGGTTGTTGTTGAATTTGTTGGTGTTTTTCAATGTTGAGGTTGTTGTTGTTTTTCAATGCCGAGGTTGTTGTTGAATTTGTTGGTGTTTTTCAATGTTGAGGTTGTTGTTGAATTTGTTGGTGTTTTTCAATGTTGAGGTTGTTGTTGTTTTTCAATGTTGAGGTTGTTGTTGAATTTGTTGGTGTTTTTTAATGTTGAGGTTGTTGTTGAATTTGTTGGTGTTTTTCAATGTTGAGGTTGTTGTTGTTTTTCAATGTTGAGGTTGTTGTTGAATTTGTTGGTGTTTTTCAATGTTGAGGTTGTTGTTGAATTTGTTGGTGTTTTTCAATTTCGAGGTAGTTGTTGAATTTGTTGGTGTTTTTCAATGTTGAAGTTGTTGTTGAATTTGTTGGTGTTTTTCAATGTTGAGGTTGTTGTTGTTTTTCAATGTTGAGGTTGTTGTTGAATTTGTTGGTGTTTTTCAATGTTGAGGTTGTTGTTGTTTTTCAATGCTGAGGTTGTTGTTGAATTTGTTGTTGTTTTTCAATGTTGAGGTTGTTGTTGAATTTGTTGGTGTTTTTCAATGTTGAGGTTGTTGTTGAATTTGTTGGTGTTTTTCAATGTTGAGGTTGCTGTTGAATTTGTTGGTGTTTTTCAATGTTGAGGGTGTTGTTGTTTTTCAATGTTGAGGTTGTTGTTGAATTTGTTGGTGTTTTTCAATGTTGAGGTTGTTGTTGTTTTTCAATGTTGAATTTTTTGTTGAATTTGTTGGTGCTTTTCAATGTTGAGGTTGTTGTTTTTCAATGTTGAGGTTGTTGTTGAATTTGTTGGCGTTTTTAAATGTTGAGGTTGATGTTGAATTTGTTGGTGTTTTCAATGTTGAAGTTTTTGTTGAATTTGTTGGTGTTTTTCAATGTTGAGGTTGTTGTTGTTTTTCAATGTTGAGGTTGTTGTTGAATTTGTTGGTGTTTTTCAACGTTGAGGTTGTTCTTGTTTTCAATGCTGAGGTTGTTGTTGAATTTGTTGGTGTTTTTCAATGTTGAGGTTGTTGTTGAATTTGTTGGTGTTTTTCAATGTTGAGGTTGTTGTTGAATTTGTTGGTGTTTTCCAATGTTGAGGTTGTTGTTGTTTTTCAGTGTTGAGGTTGTTGTTGAATTTGTTGGTGTTTTTCAATGTTGAGGTTGTTGTTGTTTTTCAATGTTGAATTTTTTGTTGAATTTGTTGGTGCTTTGCAATGTTGAGGTTGTTGTTTTTCAATGTTGAGGTTGTTGTTGAATTTGTTGGCGTTTTTAAATGTTGAGGTTGATGTTGAATTTGTTGGTGTTTTCAATGTTGAAGTTTTTGTTGAATTTGTTGATGTTTTTCAATGTTGAGGTTGTTGTTGTTTTTCAATGTTGAGGTTGTTGTTGAATTTGTTGGTGTTTTTCAATGTTGAGGTTGATGTTGTTTTTCAATGCTGAGGTTGTTGTTGAATTTGTTGTTGTTTTTCAATGTTGAGGTTGTTGTTGAGTTTGTTGGTGTTTTTCAATGTTGAGGTTGTTGTTGTTTTTCAATGTTGATGTTGTTGTTGAATTTGTTGGTGATTTTCAATGTTGAGGTTGTTGTTGTTTTTCAATGTTGAGGTTGTTGTTGAATTTGTTGGTGCTTTTCAATGTTGAGGTTGTTGTTGAATTTGTTGGTGTTTTTCAATGTTGAGGTTGTTGCTGTTTTTCAATGTTGAGGTTGTTGTTGAATTTGTTGGTGTTTTTCAATGTTGAGTTTGTTGTTGAATTTGTTGGTGTTTTTCAATGTTGACGTTGTTGTTGAATTTGTTGGTGTTTTTCAATGTTGAGGTTGTTGTTGAATTTGTTGGTGTTTTTCAATGTTGAGGTTGTTGTTGTTTTTCAATGTTGAGGTTGTTGTTGTTTTTAAATGTTGGGGTTGTTGTTGAATTTGTTGGTGTTTTTCAATTTTGAGGATGTTGTTGTTTTTCAATGTTGAGGTTGTTGTTGAATTTGTTGGTGTTTTTCCATGATGAGGTTGTTGTTGTTTTTCAAAGTTGTGGTTGTTGTTGAATTTGTTGGTGTTTTTCAATGTTGAGGCTGTTGTTGTTTTTCAATGTTGAGGCTGTTGTTGAATTTGTTGGTGTTTTTCAATTTCGAGGTTGTTGTTGAATTTGTTGGTGTTTCTCAATGTTGAAGTTGTTGTTGAATTTGTTGGTGTTTTTCAATGTTGAGGTTGTTGTTGTTTTCCAATGTTGAGGTTGTTGTTGAATTTGTTGGTGTTTTTCAATGTTGAGGATGTTGTTGTTTTTCAATGCTGAGGTTGTTGTTGAATTTGTTGGTGTTTTTCAATGTTGAGGTTGTTGTTGAATTTGTTGGTGTTTTTCAATGTTAAGGTTGTTGTTGTTTTTCAATGTTGAGGTTGTTGTTGAGTTTGTTGGTGTTTTTCAATGTTGAGGTTGTTGTTGTTTTTCAATGTTGAGGTTGTTGTTGAATTTGTTGGTGTTTTTCAATGTTGAGGTTGTTGTTGTTTTTCAATGTTGAGGTTGTTGTTGAATTTGTTGGTGTTTTTCAATGTTGAGGTTGTTGTTGAATTTGTTGGTGTTTTTCAATGTTGAGGTTGTTGTTGTTTTTCAATGTTGAGGTTGTTGTTGAATTTGTTGTTGTTTTTCAATTTCGAGGTTGTTGAATTTGTTGGTGTTTTTCAATGTTGAAGTTGTTGTTGAATTTGTTGGTGTTTTTCAATGTTGAGGTTGTTGTTGTTTTTCAATGTTGAGGTTGTTGTTGAATTTGTTGGTGTTTTTCAATGTTGAGGTTGTTGTTGTTTTTCAATGCTGAGGTTGTTGTTGAATTTGTTGGTGTTTTTCAATGTTGAGGTTGTTGTTGAATTTGTTGGTGTTTTTCAATGTTGAGGTTGTTGTTGTTTTTCAATGTTGAGGTTGTTGTTGAATTTGTTGGTGTTTTTTAATGTTGAGGTTGTTGTTGAATTTGTTGCTGTTTTTCAATGTTGAGGTTGTTGTTGTTTTTCAATGTTGAGGTTGTTGTTGAATTTGTTGGTGTTTTTTCAATTTTGAGGTTGTTGGTGTTTTTCAATGTTGAGGTTGTTGTTGAATTTGATGGTGTTTTTCAATGTCGAGGTTGTTGTTGAATTTGTTGGTGTTTTTCAATGTTGAAGTTGTTGTTGAATTTGTTGGTGTTTTTCAATTTCGAGGTTGTTGTTGAATTTGTTGGTGTTTTTCAATGTTGAAGTTTTTGTTGAATTTGTTGGTGTTTTTCAATGTTGAGGTTGTTGTTGTTTTTCAATGTTGAGGTTGTTGTTGAATTTGTTGGTGTTTTTCAATGTTGAGGTTGTTGTTGAATTTGTTGGTGTTTTTCAATGTTGAGATTGTTGTTGTTTTTCAATGTTGAGGTTGTTGTTGAATTTGTTGGTGTTTTTAAATGTTGAGGTTGTTGTTGAATTTGTTGGTGTTTTTCAATGTTGAGGTTGTTGTTGTTTTTCAATGTTGAGGTTGTTGTTGAATTTGTTGGTGTTTTTCAATGTTGAGGTTGTTGTTGTTTTTCAATGTTGAGGTTGTTGTTGAATTTGTTGGTGTTTTTCAAATTCGATGTTGTTGTTGAATTTGTTGTTGTTTTTCAATGTTGAAGTTGTTGTTGCATTTGTTGGTGTTTTTCAATGTTGAGGTTGTTGTTGAATTTGTTGGTGCTTTTCAATGTTGAGGTTGTTGTTGTTTTTCAATGTTGAGGTTGTTGTTGAATTTGTTGGTGTTTTTCAATGTTGAGGTTGTTGTTGCATTTGTTGGTGTTTTTCAATGTTGAGGTTGTTGTTGAATTTGTTGGTGCTTTTCAGTGTTGAGGTTGTTGTTGAATTTGTTGGTGTTTTTCAATGTTGAGGTTGTTGTTGTTTTTCAATGTTGAGGTTGTTGTTGAATTTGTTGGTGTTTTTCAATGTTGAGTTTGTTGTTGAATTTGTTGGTGTTTTTCAATGTTGACGTTGTTGTTGAATTTGTTGGTGTTTTTCAATGTTGAGGTTGTTGTTCAATTTGTTGGTGTTTTTCAATGTTGAGGTTGTTGTTGTTTTTCAATGTTGAGGTTGTTGTTGTTTTTAAATGTTGGGGTTGTTGTTGAATTTGTTGGTGTTTTTCAATTTTGGGGATGTTGTTGTTTTTCAATGTTGAGGTTGTTGTTGAATTTGTTGGTGTTTTTCCATGATGAGGTTGTTGTTGTTTTTCAAAGTTGAGGTTGTTGTTGAAATTGTTGGTGTTTTTCAATGTTGAGGCTGTTGTTGTTTTTCAATGTTGAGGCTGTTGTTGAATTTGTTGGTGTTTTTCAATTTCGAGGTTGTTGTTGAATTTGTTGGTGTTTCTCAATGTTGAAGTTGTTGTTGAATTTGTTGGTGTTTTTCAATGTTGAGGTTGTTGTTGTTTTCCAATGTTGAGGTTGTTGTTGAATTTGTTGGTGTTTTTCAATGTTGAGGATGTTGTTGTTTTTCAATGCTGAGGTTGTTGTTGAATTTGTTGGTGTTTTTCAATGTTGAGGTTGTTGTTGAATTTGTTGGTGTTTTTCAATGTTAAGGTTGTTGTTGTTTTTCAATGTTGAGGTTGTTGTTGAATTTGTTGGTGTTTTTCAATGTTGAGGTTGTTGTTGTTTTTCAATGTTGAGGTTGTTGTTGAATTTGTTGGTGTTTTTCAATGTTGAGGTTGTTGTTGTTTTTCAATGTTGAGGTTGTTGTTGAATTTGTTGGTGTTTTTCAATGTTGAGGTTGCTGTTGAATTTGTTGGTGTTTTTCAATGTTGAGGTTGTTGTTGTTTTTCAATGTTGAGGTTGTTGTTGAATTTGTTGGTGTTTTTCAATTTCGAGGTTGTTGAATTTGTTGGTGTTTTTCAATGTTGAAGTTGTTGTTGAATGTGTTGGTGTTTTTCAATGTTGAGGTTGTTGTTGTTTTTCAATGTTGAGGTTGTTGTTGAATTTGTTGGTGTTTTTCAATGTTGAGGTTGTTGTTGTTTTTCAATGCCGAGGTTGTTGTTGAATTTGTTGGTGTTTTTCAATGTTGAGGTTGTTGTTGAATTTGTTGGTGTTTTTCAATGTTGAGGTTGTTGTTGTTTTTCAATGTTGAGGTTGTTGTTGAATTTGTTGGTGTTTTTTAATGTTGAGGTTGTTGTTGAATTTGTTGGTGTTTTTCAATGTTGAGGTTGTTGTTGTTTTTCAATGTTGAGGTTGTTGTTGAATTTGTTGGTGTTTTTCAATGTTGAGGTTGTTGTTGAATTTGTTGGTGTTTTTCAATTTCGAGGTAGTTGTTGAATTTGTTGGTGTTTTTCAATGTTGAAGTTGTTGTTGAATTTGTTGGTGTTTTTCAATGTTGAGGTTGTTGTTGTTTTTCAATGTTGAGGTTGTTGTTGAATTTGTTGGTGTTTTTCAATGTTGAGGTTGTTGTTGTTTTTCAATGCTGAGGTTGTTGTTGAATTTGTTGTTGTTTTTCAATGTTGAGGTTGTTGTTGAATTTGTTGGTGTTTTTCAATGTTGAGGTTGTTGTTGAATTTGTTGGTGTTTTTCAATGTTGAGGTTGCTGTTGAATTTGTTGGTGTTTTTCAATGTTGAGGGTGTTGTTGTTTTTCAATGTTGAGGTTGTTGTTGAATTTGTTGGTGTTTTTCAATGTTGAGGTTGTTGTTGTTTTTCAATGTTGAATTTTTTGTTGAATTTGTTGGTGCTTTTCAATGTTGAGGTTGTTGTTTTTCAATGTTGAGGTTGTTGTTGAATTTGTTGGCGTTTTTAAATGTTGAGGTTGATGTTGAATTTGTTGGTGTTTTCAATGTTGAAGTTTTTGTTGAATTTGTTGGTGTTTTTCAATGTTGAGGTTGTTGTTGTTTTTCAATGTTGAGGTTGTTGTTGAATTTGTTGGTGTTTTTCAACGTTGAGGTTGTTCTTGTTTTTCAATGCTGAGGTTGTTGTTGAATTTGTTGGTGTTTTTCAATGTTGAGGTTGTTGTTGAATTTGTTGGTGTTTTTCAATGTTGAGGTTGTTGTTGAATTTGTTGGTGTTTTCCAATGTTGAGGTTGTTGTTGTTTTTCAGTGTTGAGGTTGTTGTTGAATTTGTTGGTGTTTTTCAATGTTGAGGTTGTTGTTGTTTTTCAATGTTGAATTTTTTGTTGAATTTGTTGGTGCTTTGCAATGTTGAGGTTGTTGTTTTTCAATGTTGAGGTTGTTGTTGAATTTGTTGGCGTTTTTAAATGTTGAGGTTGATGTTGAATTTGTTGGTGTTTTCAATGTTGAAGTTTTTGTTGAATTTGTTGATGTTTTTCAATGTTGAGGTTGTTGTTGTTTTTCAATGTTGAGGTTGTTGTTGAATTTGTTGGTGTTTTTCAATGTTGAGGTTGATGTTGTTTTTCAATGCTGAGGTTGTTGTTGAATTTGTTGTTGTTTTTCAATGTTGAGGTTGTTGTTGAGTTTGTTGGTGTTTTTCAATGTTGAGGTTGTTGTTGTTTTTCAATGTTGATGTTGTTGTTGAATTTGTTGGTGATTTTCAATGTTGAGGTTGTTGTTGTTTTTCAATGTTGAGGTTGTTGTTGAATTTGTTGGTGCTTTTCAATGTTGAGGTTGTTGTTGAATTTGTTGGTGTTTTTCAATGTTGAGGTTGTTGCTGTTTTTCAATGTTGAGGTTGTTGTTGAATTTGTTGGTGTTTTTCAATGTTGAGTTTGTTGTTGAATTTGTTGGTGTTTTTCAATGTTGACGTTGTTGTTGAATTTGTTGGTGTTTTTCAATGTTGAGGTTGTTGTTGAATTTGTTGGTGTTTTTCAATGTTGAGGTTGTTGTTGTTTTTCAATGTTGAGGTTGTTGTTGTTTTTAAATGTTGGGGTTGTTGTTGAATTTGTTGGTGTTTTTCAATTTTGAGGATGTTGTTGTTTTTCAATGTTGAGGTTGTTGTTGAATTTGTTGGTGTTTTTCCATGATGAGGTTGTTGTTGTTTTTCAAAGTTGTGGTTGTTGTTGAATTTGTTGGTGTTTTTCAATGTTGAGGCTGTTGTTGTTTTTCAATGTTGAGGCTGTTGTTGAATTTGTTGGTGTTTTTCAATTTCGAGGTTGTTGTTGAATTTGTTGGTGTTTCTCAATGTTGAAGTTGTTGTTGAATTTGTTGGTGTTTTTCAATGTTGAGGTTGTTGTTGTTTTCCAATGTTGAGGTTGTTGTTGAATTTGTTGGTGTTTTTCAATGTTGAGGATGTTGTTGTTTTTCAATGCTGAGGTTGTTGTTGAATTTGTTGGTGTTTTTCAATGTTGAGGTTGTTGTTGAATTTGTTGGTGTTTTTCAATGTTAAGGTTGTTGTTGTTTTTCAATGTTGAGGTTGTTGTTGAGTTTGTTGGTGTTTTTCAATGTTGAGGTTGTTGTTGTTTTTCAATGTTGAGGTTGTTGTTGAATTTGTTGGTGTTTTTCAATGTTGAGGTTGTTGTTGTTTTTCAATGTTGAGGTTGTTGTTGAATTTGTTGGTGTTTTTCAATGTTGAGGTTGTTGTTGAATTTGTTGGTGTTTTTCAATGTTGAGGTTGTTGTTGTTTTTCAATGTTGAGGTTGTTGTTGAATTTGTTGTTGTTTTTCAATTTCGAGGTTGTTGAATTTGTTGGTGTTTTTCAATGTTGAAGTTGTTGTTGAATTTGTTGGTGTTTTTCAATGTTGAGGTTGTTGTTGTTTTTCAATGTTGAGGTTGTTGTTGAATTTGTTGGTGTTTTTCAATGTTGAGGTTGTTGTTGTTTTTCAATGCTGAGGTTGTTGTTGAATTTGTTGGTGTTTTTCAATGTTGAGGTTGTTGTTGAATTTGTTGGTGTTTTTCAATGTTGAGGTTGTTGTTGTTTTTCAATGTTGAGGTTGTTGTTGAATTTGTTGGTGTTTTTTAATGTTGAGGTTGTTGTTGAATTTGTTGCTGTTTTTCAATGTTGAGGTTGTTGTTGTTTTTCAATGTTGAGGTTGTTGTTGAATTTGTTGGTGTTTTTTCAATTTTGAGGTTGTTGGTGTTTTTCAATGTTGAGGTTGTTGTTGAATTTGATGGTGTTTTTCAATGTCGAGGTTGTTGTTGAATTTGTTGGTGTTTTTCAATGTTGAAGTTGTTGTTGAATTTGTTGGTGTTTTTCAATTTCGAGGTTGTTGTTGAATTTGTTGGTGTTTTTCAATGTTGAAGTTTTTGTTGAATTTGTTGGTGTTTTTCAATGTTGAGGTTGTTGTTGTTTTTCAATGTTGAGGTTGTTGTTGAATTTGTTGGTGTTTTTCAATGTTGAGGTTGTTGTTGAATTTGTTGGTGTTTTTCAATGTTGAGATTGTTGTTGTTTTTCAATGTTGAGGTTGTTGTTGAATTTGTTGGTGTTTTTAAATGTTGAGGTTGTTGTTGAATTTGTTGGTGTTTTTCAATGTTGAGGTTGTTGTTGTTTTTCAATGTTGAGGTTGTTGTTGAATTTGTTGGTGTTTTTCAATGTTGAGGTTGTTGTTGTTTTTCAATGTTGAGGTTGTTGTTGAATTTGTTGGTGTTTTTCAAATTCGATGTTGTTGTTGAATTTGTTGTTGTTTTTCAATGTTGAAGTTGTTGTTGCATTTGTTGGTGTTTTTCAATGTTGAGGTTGTTGTTGAATTTGTTGGTGCTTTTCAATGTTGAGGTTGTTGTTGTTTTTCAATGTTGAGGTTGTTGTTGAATTTGTTGGTGTTTTTCAATGTTGAGGTTGTTGTTGCATTTGTTGGTGTTTTTCAATGTTGAGGTTGTTGTTGAATTTGTTGGTGCTTTTCAGTGTTGAGGTTGTTGTTGTTTTTCAATGTTGAGGTTGTTGTTGAATTTGTTGGTGTTTTTCAATGTTGAGGTTGTTGTTGTTTTTCAAAGTTGAATTTTTTGTTGAATTTGTTGGTGCTTTTCAATGTTGAGGTTGTTGTTTTTCAATGTTGAGGTTGTTGTTGAATTTGTTGGCGTTTTTAAATGTTGAGGTTGATGTTGAATTTGTTGGTGTTTTCAATGTTGAAGTTTTTGTTGAATTTGTTGGTGTTTTTCAATGTTGAGGTTGTTGTTGTTTTTCAATGTTGAGGTTGTTGTTGAATTTGTTGGTGTTTTTCAATGTTGAGGTTGTTGTTGTTTTTCAATGCTGAGGTTGTTGTTGAATTTGTTGGTGTTTTTCAATGTTGAGGTTGTTGTTGAATTTGTTGGTGTTTTTCAATGTTGAGGTTGTTGTTGTTTTTCAATGTTGAGGTTGTTGTTGAATTTGTTGGTGATTTTCAATGTTGAGGTTGTTGTTGTTTTTCAATGTTGAGGTTGTTGTTGAATTTGTTGGTGCTTTTCAATGTTGAGGTTGTTGTTGAATTTGTTGGTGTTTTTCAATGTTGAGGTTGTTGTTGTTTTTCAATGTTGAGGTTGTTGTTGAATTTGTTGGTGTTTTTCAATGTTGAGTTTGTTGTTGAATTTGTTGGTGTTTTTCAATGTTGACGTTGTTGTTGAATTTGTTGGTGTTTTTCAATGTTGAGGTTGTTGCTGTTTTTCAATGTTGAGGTTGTTGTTGAATTTGTTGGTGTTTTTCAATGTTGGGATTGTTGTTGTTTTTCAATGTTGAGGTTGTTGTTGAATTTGTTGGTGTTTTTAAATGTTGAGGTTGTTGTTGAATTTGTTGGTGTTTTTCAATGTTGAGGTTGTTGTTGTTTTTCAATGTTGAGGTTGTTGTTGAATTTGTTGGTGTTTTTCAATGTTGAGGTTGTTGTTGTTTTTCAATGTTGAGGTTGTTGTTGAATTTGTTGGTGTTTTTCAATTTCGAGGTTGTTGTTGAATTTGTTGGTGTTTTTCAATGTTGAAGTTGTTGATGAATTTGTTGGTGTTTTTCAATGTTGAGGTTGTTGTTGTTTTTCAATGTTGAGGTTGTTGTTGAATTTGTTGGTATTTTTCAATGTTGAGGTTGTTGTTGTTTTTCAATGCTGAGGTTGTTGTTGAATTTGTTGGTGTTTTTCAATGTTGAGGTTGTTGTTGAATTTCAATGTTGAGGTTGTTGTTGAATTTGTTGGTGTTTTTCAATGTTGAGGTTGTTGTTGTTTTTCAATGTTGAGGTTGTTGTTGAATTTGTTGGTGTTTTTCAATTTCGAGGTTGTTGTTGAATTTGTTGGTGTTTTTCAATGTTGAAGTTGTTGTTGAATTTGTTGGTGTTTTTCAATGTTGAGGTTGTTGTTGTTTTTCAATGTTGAGGTTGTTGTTGAATTTGTTGGTATTTTTCAATGTTGAGGTTGTTGTTGTTTTTCAATGCTGAGGTTGTTGTTGAATTTGTTGGTGTTTTTCAATGTTGAGGTTGTTGTTGAATTTGTTGCTGTTTTTCAATGTTGAGGTTGTTGTTGAATTTGTTGTGTTTTTCAATGTTGAGGTTGTTGTTGTTTTTCAATGTTGAGGTTGTTGTTGAATTTGTTGGTGTTTTTCAATGTTGAGGTTGTTGTTCTTTTTCAATGTTGAGGTTGTTGTTGAATTTGTTGGTGTTTTTCAGTGTTGAGGTTGTTGTTGAATTTGTTGGTGTTTTTCAATGTTGAGGTTGTTGTTGTTTTTCAATGTTGAGGTTGTTGTTGAATTTGTTGGTGTTTTTCAATGTTGAGGTTGTTGTTGTTTTTCAATGTTGAGGTTGTTGTTGAATTTGTTGGTGTTTTTCAATGTTGAGGTTGTTGTTTTTCAATGTTGAGGTTGTTGTTGAATTTGTTGGTGTTTTTCAATGTTGAGGTTGTTGTTGAATTTGTTGGTGTTTTTCAATGTTGAGGTTGTTGTTGTTTTTCAATGTTGAGGTTGTTGTTGAGCTGGTTGGTGTTTTTCAATGTTGAGGTTGTTGTTTTTCAATGTTGATGTTGTTGTTGAATTTGTTGCTGTTTTTCAATGTTGAGGTTGTTGTTGAATTTGTTGGTGTTTTTCAATGTTGAAGTTGTTGTTTTTCAATGTTGAGGTTGTTGTTGTTTTTAAATGTTGAGGTTGTTGTTGAATTTGTTGGTGTTTTTTCAATTTTGAGGTTGTTGGTGTTTTTCAATGTTGAGGTTGTTGTTGAATTTGATGGTGTTTTTCAATGTCGAGGTTGTTGTTGAATTTGTTGGTGTTTTTCAATGTTGAAGTTGTTGTTGAATTTGTTGGTGTTTTTCAATTTCGAGGTTGTTGTTGAATTTGTTGGTGTTTTTCAATGTTGAAGTTTTTGTTGAATTTGTTGGTGTTTTTCAATGTTGAGGTTGTTGTTGTTTTTCAATGTTGAGGTTGTTGTTGAATTTGTTGGTGTTTTTCAATGTTGAGTTTGTTGTTGAATTTGTTGGTGTTTTTCAATGTTGAGGTTGTTGTTGAATTTGTTGTTGTTTTTCAATGTTGAGGTTGTTGCTGTTTTTCAATGTTGAGGTTGTTGTTGAATTTGTTGGTGTTTTTCAATGTTGAGATTGTTGTTGTTTTTCAATGTTGAGGTTGTTGTTGAATTTGTTGGTGTTTTTAAATGTTGAGGTTGTTGTTGAATTTGTTGGTGTTTTTCAATGTTGAGGTTGTTGTTGTTTTTCAATGTTGAGGTTGTTGTTGAATTTGTTGGTGTTTTTCAATGTTGAGGTTGTTGTTGTTTTTCAATGTTGAGGTTGTTGTTGAATTTGTTGGTGTTTTTCAATTTCGAGGTAGTTGTTGAATTTGTTGGTGTTTTTCAATGTTGAAGTTGTTGTTGAATTTGTTGGTGTTTTTCAATGTTGAGGTTGTTGTTGTTTTTCAATGTTGAGGTTGTTGTTGAATTTGTTGGTGTTTTTCAATGTTGAGGTTGTTGTTGTTTTTCAATGCTGAGGTTGTTGTTGAATTTGTTGTTGTTTTTCAATGTTGAGGTTGTTGTTGAATTTGTTGGTGTTTTTCAATGTTGAGGTTGTTGTTGAATTTGTTGGTGTTTTTCAATGTTGAGGTTGTTGTTGAATTTGTTGGTGTTTTTCAATGTTGAGGGTGTTGTTGTTTTTCAATGTTGAGGTTCTTGTTGAATTTGTTGGTGTTTTTCAATGTTGAGGTTGTTGTTGTTTTTCAATGTTGAATTTTTTGTTGAATTTGTTGGTGCTTTTCAATGTTGAGGTTGTTGTTTTTCAATGTTGAGGTTGTTGTTGAATTTGTTGGCGTTTTTAAATGTTGAGGTTGATGTTGAATTTGCTGGTGTTTTCAATGTTGAAGTTTTTGTTGAATTTGTTGGTGTTTTTCAATGTTGAGGTTGTTGTTGTTTTTCAATGTTGAGGTTGTTGTTGAATTTGTTGGTGTTTTTCAACGTTGAGGTTGTTCTTGTTTTTCAATGCTGAGGTTGTTGTTGAATTTGTTGGTGTTTTTCAATGTTGAGGTTGTTGTTGAATTTGTTGGTGTTTTTCAATGTTGAGTTTATTGTTGAATTTGTTGGTGTTTTTCAATGTTGAGGTTGTTGTTGAATTTGTTGGTGTTTTTCAATGTTGAGGTTGTTGTTGTTTTTCAATGTTGAGGTTGTTGTTGTTTTTCAATGTTGAGGTTGTTGTTGAATTTGTTGGTGTTTTTCAATGGTGAGGTTGTTGTTGTTTTTCAATGTTCAGGTTGTCGTTGAATTTGTTGGTGTTTTTCAATGTTGAGGTTTTTGTTGAATTTGTTGGTGTTTTTCAATGTTGAGGTTGTTGTTGAATTTGTTGGTGTTTTTCAATGTTGAGGTTGTTGTTGTTTTTCAGTGTTGAGGTTGTTGTTGAATTTGTTGGTGTTTTTCAATGTTGAGGTTGTTGTTGTTTTTCAATGTTGAGGTTGTTGTTGAATTTGTTGGCGTTTTTAAATGTTGAGGTTGATGTTGAATTTGTTGGTGTTTTCAATGTTGAAGTTTTTGTTGAATTTGTTGGTGTTTTTCAATGTTGAGGTTGTTGTTGTTTTTCAATGTTGAGGTTGTTGTTGAATTTGTTGGTGTTTTTCAATGTTGAGGTTGATGTTGTTTTTCAATGCTGAGGTTGTTGTTGAATTTGTTGTTGTTTTTCAATGTTGAGGTTGTTGTTGAGTTTGTTGGTGTTTTTCAATGTTGAGGTTGTTGTTGTTTTTCAATGTTGATGTTGTTGTTGAATTTGTTGGTGATTTTCAATGTTGAGGTTGTTGTTGTTTTTCAATGTTGAGGTTGTTGTTGAATTTGTTGGTGCTTTTCAATGTTGAGGTTGTTGTTGAATTTGTTGGTGTTTTTCAATGTTGAGGTTGTTGTTGTTTTTCAATGTTGAGGTTGTTGTTGAATTTGTTGGTGTTTTTCAATGTTGAGTTTGTTGTTGAATTTGTTGGTGTTTTTCAATGTTGACGTTGTTGTTGAATTTGTTGGTGTTTTTCAATGTTGAGGTTGTTGTTGAATTTGTTGGTGTTTTTCAATGTTGAGGTTGTTGTTGTTTTTCAATGTTGAGGTTGTTGTTGTTTTTAAATGTTGGGGTTGTTGTTGAATTTGTTGGTGTTTTTCAATTTTGAGGATGATGTTGTTTTTCAATGTTGAGGTTGTTGTTGAATTTGTTGGTGTTTTTCCATGATGAGGTTGTTGTTGTTTTTCAAAGTTGAGGTTGTTGTTGAATTTGTTGGTGTTTTTCAATGTTGAGGCTGTTGTTGTTTTTCAATGTTGAGGCTGTTGTTGAATTTGTTGGTGTTTTTCAATTTCGAGGTTGTTGTTGAATTTGTTGGTGTTTCTCAATGTTGAAGTTGTTGTTGAATTTGTTGGTGTTTTTCAATGTTGAGGTTGTTGTTGTTTTCCAATGTTGAGGTTGTTGTTGAATTTGTTGGTGTTTTTCAATGTTGAGGATGTTGTTGTTTTTCAATGCTGAGGTTGTTGTTGAATTTGTTGGTGTTTTTCAATGTTGAGGTTGTTGTTGAATTTGTTGGTGTTTTTCAATGTTAAGGTTGTTGTTGTTTTTCAATGTTGAGGTTGTTGTTGAATTTGTTGGTGTTTTTCAATGTTGAGGTTGTTGTTGTTTTTCAATGTTGAGGTTGTTGTTGAATTTGTTGGTGTTTTTCAATGTTGAGGTTGTTGTTGTTTTTCAATGTTGAGGTTGTTGTTGAATTTGTTGGTGTTTTTCAATGTTGAGGTTGTTGTTGAATTTGTTGGTGTTTTTCAATGTTGAGGTTGTTGTTGTTTTTCAATGTTGAGGTTGTTGTTGAATTTGTTGGTGTTTTTCAATTTCGAGGTTGTTGAATTTGTTGGTGTTTTTCAATGTTGAAGTTGTTGTTGAATTTGTTGGTTTTTTTTCAATGTTGAGGTTGTTGTTGTTTTTCAATGTTGAGGTTGTTGTTGAATTTGTTGGTGTTTTTCAATGTTGAGGTTGTTGTTGTTTTTCAATGCCGAGGTTGTTGTTGAATTTGTTGGTGTTTTTCAATGTTGAGGTTGTTGTTGAATTTGTTGGTGTTTTTCAATGTTGAGGTTGTTGTTGCTTTTCAATGTTGAGGTTGTTGTTGAATTTGTTGGTGTTTTTTAATGTTGAGGTTGTTGTTGAATTTGTTGGTGTTTTTCAATGTTGAGGTTGTTGTTGTTTTTAAATGTTGAGGTTGTTGTTGAATTTGTTGGTGTTTTTTCAATTTTGAGGTTGTTGGTGTTTTTCAATGTTGAGGTTGTTGTTGAATTTGATGGTGTTTTTCAATGTCGAGGTTGTTGTTGAATTTGTTGGTGTTTTTCAATGTTGAAGTTTTTGTTGAATTTGTTGGTGTTTTTCAATGTTGAGGTTGTTGTTGTTTTTCAATGTTGAGGTTGTTGTTGAATTTGTTGGTGTTTTTCAATGTTGAGGTTGTTGTTGAATTTGTTGGTGTTTTTCAATGTTGAGATTGTTGTTGTTTTTCAATGTTGAGGTTGTTGTTGAATTTGTTGGTGTTTTTAAATGTTGAGGTTGTTGTTGAATTTGTTGGTTTTTTTCAATGTTGAGGTTGTTGTTGTTTTTCAATGTTGAGGTTGTTGTTGAATTTGTTGGTGTTTTTCAATGTTGAGGTTGTTGTTGTTTTTCAATGTTGAGGTTGTTGTTGAATTTGTTGGTGTTTTTCAATTTCGATGTTGTTGTTGAATTTGTTGTTGTTTTTCAATGTTGAAGTTGTTGTTGAATTTGTTGGTGTTTTTCAATGTTGAGGTTGTTGTTGTTTTTCAATGTTGAGGTTGTTGTTGAATTTGTTGGTGTTTTTCAATGTTGAGGTTGTTGTTGTTTTTCAATGCTGAGGTTGTTGTTGAATTTGTTGGTGTTTTTCAATGTTGAGGTTGTTGTTGAATTTGTTGGTGTTTTTCAATGTTGAGGTTGTTGTTGCTTTTCAATGTTGAGGTTGTTGTTGAATTTGTTGGTGTTTTTTAATGTTGAGGTTGTTGTTGAATTTGTTGGTGTTTTTCAATGTTGAGGTTGTTGTTGTTTTTAAATGTTGAGGTTGTTGTTGAATTTGTTGGTGTTTTTTCAATTTTGAGGTTGTTGGTGTTTTTCAATGTTGAGGTTGTTGTTGAATTTGATGGTGTTTTTCAATGTCGAGGTTGTTGTTGAATTTGTTGGTGTTTTTCAATGTTGAAGTTTTTGTTGAATTTGTTGGTGTTTTTCAATGTTGAGGTTGTTGTTGTTTTTCAATGTTGAGGTTGTTGTTGAATTTGTTGGTGTTTTTCAATGTTGAGGTTGTTGTTGAATTTGTTGGTGTTTTTCAATGTTGAGATTGTTGTTGTTTTTCAATGTTGAGGTTGTTGTTGAATTTGTTGGTGTTTTTAAATGTTGAGGTTGTTGTTGAATTTGTTGGTTTTTTTCAATGTTGAGGTTGTTGTTGTTTTTCAATGTTGAGGTTGTTGTTGAATTTGTTGGTGTTTTTCAATGTTGAGGTTGTTGTTGTTTTTCAATGTTGAGGTTGTTGTTGAATTTGTTGGTGTTTTTCAATTTCGATGTTGTTGTTGAATTTGTTGTTGTTTTTCAATGTTGAAGTTGTTGTTGAATTTGTTGGTGTTTTTCAATGTTGAGGTTGTTGTTGTTTTTCAATGTTGAGGTTGTTGTTGAATTTGTTGGTGTTTTTCAATGTTGAGGTTGTTGTTGTTTTTCAATGCTGAGGTTGTTGTTGAATTTGTTGGTGTTTTTCAATGTTGAGGTTGTTGTTGAATTTGTTGGTGTTTTTCAATGTTGAGGTTGTTGTTGCATTTGTTGGTGTTTTTCAATGTTGAGGTTGTTGTTGAATTTGTTGGTGCTTTTCAATGTTGAGGTTGTTGTTGTTTTTCAATGTTGAGGTTGTTGTTGAATTTGTTGGTGTTTTTCAATGTTGAGGTTGTTGTTGTTTTTCAATGTTGAATTTTTTGTTGAATTTGTTGGTGCTTTTCAATGTTGAGGTTGTTGTTTTTCAATGTTGAGGTTGTTGTTGAATTTGTTGGCGTTTTTAAATGTTGAGGTTGATGTTGAATTTGTTGGTGTTTTCAATGTTGAAGTTTTTGTTGAATTTGTTGGTGTTTTTCAATGTTGAGGTTGTTGTTGTTTTTCAATGTTGAGGTTGTTGTTGAATTTGTTGGTGTTTTTCAATGTTGAGGTTGTTGTTGTTTTTCAATGCTGAGGTTGTTGTTGAATTTGTTGGTGTTTTTCAATGTTGAGGTTGTTGTTGAATTTGTTGGTGTTTTTCAATGTTGAGGTTGTTGTTGTTTTTCAATGTTGAGGTTGTTGTTGAATTTGTTGGTGATTTTCAATGTTCAGGTTGTTGTTGTTTTTCAATGTTGAGGTTGTTGTTGAATTTGTTGGTGCTTTTCAATGTTGAGGTTGTTGTTGAATTTGTTGGTGTTTTTCAATGTTGAGGTTGTTGTTGTTTTTCAATGTTGAGGTTGTTGTTGAATTTGTTGGTGTTTTTCAATGTTGAGTTTGTTTTTGAATTTGTTGGTGTTTTTCAATGTTGACGTTGTTGTTGAATTTGTTGGTGTTTTTCAATGTTGAGGTTGTTGCTGTTTTTCAATGTTGAGGTTGTTGTTGAATTTGTTGGTGTTTTTCAATGTTGAGATTGTTGTTGTTTTTCAATGTTGAGGTTGTTGTTG
This sequence comes from Isurus oxyrinchus, assembly GCA_026770705.1. Taxonomy (NCBI): domain Eukaryota; kingdom Metazoa; phylum Chordata; class Chondrichthyes; order Lamniformes; family Lamnidae; genus Isurus; species Isurus oxyrinchus. The sequence continues at coordinate 1,963,845 of JANJGN010000086.1, read as the reverse complement.
AATTTGTTGGTGTTTTTAAATGTTGAGGTTGTTGTTGAATTTGTTGGTGTTTTTCAATGTTGAGGTTGTTGTTGTTTTTCAATGTTGAGGTTGTTGTTGTTTTTCAATGTTGAGGTTGTTGTTGTTTTTCAATGTTGAGGTTGTTGTTGAATTTGTTGGTGTTTTTCAATTTCGAGGTTGTTGTTGAATTTGTTGGTGTTTTTCAATGTTGAAGTTGTTGTTGAATTTGTTGGTGTTTTTCAATGTTGAGGTTGTTGTTGTTTTTCAGTGTTGAGGTTGTTGTTGAATTTGTTGGTATTTTTCAATGTTGAGGTTGTTGTTGTTTTTCAATGCTGAGGTTGTTGTTGAATTTGTTGGTGTTTTTCAATGTTGAGGTTGTTGTTGAATTTGTTGCTGTTTTTCAATGTTGAGGTTGTTGTTGAATTTGTTGTGTTTTTCAATGTTGAGGTTGTTGTTGTTTTTCAATGTTGAGGTTGTTGTTGAATTTGTTGGTGTTTTTCAATGTTGAGGTTGTTGTTCTTTTTCAATGTTGAGGTTGTTGTTGAATTTGTTGGTGTTTTTCAGTGTTGAGGTTGTTGTTGAATTTGTTGGTGTTTTTCAATGTTGAGGTTGTTGTTGTTTTTCAATGTTGAGGTTGTTGTTGAATTTGTTGGTGTTTTTCAATGTTGAGGTTGTTGTTGTTTTTCAATGTTGAGGTTGTTGTTGAATTTGTTGGTGTTTTTCAATGTTGAGGTTGTTGTTTTTCAATGTTGAGGTTGTTGTTGAATTTGTTGGTGTTTTTCAATGTTGAGGTTGTTGTTGAATTTGTTGGTGTTTTTCAATGTTGAGGTTGTTGTTGTTTTTCAATGTTGAATTTGTTGTTGAGCTGGTTGGTGTTTTTCAATGTTGAGGTTGTTGTTTTTCAATGTTGATGTTGTTGTTGAATTTGTTGCTGTTTTTCAATGTTGAGGTTGTTGTTGAATTTGTTGGTGTTTTTCAATGTTGAGGTTGTTGTTTTTCAATGTTGAGGTTGTTGTTGAATTTGTTGTTGTTTTTTAATGTTGAGGTTGTTGTTGAATTTGTTGGTGTTTTTCAATGTTGAGGTTGTTGTTGTTTTTAAATGTTGAGGTTGTTGTTGAATTTGTTGGTGTTTTTTCAATTTTGAGGTTGTTGGTGTTTTTCAATGTTGAGGTTGTTGTTGAATTTGATGGTGTTTTTCAATGTTGAGGTTGTTGTTGTTTTTCAATGCTGAGGTTGTTGTTGAATTTGTTGGTGTTTTTCAATGTTGAGGTTGTTGTTGAATTTGTTGGTGTTTTTCAATGTTGAGGTTGTTGTTGCATTTGTTGGTGTTTTTCAATGTTGAGGTTGTTGTTGAATTTGTTGGTGCTTTTCAATGTTGAGGTTGTTGTTGTTTTTCAATGTTGAGGTTGTTGTTGAATTTGTTGGTGTTTTTCAATGTTGAGGTTGTTGTTGTTTTTCAATGTTGAATTTTTTGTTGAATTTGTTGGTGCTTTTCAATGTTGAGGTTGTTGTTTTTCAATGTTGAGGTTGTTGTTGAATTTGTTGGCGTTTTTAAATGTTGAGGTTGATGTTGAATTTGTTGGTGTTTTCAATGTTGAAGTTTTTGTTGAATTTGTTGGTGTTTTTCAATGTTGAGGTTGTTGTTGTTTTTCAATGTTGAGGTTGTTGTTGAATTTGTTGGTGTTTTTCAATGTTGAGGTTGTTGTTGTTTTTCAATGCTGAGGTTGTTGTTGAATTTGTTGGTGTTTTTCAATGTTGAGGTTGTTGTTGAATTTGTTGGTGTTTTTCAATGTTGAGGTTGTTGTTGTTTTTCAATGTTGAGGTTGTTGTTGAATTTGTTGGTGATTTTCAATGTTCAGGTTGTTGTTGTTTTTCAATGTTGAGGTTGTTGTTGAATTTGTTGGTGCTTTTCAATGTTGAGGTTGTTGTTGAATTTGTTGGTGTTTTTCAATGTTGAGGTTGTTGTTGTTTTTCAATGTTGAGGTTGTTGTTGAATTTGTTGGTGTTTTTCAATGTTGAGTTTGTTGTTGAATTTGTTGGTGTTTTTCAATGTTGACGTTGTTGTTGAATTTGTTACTGTTTTTCAATGTTGAGGTTGTTGCTGTTTTTCAATGTTGAGGTTGTTGTTGAATTTGTTGGTGTTTTTCAATGTTGAGATTGTTGTTGTTTTTCAATGTTGAGGTTGTTGTTGAATTTGTTGGTGTTTTTAAATGTTGAGGTTGTTGTTGAATTTGTTGGTGTTTTTCAATGTTGAGGTTGTTGTTGTTTTTCAATGTTGAGGTTGTTGTTGTTTTTCAATGTTGAGGTTGTTGTTGTTTTTCAATGTTGAGGTTGTTGTTGAATTTGTTGGTGTTTTTCAATTTCGAGGTTGTTGTTGAATTTGTTGGTGTTTTTCAATGTTGAAGTTGTTGTTGAATTTGTTGGTGTTTTTCAATGTTGAGGTTGTTGTTGTTTTTCAGTGTTGAGGTTGTGGTTGAATTTGTTGGTATTTTTCAATGTTGAGGTTGTTGTTGTTTTTCAATGCTGAGGTTGTTGTTGAATTTGTTGGTGTTTTTCAATGTTGAGGTTGTTGTTGAATTTGTTGCTGTTTTTCAATGTTGAGGTTGTTGTTGAATTTGTTGTGTTTTTCAATGTTGAGGTTGTTGTTGTTTTTCAATGTTGAGGTTGTTGTTGAATTTGTTGGTGTTTTTCAATGTTGAGGTTGTTGTTCTTTTTCAATGTTGAGGTTGTTGTTGAATTTGTTGGTGTTTTTCAATGTTGAGGTTGTTGTTGAATTTGTTGGTGTTTTTCAATGTTGAGGTTGTTGTTGTTTTTCAATGTTGAGGTTGTTGTTGAGCTGGTTGGTGTTTTTCAATGTTGAGGTTGTTGTTTTTCAATGTTGATGTTGTTGTTGAATTTGTTGCTGTTTTTCAATGTTGAGGTTGTTGTTGAATTTGTTGGTGTTTTTCAATGTTGAGGTTGTTGTTTTTCAATGTTGAGGTTGTTGTTGAATTTGTTGTTGTTTTTTAATGTTGAGGTTGTTGTTGAATTTGTTGGTGTTTTTCAATTTCGAGGTTGTTGTTGAATTTGTTGGTGTTTTTCAATGTTGAAGTTTTTGTTGAATTTGTTGGTGTTTTTCAATGTTGAGGTTGTTGTTGTTTTTCAATGTTGGGGTTGTTGTTGAATTTGTTGGCGTTTTTCAATGTTGAGTTTGTTGTTGAATTTGTTGGTGTTTTTCAATGTTGAGGTTGTTGTTGAATTTGTTGGTGTTTTTCAATGTTGAGGTTGTTGCTGTTTTTCAATGTTGAGGTTGTTGTTGAATTTGTTGGTGTTTTTCAATGTTGAGATTGTTGTTGTTTTTCAATGTTGAGGTTGTTGTTGAATTTGTTGGTGTTTTTAAATGTTGAGGTTGTTGTTGAATTTGTTGGTGTTTTTCAATGTTGTGGTTGTTGTTGTTTTTAAATGTTGAGGTTGTTGTTGAATTTGTTGGTGTTTTTCAATGTTGAGGTTGTTGTTGTTTTTCAATGTTGAGGTTGTTGTTGAATTTGTTGGTGTTTTTCAATTTCGAAGTTGTTGTTGAATTTGTTGGTGTTTTTCAATGTTGAAGTTGTTGTTGAATTTGTTGGTGTTTTTCAATGTTGAGGTTGTTGTTGTTTTTCAATGTTGAGGTTGTTGTTGAATTTGTTGGTGTTTTTCAATGTTGAGGTTGTTGTTGTTTTTCAATGCTGAGGTTGTTGTTGAATTTGTTGGTGTTTTTCAATGTTGAGGTTGTTGTTGAATTTGTTGGTGTTTTTCAATGTTGAGGTTGTTGTTGAATTTGTTGGTGTTTTTCAATGTTGAGGTTGTTGTTGTTTTTCAATGTTGAGGTTGTTGTTGAATTTGTTGGTGTTTTTCAATGTTGAGGTTGTTGTTGTTTTTCAATGTTGAATTTTTTGTTGAATTTGTTGGTGCTTTTCAATGTTGAGCTTGTTGTTTTTCAATGTTGAGGTTGTTGTTGAATTTGTTGGCGTTTTTAAATGTTGAGGTTGTTGTTGAATTTGTTGGTGTTTTTCAATGTTGAGATTGTTTTTGTTTTTCAATGTTGAGGTTGTTGTTGAATTTGTTGGTGTTTTTAAATGTTGAGGTTGTTGTTGAATTTGTTGGTGTTTTTCAATGTTGTGGTTGTTGTTGTTTTTAAATGTTGAGGTTGTTGTTGAATTTGTTGGTGTTTTTCAATGTTGAGGTTGTTGTTGTTTTTCAATGTTGAGGTTGTTGTTGAATTTGTTGGTGTTTTTCAATTTCGAAGTTGTTGTTGAATTTGTTGTTGTTTTTCAATGTTGAAGTTGTTGTTGAATTTGTTGGTGTTTTTCAATGTTGAGGTTGTTGTTGTTTTTCAATGTTGAGGTTGTTGTTGAATTTGTTGGTGTTTTTCAATGTTGAGGTTGTTGTTGTTTTTCAATGCTGAGGTTGTTGTTGAATTTGTTGGTGTTTTTCAATTTGAGGTTGTTGTTGAATTTGTTGGTGTTTTTCAATGTTGAGGTTGTTGTTGAATTTGTTGGTGTTTTTCAATGTTGAGGTTGTTGTTGTTTTTCAATGTTGAGGTTGTTGTTGAATTTATTGGTGTTTTTCAATGTTGAGGTTGTTGTTGTTTTTCAATGTTGAATTTTTTGTTGAATTTGTTGGTGCTTTTCAATGTTGAGGCTGTTGTTTTTCAATGTTGAGGTTGTTGTTGAATTTGTTGGCGTTTTTAAATGTTGAGGTTGTTGTTGAATTTGTTGGTGTTTTCAATGTTGAAGTTTTTGTTGAATTTGTTAGTGTTTTTCAATGTTGAGGTTGTTGTTGTTTTTCAATGTTGAGGTTGTTGTTGAATTTGTTGGTGTTTTTCAATGTTGAGGTTGTTGTTGTTTTTCAATGCTGAGGTTGTTGTTGAATTTGTTGGTGTTTTTCAATGTTGAGGTTGTTGTTGTTTTTCAATGTTGAGGTTGTTGTTGAATTTGTTGGTGATTTTCAATGTTGAGGTTGTTGTTGTTTTTCAATGTTGAGGTTGTTGTTGAATTTGATGGTGCTTTTCAATGTTGAGGTTGTTGTTGAATTTTTTGGTGTTTTTCAATGTTGAGGTTGTTGTTGTTTTTCAATGTTGAGGTTGTTGTTGAATTTGTTGGTGTTTTTCAATGTTGATTTTGTTGTTGAATTTGTTGGTGTTTTTCAATGTTGACGTTGTTGTTCAATTTGTTGGTGTTTTTCAATGTTGAGGTTGTTGTTGAATTTGTTGGTGTTTTTCAATGTTGAGGTTGTTGTTGTTTTTCAATGTTGAGGTTGTTGTTGTTTTTAAATGTTGGGGTTGTTGTTGAATTTGTTGGTGTTTTTCAATTTTGAGGATGTTGTTGTTTTTCAATGTTGAGGTTGTTGTTGAATTTTTTGGTGTTTTTCCATGATGAGGTTGTTGTTGTTTTTCAAAGTTGAGGTTGTTGTTGAATTTGTTGGTGTTTTTCAATGTTCAGGCTGTTGTTGTTTTTCAATGTTGAGGCTGTTGTTGAATTTGTTGGTGTTTTTCAATTTCGAGGTTGTTGTTGAATTTGTTGGTGTTTCTCAATGTTGAAGTTGTTGTTGAATTTGTTGGTGTTTTTCAATGTTGAGGTTGTTGTTGTTTTCCAATGTTGAGGTTGTTGTTGAATTTGTTGGTGTTTTTCAATGTTGAGGTTGTTGTTGTTTTTCAATGCTGAGGTTGTTGTTGAATTTGTTGGTGTTTTTCAATGTTGAGGTTGTTGTTGAATTTGTTGGTGTTTTTCAATGTTGAGGTTGTTGTTGTTTTTCAATGTTGAGGTTGTTGTTGAATTTGTTGGTGTTTTTCAATTTCGAGGTTGTTGTTGTTTTTCAATGTTGAGGTTGTTGTTGAATTTGTTGGTGTTTTTCAATGTTGAGGTTGTTGTTGTTTTTCAATGTTGAGGTTGTTGTTGAATTTGTTGGTGTTTTTCAATGTTGAGGTTGTTGTTGAATTTGTTGGTGTTTTTCAATGTTGAGGTTGTTGTTGTTTTTCAATGTTGAGGTTGTTGTTGAATTTGTTGGTGTTTTTCAATTTCGAGGTTGTTGAATTTGTTGTTGTTTTTCAATGTTGAGGTTGTTCTTGAATTTGTTGGTGTTTTTCAAAGTTGAGGTTGTTGTTGTTTTTCAATGCTGAGGTTGTTGTTGAATTTGTTGGTGTTTTTCAATGTTGAGGTTGTTGTTGAATTTGTTGGTGTTTTTCAATGTTGAGGTTGTTGTTGTTTTTCAATGTTGAGGTTGTTGTTGAATTTGTTGGTGTTTTTTAATGTTGAGGTTGTTGTTGAATTTGTTGGTGTTTTTCAATGTTGAGGTTGTTGTTGTTTTTAAATGTTGAGGTTGTTGTTGAATTTGTTGGTGTTTTTTCAATTTTGAGGTTGTTGGTGTTTTTCAATGTTGAGGTTGTTGTTGAATTTGATGGTGTTTTTCAATGTCGAGGTTGTTGTTGAATTTGTTGGTGTTTTTCAATGTTGAAGTTGTTGTTGAATTTGTTGGTGTTTTTCAATTTCGAGGTTGTTGTTGAATTTGTTGGTGTTTTTCAATGTTGAAGTTTTTGTTGAATTTGTTGGTGTTTTTCAATGTTGAGGTTGTTGTTGTTTTTCAATGTTGAGGTTGTTGTTGAACTTGTTGGTGTTTTTCAATGTTGAGTCTGTTGTTGAATTTGTTGGTGTTTTTCAATGTTGAGGTTGTTGTTGAATTTGTTGGTGTTTTTCAATGTTGAGGTTGTTGCTGTTTTTCAATGTTGAGGTTGTTGTTGAATTTGTTGGTGTTTTTCAAAGTTGAGATTGTTGTTGTTTTTCAATTTTGAGGTTGTTGTTGAATTTGTTGGTGTTTTTAAATGTTGAGGTTGTTGTTGAGTTTGTTGGTGTTTTTCAATGTTGAGGTTGTTGTTGTTTTTCAATGTTGAGGTTGTTGTTGAATTTGTTGGTGTTTTTCAATGTTGAGGTTGTTGTTGAATTTGTTGGTGTTTTTCAATGTTGAGGTTGTTGTTGTTTTTCAATGTTGAGGTTGTTGTTGAATTTGTTGGTGTTTTTCAATGTTGAGGTTGTTGTTGTTTTTCAATGTTGAATTTTTTGTTGAATTTGTTGGTGCTTTTCAATGTTGAGCTTGTTGTTTTTCAATGTTGAGGTTGTTGTTGAATTTGTTGGCGTTTTTAAATGTTGAGGTTGTTGTTGAATTTGTTGGTGTTTTTCAATGTTGAGATTGTTTTTGTTTTTCAATGTTGAGGTTGTTGTTGAATTTGTTGGTGTTTTTAAATGTTGAGGTTGTTGTTGAATTTGTTGGTGTTTTTCAATGTTGTGGTTGTTGTTGTTTTTAAATGTTGAGGTTGTTGTTGAATTTGTTGGTGTTTTTCAATGTTGAGGTTGTTGTTGTTTTTCAATGTTGAGGTTGTTGTTGAATTTGTTGGTGTTTTTCAATTTCGAAGTTGTTGTTGAATTTGTTGGTGTTTTTCAATGTTGAAGTTGTTGTTGAATTTGTTGGTGTTTTTCAATGTTGAGGTTGTTGTTGTTTTTCAATGTTGAGGTTGTTGTTGAATTTGTTGGTGTTTTTCAATGTTGAGGTTGTTGTTGTTTTTCAATGCTGAGGTTGTTGTTGAATTTGTTGGTGTTTTTCAATGTTGAGGTTGTTGTTGAATTTGTTGGTGTTTTTCAATGTTGAGGTTGTTGTTGAATTTGTTGGTGTTTTTCAATGTTGAGGTTGTTGTTGTTTTTCAATGTTGAGGTTGTTGTTGAATTTGTTGGTGTTTTTCAATGTTGAGGTTGTTGTTGTTTTTCAATGTTGAATTTTTTGTTGAATTTGTTGGTGCTTTTCAATGTTGAGGCTGTTGTTTTTCAATGTTGAGGTTGTTGTTGAATTTGTTGGCGTTTTTAAATGTTGAGGTTGTTGTTGAATTTGTTGGTGTTTTCAATGTTGAAGTTTTTGTTGAATTTGTTAGTGTTTTTCAATGTTGAGGTTGTTGTTGTTTTTCAATGTTGAGGTTGTTGTTGAATTTGTTGGTGTTTTTCAATGTTGAGGTTGTTGTTGTTTTTCAATGCTGAGGTTGTTGTTGAATTTGTTGGTGTTTTTCAATGTTGAGGTTGTTGTTGTTTTTCAATGTTGAGGTTGTTGTTGAATTTGTTGGTGATTTTCAATGTTGAGGTTGTTGTTGTTTTTCAATGTTGAGGTTGTTGTTGAATTTGATGGTGCTTTTCAATGTTGAGGTTGTTGTTGAATTTTTTGGTGTTTTTCAATGTTGAGGTTGTTGTTGTTTTTCAATGTTGAGGTTGTTGTTGAATTTGTTGGTGTTTTTCAATGTTGATTTTGTTGTTGAATTTGTTGGTGTTTTTCAATGTTGACGTTGTTGTTCAATTTGTTGGTGTTTTTCAATGTTGAGGTTGTTGTTGAATTTGTTGGTGTTTTTCAATGTTGAGGTTGTTGTTGTTTTTCAATGTTGAGGTTGTTGTTGTTTTTAAATGTTGGGGTTGTTGTTGAATTTGTTGGTGTTTTTCAATTTTGAGGATGTTGTTGTTTTTCAATGTTGAGGTTGTTGTTGAATTTTTTGGTGTTTTTCCATGATGAGGTTGTTGTTGTTTTTCAAAGTTGAGGTTGTTGTTGAATTTGTTGGTGTTTTTCAATGTTGAGGCTGTTGTTGTTTTTCAATGTTGAGGCTGTTGTTGAATTTGTTGGTGTTTTTCAATTTCGAGGTTGTTGTTGAATTTGTTGGTGTTTCTCAATGTTGAAGTTGTTGTTGAATTTGTTGGTGTTTTTCAATGTTGAGGTTGTTGTTGTTTTCCAATGTTGAGGTTGTTGTTGAATTTGTTGGTGTTTTTCAATGTTGAGGTTGTTGTTGTTTTTCAATGCTGAGGTTGTTGTTGAATTTGTTGGTGTTTTTCAATGTTGAGGTTGTTGTTGAATTTGTTGGTGTTTTTCAATGTTGAGGTTGTTGTTGTTTTTCAATGTTGAGGTTGTTGTTGAATTTGTTGGTGTTTTTCAATTTCGAGGTTGTTGTTGTTTTTCAATGTTGAGGTTGTTGTTGAATTTGTTGGTGTTTTTCAATGTTGAGGTTGTTGTTGTTTTTCAATGTTGAGGTTGTTGTTGAATTTGTTGGTGTTTTTCAATGTTGAGGTTGTTGTTGAATTTGTTGGTGTTTTTCAATGTTGAGGTTGTTGTTGTTTTTCAATGTTGAGGTTGTTGTTGAATTTGTTGGTGTTTTTCAATTTCGAGGTTGTTGAATTTGTTGTTGTTTTTCAATGTTGAGGTTGTTCTTGAATTTGTTGGTGTTTTTCAATGTTGAGGTTGTTGTTGTTTTTCAATGCTGAGGTTGTTGTTGAATTTGTTGGTGTTTTTCAATGTTGAGGTTGTTGTTGAATTTGTTGGTGTTTTTCAATGTTGAGGTTGTTGTTGTTTTTCAATGTTGAGGTTGTTGTTGAATTTGTTGGTGTTTTTTAATGTTGAGGTTGTTGTTGAATTTGTTGGTGTTTTTCAATGTTGAGGTTGTTGTTGTTTTTAAATGTTGAGGTTGTTGTTGAATTTGTTGGTGTTTTTTCAATTTTGAGGTTGTTGGTGTTTTTCAATGTTGAGGTTGTTGTTGAATTTGATGGTGTTTTTCAATGTCGAGGTTGTTGTTGAATTTGTTGGTGTTTTTCAATGTTGAAGTTGTTGTTGAATTTGTTGGTGTTTTTCAATTTCGAGGTTGTTGTTGAATAAGTTGGTGTTTTTCAATGTTGAAGTTTTTGTTGAATTTGTTGGTGTTTTTCAATGTTGAGGTTGTTGTTGTTTTTCAATGTTGAGGTTGTTGTTGAATTTGTTGGTGTTTTTCAATGTTGAGTCTGTTGTTGAATTTGTTGGTGTTTTTCAATGTTGAGGTTGTTGTTGAATTTGTTGGTGTTTTTCAATGTTGAGGTTGTTGCTGTTTTTCAATGTTGAGGTTGTTGTTGAATTTGTTGGTGTTTTTCAAAGTTGAGATTGTTGTTGTTTTTCAATTTTGAGGTTGTTGTTGAATTTGTTGGTGTTTTTAAATGTTGAGGTTGTTGTTGAGTTTGTTGGTGTTTTTCAATGTTGAGGTTGTTGTTGTTTTTCAATGTTGAGGTTGTTGTTGAATTTGTTGGTGTTTTTCAATGTTGAGGTTGTTGTTGAATTTGTTGGTGTTTTTCAATGTTGAGGTTGTTGTTGAATTTGTTGGTGTTTTTCAATGTTGAGGTTGTTGTTGTTTTTCAATGTTGAGGTTGTTGTTGAATTTGTTGGTGTTTTTCAATGTTGAGGTTGTTGTTGTTTTTCAATGTTGAATTTTTTGTTGAATTTGTTGGTGCTTTTCAATGTTGAGGTTGTTGTTTTTCAATGTTGAGGTTGTTGTTGAATTTGTTGGCGTTTTTAAATGTTGAGGTTGTTGTTGAATTTGTTGGTGTTTTTCAATGTTGAGATTGTTGTTGTTTTTCAATGTTGAGGTTGTTGTTGAATTTGTTGGTGTTTTTAAATGTTGAGGTTGTTGTTGAATTTGTTGGTGTTTTTCAATGTTGTGGTTGTTGTTGTTTTTAAATGTTGAGGTTGTTGTTGAATTTGTTGGTGTTTTTCAATGTTGAGGTTGTTGTTGTTTTTCAATGTTGAGGTTGTTGTTGAATTTGTTGGTGTTTTTCAATTTCGAAGTTGTTGTTGAATTTGTTGGTGTTTTTCAATGTTGAAGTTGTTGTTGAATTTGTTAGTGTTTTTCAATGTTGAGGTTGTTGTTGTTTTTCAATGTTGAGGTTGTTGTTGAATTTGTTGGTGTTTTTCAATGTTGAGGTTGTTGTTGTTTTTCAATGCTGAGGTTGTTGTTGAATTTGTTGGTGTTTTTCAATGTTGAGGTTGTTGTTGTTTTTCAATGTTGAGGTTGTTGTTGAATTTGATGGTGCTTTTCAATGTTGAGGTTGTTGTTGAATTTTTTGGTGTTTTTCAATGTTGAGGTTGTTGTTGTTTTTCAATGTTGAGGTTGTTGTTGAATTTGTTGGTGTTTTTCAAAGTTGATTTTGTTGTTGAATTTGTTGGTGTTTTTCAATGTTGACGTTGTTGTTCAATTTGTTGGTGTTTTTCAATGTTGAGGTTGTTGTTGAATTTGTTGGTGTTTTTCAATTTCGAGGTTGTTGTTGTTTTTCAATGTTGAGGTTGTTGTTGTTTTTCAATGTTGAGGTTGTTGTTGTTTTTAAATGTTGGGGTTGTTGTTGAATTTGTTGGTGTTTTTCAATTTTGAGGCTGTTGTTGTTTTTCAATGTTGAGGTTGTTGTTGAATTTTTTGGTGTTTTTCCATGATGAGGTTGTTGTTGTTTTTCAAAGTTGAGGTTGTTGTTGAATTTGTTGGTGTTTTTCAATGTTGAGGCTGTTGTTGTTTTTCAATGTTGAGGCTGTTGTTGAATTTGTTGGTGTTTTTCAATTTCGAGGTTGTTGTTGAATTTGTTGGTGTTTCTCAATGTTGAAGTTGTTGTTGAATTTGTTGGTGTTTTTCAATGTTGAGGTTGTTGTTGTTTTCCAATGTTGAGGTTGTTGTTGAATTTGTTGGTGTTTTTCAATGTTGAGGTTGTTGTTGTTTTTCAATGCTGAGGTTGTTGTTGAATTTGTTGGTGTTTTTCAATGTTGAGGTTGTTGTTGAATTTGTTGGTGTTTTTCAATGTTGAGGTTGTTGTTGTTTTTCAATGTTGAGGTTGTTGTTGAATTTGTTGGTGTTTTTCAATTTCGAGGTTGTTGTTGTTTTTCAATGTTGAGGTTGTTGTTGAATTTGTTGGTGTTTTTCAATGTTGAGGTTGTTGTTGTTTTTCAATGTTGAGGTTGTTGTTGAATTTGTTGGTGTTTTTCAATGTTGAGGTTGTTGTTGAATTTGTTGGTGTTTTTCAATGTTGAGGTTGTTGTTGTTTTTCAATGTTGAGGTTGTTGTTGAATTTGTTGGTGTTTTTCAATTTCGAGGTTGTTGAATTTGTTGGTGTTTTTCAATGTTGAAGTTGTTGTTGAATTTGTTGGTGTTTTTCAATGTTGAGGTTGTTGTTGAATTTGTTGGTGTTTTTCAATGTTGAGGTTGTTGTTGTTTTTCAATGTTGAGGTTGTTGTTGAATTTGTTGGTGTTTTTTCATGTTGAGGTTGTTGTTGAATTTGTTGGTGTTTTTCAATGTTGAGGTTGTTGTTGTTTTTAAATGTTGAGGTTGTTGTTGAATTTGTTGGTGTTTTTTCAATTTTGAGGTTGTTGGTGTTTTTCAATGTTGAGGTTGTTGTTGAATTTGATGGTGTTTTTCAATGTCGAGGTTGTTGTTGAATTTGTTGGTGTTTTTCAATGTTGAAGTTGTTGTTGAATTTGTTGGTGTTTTTCAATTTCGAGGTTGTTGTTGAATTTGTTGGTGTTTTTCAATGTTGAAGTTTTTGTTGAATTTGTTGGTGTTTTTCAATGTTGAGGTTGTTGTTGTTTTTCAATGTTGAGGTTGTTGTTGAATTTGTTGGTGTTTTTCAATGTTGAGTCTGTTGTTGAATTTGTTGTTGTTTTTCAATGTTGAGGTTGTTGTTGAATTTGTTGGTGTTTTTCAATGTTGAGGTTGTTGCTGTTTTTCAATGTTGAGGTTGTTGTTGAATTTGTTGGTGTTTTTCAAAATTGAGATTGTTGTTGTTTTTCAATGTTGAGGTTGTTGTTGAATTTGTTGGTGTTTTTAAATGTTGAGGTTGTTGTTGAGTTTGTTGGTGTTTTTCAATGTTGAGGTTGTTGTTGTTTTTCAATGTTGAGGTTGTTGTTGAATTTGTTGGTGTTTTTCAATGTTGAGGTTGTCGTTATTTTTCAATGTTGAGGTTTTTGTTGAATTTGTTGGTGTTTTTCAATTTCGAGGTTGTTGTTGAATTTGTTGGTGTTTTTCAATGTTGAAGTTGTTGTTGAATTTGTTGGTGTTTTTCAATGTTGAGGTTGTTGTTGTTTTTCAATGTTGAGGTTGTTGTTGAATTTGTTGGTGTTTTTCAATGTTGAGGTTGTTTTTGTTTTTCAATGCTGAGGTTGTTGTTGAATTTGTTGGTGTTTTTCAATGTTGAGGTTGTTTTTGAATTTGTTGGTGTTTTTCAATGTTGAGGTTGTTGTTCAATTTGTTGGCGTTTTTCAATGTTGAGGTTGTTGTTGTTTTTAAATGTTGAGGTTGTTGTTGAATTTGTTGGTGTTTTTTCAATTTTGAGGTTGTTGGTGTTTTTCAATGTTGAGGTTGTTGTTGAATTTGATGGTGTTTTTCAATGTCGAGGTTGTTGTTGAATTTGTTGGTGTTTTTCAATGTTGAAGTTGTTGTTGAATTTGTTGGTGTTTTTCAATTTCGAGGTTGTTGTTGAATTTGTTGGTGTTTTTCAATGTTGAAGTTTTTGTTGAATTTGTTGGTGTTTTTCAATGTTGAGGTTGTTGTTGTTTTTCAATGTTGAGGTTGTTGTTGAATTTGTTGGTGTTTTTCAATGTTGAGGTTGTTGTTGAATTTGTTGGTGTTTTTCAATGTTGAGATTGTTGTTGTTTTTCAATGTTGAGGTTGTTGTTGAATTTGTTGGTGTTTTTAAATGTTGAGGTTGTTGTTGAATTTGTTGGTGTTTTTCAATGTTGAGGTTGTTGTTGTTTTTCAATGTTGAGGTTGTTGTTGAATTTGTTGGTGTTTTTCAATGTTGAGGCTGTTGTTGTTTTTCAATGTTGAGGTTGTTGTTGAATTTGTTGGTGTTTTTCAATTTCGATGTTGTTGTTGAATTTGTTGTTGTTTTTCAATGTTGAAGTTGTTGTTGAATTTGTTGGTGTTTTTCAATGTTGAGGTTGTTGTTGTTTTTCAATGTTGAGGTTGTTGTTGAATTTGTTGGTGTTTTTCAATGTTGAGGTTGTTGTTGTTTTTCAATGCTGAGGTTGTTGTTGAATTTGTTGGTGTTTTTCAATGTTGAGGTTGTTGTTGAATTTGTTGGTGTTTTTCAATGTTGAGGTTGTTGTTGCATTTGTTGGTGTTTTTCAATGTTGAGGTTGTTGTTGAATTTGTTGGTGCTTTTCAATGTTGAGGTTGTTGTTGTTTTTCAATGTTGAGGTTGTTGTTGAATTTGTTGGTGTTTTTCAATGTTGAGGTTGTTGTTGTTTTTCAATGTTGAATTTTTTGTTGAATTTGTTGGTGCTTTTCAATGTTGAGGTTGTTGTTTTTCAATGTTGAGGTTGTTGTTGAATTTGTTGGCGTTTTTAAATGTTGAGGTTCATGTTGAATTTGTTGGTGTTTTCAATGTTGAAGTTTTTGTTGAATTTGTTGGTGTTTTTCAATGTTGAGGTTGTTGTTGTTTTTCAATGTTGAGGTTGTTGTTGAATTTGTTGGTGTTTTTCAATGTTGAGGTTGTTGTTGTTTTTCAATGCTGAGGTTGTTGTTGAATTTGTTGGTGTTTTTCAATGTTGAGGTTGTTGTTGAATTTGTTGGTGTTTTTCAATGTTGAGGTTGTTGTTGTTTTTCAATGTTGAGGTTGTTGTTGAATTTGTTGGTGATTTTCAATGTTCAGGTTGTTGTTGTTTTTCAATGTTGAGGTTGTTGTTGAATTTGTTGGTGCTTTTCAATGTTGAGGTTGTTGTTGAATTTGTTGGTGTTTTTCAATGTTGAGGTTGTTGTTGTTTTTCAATGTTGAGGTTGTTGTTGAATTTGTTGGTGTTTTTCAATATTGAGTTTGTTGTTGAATTTGTTGGTGTTTTTCAATGTTGACGTTGTTGTTGAATTTGTTGGTGTTTTTCAATGTTGAGGTTGTTGCTGTTTTTCAATGTTGAGGTTGTTGTTGAATTTGTTGGTGTTTTTCAATGTTGAGATTGTTGTTGTTTTTCAATGTTGAGGTTGTTGTTGAATTTGTTGGTGTTTTTAAATGTTGAGGTTGTTGTTGAATTTGTTGGTGTTTTTCAATGTTGAGGTTGTTGTTGTTTTTCAATGTTGAGGTTGTTGTTGAATTTGTTGGTGTTTTTCAATGTTGAGGTTGTTGTTGTTTTTCAATGTTGAGGTTGTTGTTGAATTTGTTGGTGTTTTTCAATTTCGAGGTTGTTGTTGAATTTGTTGGTGTTTTTCAATGTTGAAGTTGTTGTTGAATTTGTTGGTGTTTTTCAATGTTGAGGTTGTTGTTGTTTTTCAGTGTTGAGGTTGTTGTTGAATTTGTTGGTATTTTTCAATGTTGAGGTTGTTGTTGTTTTTCAATGCTCAGGTTGTTGTTGAATTTGTTGGTGTTTTTAAATGTTGAGGTTTTTGTTGAATTTGTTGCTGTTTTTCAATGTTGAGCTTGTTGTTGAATTTGTTGTGTTTTTCAATGTTGAGGTTGTTGTTGTTTTTCAATGTTGAGGTTGTTGTTGAATTTGTTGGTGTTTTTCAATGTTGAGGTTGTTGTTCTTTTTCAATGTTGAGGTTGTTGTTGAATTTGTTGGTGTTTTTCAATTTCGAAGTTGTTGTTGAATTTGTTGGTGTTTTTCAATGTTGAAGTTGTTGTTGAATTTGTTGGTGTTTTTCAATGTTGAGGTTGTTGTTGTTTTTCAATGTTGAGGTTGTTGTTGAATTTGTTGGTGTTTTTCAATGTTGAGGTTGTT
Organism: Isurus oxyrinchus; assembly: GCA_026770705.1. Lineage (NCBI taxonomy): Eukaryota > Metazoa > Chordata > Chondrichthyes > Lamniformes > Lamnidae > Isurus > Isurus oxyrinchus. The sequence continues at coordinate 1,948,325 of JANJGN010000086.1, read as the reverse complement.
GTTGTTTTTCAATGCTGAGGTTGTTGTTGAATTTGTTGGTGTTTTTCAATGTTGAGGTTGTTGTTGTTTTTCAATGTTGAGGTTGTTGTTGAATTTGATGGTGCTTTTCAATGTTGAGGTTGTTGTTGAATTTTTTGGTGTTTTTCAATGTTGAGGTTGTTGTTGTTTTTCAATGTTGAGGTTGTTGTTGAATTTGTTGGTGTTTTTCAATGTTGATTTTGTTGTTGAATTTGTTGGTGTTTTTCAATGTTGACGTTGTTGTTCAATTTGTTGGTGTTTTTCAATGTTGAGGTTGTTGTTGAATTTGTTGGTGTTTTTCAATGTTGAGGTTGTTGTTGTTTTTCAATGTTGAGGTTGTTGTTGTTTTTAAATGTTGGGGTTGTTGTTGAATTTGTTGGTGTTTTTCAATTTTGAGGATGTTGTTGTTTTTCAATGTTGAGGTTGTTGTTGAATTTTTTGGTGTTTTTCCATGATGAGGTTGTTGTTGTTTTTCAAAGTTGAGGTTGTTGTTGAATTTGTTGGTGTTTTTCAATGTTGAGGCTGTTGTTGTTTTTCAATGTTGAGGCTGTTGTTGAATTTGTTGGTGTTTTTCAAATTCGAGGTTGTTGTTGAATTTGTTGGTGTTTCTCAATGTTGAAGTTGTTGTTGAATTTGTTGGTGTTTTTCAATGTTGAGGTTGTTGTTGTTTTCCAATGTTGAGGTTGTTGTTGAATTTGTTGGTGTTTTTCAATGTTGAGGTTGTTGTTGTTTTTCAATGCTGAGGTTGTTGTTGAATTTGTTGGTGTTTTTCAATGTTGAGGTTGTTGTTGAATTTGTTGGTGTTTTTCAATGTTGAGGTTGTTGTTGTTTTTCAATGTTGAGGTTGTTGTTGAATTTGTTGGTGTTTTTCAATTTCGAGGTTGTTGTTGTTTTTCAATGTTGAGGTTGTTGTTGAATTTGTTGGTGTTTTTCAATGTTGAGGTTGTTGTTGTTTTTCAATGTTGAGTTTGTTGTTGAATTTGTTGGTGTTTTTCAATGTTGAGGTTGTTGTTGAATTTGTTGGTGTTTTTCAATGTTGAGGTTGTTGTTGTTTTTCAATGTTGAGGTTGTTGTTGAATTTGTTGGTGTTTTTCAATGTTGAGGTTGTTGTTGTTTTTCAATGTTGAGGTTGTTGTTGAATTTGTTGGTGTTTTTCAATTTCGAGGTTGTTGTTGAATTTGTTGGTGTTTTTCAATGTTGAAGTTGTTGTTGAATTTGTTGGTGATTTTCAATGTTCAGGTTGTTGTTGTTTTTCAATGTTGAGGTTGTTGTTGAATTTGTTGGTGCTTTTCAATGTTGAGGTTGTTGTTGAATTTGTTGGTGTTTTTCAATGTTGAGGTTGTTGTTGTTTTTCAATGTTGAGGTTGTTGTTGAATTTGTTGGTGTTTTTCAATATTGAGTTTGTTGTTGAATTTGTTGGTGTTTTTCAATGTTGACGTTGTTGTTGAATTTGTTGGTGTTTTTCAATGTTGAGGTTGTTGCTGTTTTTCAATGTTGAGGTTGTTGTTGAATTTGTTGGTGTTTTTCAATGTTGAGATTGTTGTTGTTTTTCAATGTTGAGGTTGTTGTTGAATTTGTTGGTGTTTTTAAATGTTGAGGTTGTTGTTGAATTTGTTGGTGTTTTTCAATGTTGAGGTTGTTGTTGTTTTTCAATGTTGAGGTTGTTGTTGAATTTGTTGGTGTTTTTCAATGTTGAGGTTGTTGTTGTTTTTCAATGTTGAGGTTGTTGTTGAATTTGTTGGTGTTTTTCAATTTCGAGGTTGTTGTTGAATTTGTTGGTGTTTTTCAATGTTGAAGTTGTTGTTGAATTTGTTGGTGTTTTTCAATGTTGAGGTTGTTGTTGTTTTTCAGTGTTGAGGTTGTTGTTGAATTTGTTGGTATTTTTCAATGTTGAGGTTGTTGTTGTTTTTCAATGCTCAGGTTGTTGTTGAATTTGTTGGTGTTTTTAAATGTTGAGGTTTTTGTTGAATTTGTTGCTGTTTTTCAATGTTGAGCTTGTTGTTGAATTTGTTGTGTTTTTCAATGTTGAGGTTGTTGTTGTTTTTCAATGTTGAGGTTGTTGTTGAATTTGTTGGTGTTTTTCAATGTTGAGGTTGTTGTTCTTTTTCAATGTTGAGGTTGTTGTTGAATTTGTTGGTGTTTTTCAATTTCGAAGTTGTTGTTGAATTTGTTGGTGTTTTTCAATGTTGAAGTTGTTGTTGAATTTGTTGGTGTTTTTCAATGTTGAGGTTGTTGTTGTTTTTCAATGTTGAGGTTGTTGTTGAATTTGTTGGTGTTTTTCAATGTTGAGGTTGTTGTTGTTTTTCAATGCTGAGGTTGTTGTTGAATTTGTTGGTGTTTTTCAATGTTGAGGTTGTTGTTGTTTTTCAATGTTGAGGTTGTTGTTGAATTTGATGGTGCTTTTCAATGTTGAGGTTGTTGTTGAATTTTTTGGTGTTTTTCAATGTTGAGGTTGTTGTTGTTTTTCAATGTTGAGGTTGTTGTTGAATTTGTTGGTGTTTTTCAATGTTGATTTTGTTGTTGAATTTGTTGGTGTTTTTCAATGTTGACGTTGTTGTTCAATTTGTTGGTGTTTTTCAATGTTGAGGTTGTTGTTGAATTTGTTGGTGTTTTTCAATGTTGAGGTTGTTGTTGTTTTTCAATGTTGAGGTTGTTGTTGTTTTTAAATGTTGGGGTTGTTGTTGAATTTGTTGGTGTTTTTCAATTTTGAGGATGTTGTTGTTTTTCAATGTTGAGGTTGTTGTTGAATTTTTTGGTGTTTTTCCATGATGAGGTTGTTGTTGTTTTTCAAAGTTGAGGTTGTTGTTGAATTTGTTGGTGTTTTTCAATGTTGAGGCTGTTGTTGTTTTTCAATGTTGAGGCTGTTGTTGAATTTGTTGGTGTTTTTCAAATTCGAGGTTGTTGTTGAATTTGTTGGTGTTTCTCAATGTTGAAGTTGTTGTTGAATTTGTTGGTGTTTTTCAATGTTGAGGTTGTTGTTGTTTTCCAATGTTGAGGTTGTTGTTGAATTTGTTGGTGTTTTTCAATGTTGAGGTTGTTGTTGTTTTTCAATGCTGAGGTTGTTGTTGAATTTGTTGGTGTTTTTCAATGTTGAGGTTGTTGTTGAATTTGTTGGTGTTTTTCAATGTTGAGGTTGTTGTTGTTTTTCAATGTTGAGGTTGTTGTTGAATTTGTTGGTGTTTTTCAATTTCGAGGTTGTTGTTGTTTTTCAATGTTGAGGTTGTTGTTGAATTTGTTGGTGTTTTTCAATGTTGAGGTTGTTGTTGTTTTTCAATGTTGAGTTTGTTGTTGAATTTGTTGGTGTTTTTCAATGTTGAGGTTGTTGTTGAATTTGTTGGTGTTTTTCAATGTTGAGGTTGTTGTTGTTTTTCAATGTTGAGGTTGTTGTTGAATTTGTTGGTGTTTTTCAATGTTGAGGTTGTTGTTGTTTTTCAATGTTGAGGTTGTTGTTGAATTTGTTGGTGTTTTTCAATTTCGAGGTTGTTGTTGAATTTGTTGGTGTTTTTCAATGTTGAAGTTGTTGTTGAATTTGTTGGTGTTTTTCAATGTTGAGGTTGTTGTTGTTTTTCAGTGTTGAGGTTGTTGTTGAATTTGTTGGTATTTTTCAATGTTGAGGTTGTTGTTGTTTTTCAATGCTGAGGTTGTTGTTGAATTTGTTGGTGTTTTTCAATGTTGAGGTTGTTGTTGAATTTGTTGCTGTTTTTCAATGTTGAGGTTGTTGTTGAATTTGTTGTGTTTTTCAATGTTGAGGTTGTTGTTGTTTTTCAATGTTGAGGTTGTTGTTGAATTTGTTGGTGTTTTTCAATGTTGAGGTTGTTGTTCTTTTTCAATGTTGAGGTTGTTGTTGAATTTGTTGGTGTTTTTCAATTTCGAAGTTGTTGTTGAATTTGTTGGTGTTTTTCAATGTTGAAGTTGTTGTTGAATTTGTTGGTGTTTTTCAATGTTGAGGTTGTTGTTGTTTTTCAATGTTGAGGTTGTTGTTGAATTTGTTGGTGTTTTTCAATGTTGAGGTTGTTGTTGTTTTTCAATGCTGAGGTTGTTGTTGAATTTGTTGGTGTTTTTCAATGTTGAGGTTGTTGTTGAATTTGTTGGTGTTTTTCAATGTTGAGGTTGTTGTTGAATTTGTTGGTGTTTTTCAATGTTGAGGTTGTTGTTGTTTTTCAATGTTGAGGTTGTTGTTGAATTTGTTGGTGTTTTTCAATTTCGAGGTTGTTGTTGAATTTGTTGGTGTTTTTCAATGTTGAAGTTGTTGTTGAATTTGTTGGTGTTTTTCAATGTTGAGGTTGTTGTTGTTTTTCAATGTTGAGGTTGTTGTTGAATTTGTTGGTATTTTTCAATGTTGAGGTTGTTGTTTTTCAATGTTGAGGTTGTTGTTGAATTTGTTGGTGTTTTCAATGTTGAAGTTTTTGTTGAATTTGTTAGTGTTTTTCAATGTTGAGGTTGTTGTTGTTTTTCAATGTTGAGGTTGTTGTTGAATTTGTTGGTGTTTTTCAATGTTGAGGTTGTTGTTGTTTTTCAATGCTGCGGTTGTTGTTGAATTTGTTGGTGTTTTTCAATGTTGAGGTTGTTGTTGTTTTTCAATGTTGAGGTTGTTGTTGAATTTGTTGGTGATTTTCAATGTTGAGGTTGTTGTTGTTTTTCAATGTTGAGGTTGTTGTTGAATTTGATGGTGCTTTTCAATGTTGAGGTTGTTGTTGAATTTTTTGGTGTTTTTCAATGTTGAGGTTGTTGTTGTTTTTCAATGTTGAGGTTGTTGTTGAATTTGTTGGTGTTTTTCAATGTTGATTTTGTTGTTGAATTTGTTGGTGTTTTTCAATGTTGACGTTGTTGTTCAATTTGTTGGTGTTTTTCAATGTTGAGGTTGTTGTTGAATTTGTTGGTGTTTTTCAATGTTGAGGTTGTTGTTGTTTTTCAATGTTGAGGTTGTTGTTGTTTTTAAATGTTGGTGTTGTTGTTGAATTTGTTGGTGTTTTTCAATTTTGAGGATGTTGTTGTTTTTCAATGTTGAGGTTGTTGTTGAATTTTTTGGTGTTTTTCCATGATGAGGTTGTTGTTGTTTTTCAAAGTTGAGGTTGTTGTTGAATTTGTTGGTGTTTTTCAATGTTGAGGCTGTTGTTGTTTTTCAATGTTGAGGCTGTTGTTGAATTTGTTGGTGTTTTTCAATTTCGAGGTTGTTGTTGAATTTGTTGGTGTTTCTCAATGTTGAAGTTGTTGTTGAATTTGTTGGTGTTTTTCAATGTTGAGGTTGTTGTTGTTTTCCAATGTTGAGGTTGTTGTTGAATTTGTTGGTGTTTTTCAATGTTGAGGTTGTTGTTGTTTTTCAATGCTGAGGTTGTTGTTGAAATTGTTGGTGTTTTTCAATGTTGAGGTTGTTGTTGAATTTGTTGGTGTTTTTCAATGTTGAGGTTGTTGTTGTTTTTCAATGTTGAGGTTGTTGTTGAATTTGTTGGTGTTTTTCAATTTCGAGGTTGTTGTTGTTTTTCAATGTTGAGGTTGTTGTTGAATTTGTTGGTGTTTTTCAATGTTGAGGTTGTTGTTGTTTTTCAATGTTGAGGTTGTTGTTGAATTTGTTGGTGTTTTTCAATGTTGAGGTTGTTGTTGAATTTGTTGGTGTTTTTCAATGTTGAGGTTGTTGTTGTTTTTCAATGTTGAGGTTGTTGTTGAATTTGTTGGTGTTTTTCAATTTCGAGGTTGTTGAATTTGTTGGTGTTTTTCAATGTTGAAGTTGTTGTTGAATTTGTTGGTGTTTTTCAATGTTGAGGTTGTTGTTGTTTTTCAATGTTGAGGTTGTTCTTGAATTTGTTGGTGTTTTTCAATGTTGAGGTTGTTGTTGTTTTTCAATGCTGAGGTTGTTGTTGAATTTGTTGGTGTTTTTCAATGTTGAGGTTGTTGTTGAATTTGTTGGTGTTTTTCAATGTTGAGGTTGTTGTTGTTTTTCAATGTTGAGGTTGTTGTTGAATTTGTTGGTGTTTTTTAATGTTGAGGTTGTTGTTGAATTTGTTGGTGTTTTTCAATGTTGAGGTTGTTGTTGTTTTTAAATGTTGAGGTTGTTGTTGAATTTGTTGGTGTTTTTTCAATTTTGAGGTTGTTGGTGTTTTTCAATGTTGAGGTTGTTGTTGAATTTGATGGTGTTTTTCAATGTCGAGGTTGTTGTTGAATTTGTTGGTGTTTTTCAATGTTGAAGTTGTTGTTGAATTTGTTGGTGTTTTTCAATTTCGAGGTTGTTGTTGAATTTGTTGGTGTTTTTCAATGTTGAAGTTTTTGTTGAATTTGTTGGTGTTTTTCAATGTTGAGGTTGTTGTTGTTTTTCAATGTTGAGGTTGTTGTTGAATTTGTTGGTGTTTTTCAATGTTGAGTCTGTTGTTGAATTTGTTGGTGTTTTTCAATGTTGAGGTTGTTGTTGAATTTGTTGGTGTTTTTCAATGTTGAGGTTGTTGCTGTTTTTCAATGTTGAGGTTGTTGTTGAATTTGTTGGTGTTTTTCAAAATTGAGATTGTTGTTGTTTTTCAATGTTGAGGTTGTTGTTGAATTTGTTGGTGTTTTTAAATGTTGAGGTTGTTGTTGAGTTTGTTGGTGTTTTTCAATGTTGAGGTTGTTGTTGTTTTTCAATGTTGAGGTTGTTGTTGAATTTGTTGGTGTTTTTCAATGTTGAGGTTGTCGTTGTTTTTCAATGTTGAGGTTGTTGTTGAATTTGTTGGTGTTTTTCAATTTCGAGGTTGTTGTTGAATTTGTTGGTGTTTTTCAATGTTGAAGTTGTTGTTGAATTTGTTGGTGTTTTTCAATGTTGAGGTTGTTTTTGTTTTTCAATGCTGAGGTTGTTGTTGAATTTGTTGGTGTTTTTCAATGTTGAGGTTTTTTTTGAATTTGTTGGTGTTTTTCAATGTTGAGGTTGTTGTTCAATTTGTTGGCGTTTTTCAATGTTGAAGTTGTTGTTGAATTTGTTGGTGTTTTTCAATGTTGAGGTTGTTGTTGTTTTTCAATGTTGAGGTTGTTGTTGAATTTGTTGGTGTTTTTCAATGTTGAGGTTGTTTTTGTTTTTCAAAGCTGAGGTTGTTGTTGAATTTGTTGGTGTTTTTCAATGTTGAGGTTGTTTTTGAATTTGTTGGTGTTTTTCAATGTTGAGGTTGTTGTTCAATTTGTTGGCGTTTTTCAATGTTGAGGTTGTTGTTGTTTTTAAATGTTGAGGTTGTTGTTGAATTTGTTGGTGTTTTTTCAATTTTGAGGTTGTTGGTGTTTTTCAATGTTGAGGTTGTTGTTGAATTTGATGGTGTTTTTCAATGTCGAGGTTGTTGTTGAATTTGTTGGTGTTTTTCAATGTTGAAGTTGTTGTTGAATTTGTTGGTGTTTTTCATTTTCGAGGTTGTTGTTGAATTTGTTGGTGTTTTTCAATGTTGAAGTTTTTGTTGAATTTGTTGGTGTTTTTCAATGTTGAGGTTGTTGTTGTTTTTCAATGTTGAGGTTGTTGTTGAATTTGTTGGTGTTTTTCAATGTTGAGGTTGTTGTTGAATTTGTTGGTGTTTTTCAATGTTGAGATTGTTGTTGTTTTTCAATGTTGAGGTTGTTGTTGAATTTGTTGGTGTTTTTAAATGTTGAGGTTGTTGTTGAATTTGTTGGTGTTTTTCAACGTTGAGGTTGTTGTTGTTTTTCAATGTTGAGGTTGTTGTTGAATTTGTTGGTGTTTTTCAATGTTGAGGTTGTTGTTGTTTTTCAATGTTGAGGTTGTTGTTGAATTTGTTGGTGTTTTTCAATTTCGATGTTGTTGTTGAATTTGTTGTTGTTTTTCAATGTTGAAGTTGTTGTTGAATTTGTTGGTGTTTTTCAATGTTGAGGTTGTTGTTGTTTTTCAATGTTGAGGTTGTTGTTGAATTTGTTGGTGTTTTTCAATGTTGAGGTTGTTGTTGTTTTTCAATGCTGAGGTTGTTGTTGAATTTGTTGGTGTTTTTCAATGTTGAGGTTGTTGTTGAATTTGTTGGTGTTTTTCAATGTTGAGGTTGTTGTTGCATTTGTTGGTGTTTTCAATGTTGAGGTTGTTGTTGAATTTGTTGGTGCTTTTCAATGTTGAGGTTGTTGTTGTTTTTCAATGTTGAGGTTGTTGTTGAATTTGTTGGTGTTTTTCAATGTTGAGGTTGTTGTTGTTTTTCAATGTTGAATTTTTTGTTGAATTTGTTGGTGCTTTTCAATGTTGAGGTTGTTGTTTTTCAATGTTGAGGTTGTTGTTGAATTTGTTGGCGTTTTTAAATGTTGAGGTTGATGTTGAATTTGTTGGTGTTTTCAATGTTGAAGTTTTTGTTGAATTTGTTGGTGTTTTTCAATGTTGAGGTTGTTGTTGTTTTTCAATGTTGAGGTTGTTGTTGAATTTGTTGGTGTTTTTCAATGTTGAGGTTGTTGTTGTTTTTCAATGCTGAGGTTGTTGTTGAATTTGTTGGTGTTTTTCAATGTTGAGGTTGTTGTTGAATTTGTTGGTGTTTTTCAATGTTGAGGTTGTTGTTGTTTTTCAATGTTGAGGTTGTTGTTGAATTTGTTGGTGATTTTCAATGTTCAGGTTGTTGTTGTTTTTCAATGTTGAGGTTGTTGTTGAATATGTTGGTGCTTTTCAATGTTGAGGTTGTTGTTGAATTTGTTGGTGTTTTTCAATGTTGAGGTAGTTGTTGTTTTTCAATGTTGAGGTTGTTGTTGAATTTGTTGGTGTTTTTCAATGTTGAGCTTGTTGTTGAATTTGTTGGTGTTTTTCAATGTTGACGTTGTTGTTGAATTTGTTGGTGTTTTTCAATGTTGAGGTTGTTGCTGTTTTTCAATGTTGAGGTTGTTGTTGAATTTGTTGGTGTTTTTCAATGTTGAGATTGTTGTTGTTTTTCAATGTTGAGGTTGTTGTTGAATTTGTTGGTGTTTTTAAATGTTGAGGTTGTTGTTGAATTTGTTGGTGTTTTTCAATGTTGAGGTTGTTGTTGTTTTTCAGTGTTGAGGTTGTTGTTGAATTTGTTGGTGTTTTTCAATGTTGAGGTTGTTGTTGTTTTTCAATGTTGAATTTTTTGTTGAATTTGTTGGTGCTTTTCAATGTTGAGGTTGTTGTTTTTCAATGTTGAGGTTGTTGTTGAATTTGTTGGCGTTTTTAAATGTTGAGGTTGATGTTGAATTTGTTGGTGTTTTCAATGTTGAAGTTTTTGTTGAATTTGTTGGTGTTTTTCAATGTTGAGGTTGTTGTTGTTTTTCAATGTTGAGGTTGTTGTTGAATTTGTTGGTGTTTTTCAATGTTGAGGTTGATGTTGTTTTTCAATGCTGAGGTTGTTGTTGAATTTGTTGTTGTTTTTCAATGTTGAGGTTGTTGTTGAGTTTGTTGGTGTTTTTCAATGTTGAGGTTGTTGTTGTTTTTCAATGTTGATGTTGTTGTTGAATTTGTTGGTGATTTTCCATGTTGAGGTTGTTGTTGTTTTTCAATGTTGAGGTTGTTGTTGAATTTGTTGGTGCTTTTCAATGTTGAGGTTGTTGTTGAATTTGTTGGTGTTTTTCAATGTTGAGGTTGTTGTTGTTTTTCAATGTTGAGGTTGTTGTTGAATTTGTTGGTGTTTTTCAATGTTGAGTTTGTTGTTGAATTTGTTGGTGTTTTTCAATGTTGACGTTGTTGTTGAATTTGTTGGTGTTTTTCAATGTTGAGGTTGTTGTTGAATTTGTTGGTGTTTTTCAATGTTGAGGTTGTTGTTGTTTTTCAATGTTGAGGTTGTTGTTGTTTTTAAATGTTGGGGTTGTTGTTGAATTTGTTGGTGTTTTTCAATTTTGAGGATGTTGTTGTTTTTCAATGTTGAGGTTGTTGTTGAATTTGTTGGTGTTTTTCCATCATGAGGTTGTTGTTGTTTTTCAAAGTTGAGGTTGTTGTTGAATTTGTTGGTGTTTTTCAATGTTGAGGCTGTTGTTGTTTTTCAATGTTGAGGCTGTTGCTGAATTTGTTGGTGTTTTTCAATTTCGAGGTTGTTGTTGAATTTGTTGGTGTTTCTCAATGTTGAAGTTGTTGTTGAATTTGTTGGTGTTTTTCAATGTTGAGGTTGTTGTTGTTTTCCAATGTTGAGGTTGTTGTTGAATTTGTTGGTGTTTTTCAATGTTGAGGATGTTGTTGTTTTTCAATGCTGAGGTTGTTGTTGAATTTGTTGGTGTTTTTCAATGTTGAGGTTGTTGTTGAATTTGTTGGTGTTTTTCAATGTTAAGGTTGTTGTTGTTTTTCAATGTTGAGGTTGTTGTTGAATTTGTTGGTGTTTTTCAATGTTGAGGTTGTTGTTGTTTTTCAATGTTGAGGTTGTTGTTGAATTTGTTGGTGTTTTTCAATGTTGAGTTTGTTGTTGTTTTTCAATGTTGAGGTTGTTGTTGAATTTGTTGGTGTTTTTCAATGTTGAGGTTGTTGTTGAATTTGTTGGTGTTTTTCAATGTTGAGGTTGTTGTTGTTTTTCAATGTTGAGGTTGTTGTTGAATTTGTTGGTGTTTTTCAATTTCGAGGTTGTTGAATTTGTTGGTGTTTTTCAATGTTGAAGTTGTTGTTGAATTTGTTGGTGTTTTTCAATGTTGAGGTTGTTGTTGTTTTTCAATGTTGAGGTTGTTGTTGAATTTGTTGGTTTTTTTCAATGTTGAGGTTGTTGTTGTTTTTCAATGCTGAGGTTGTTGTTGAATTTGTTGGTGTTTTTTAATGTTGAGGTTGTTGTTGAATTTGTTGGTGTTTTTCAATGTTGAGGTTGTTGTTGTTTTTAAATGTTGAGGTTGTTGTTGAATTTGTTGGTGTTTTTTCAATTTTGAGGTTGTTGGTGTTTTTCAATGTTGAGGTTGTTGTTGAACTTGATGGTGTTTTTCAATGTCGAGGTTGTTGTTGAATTTGTTGGTGTTTTTCAATGTTGAAGTTGTTGTTGAATTTGTTGGTGTTTTTCAATTTCGAGGTTGTTGTTGAATTTGTTGGTGTTTTTCAATGTTGAGGTTGTTGTTGTTTTTCAATGTTGAATTTTTTGTTGAATTTGTTGGTGCTTTTCAATGTTGAGGTTGTTGTTTTTCAATGTTGAGGTTGTTGTTGAATTTGTTGGCGTTTTTAAATGTTGAGGTTGATGTTGAATTTGTTGGTGTTTTCAATGTTGAAGTTTTTGTTGAATTTGTTGGTGTTTTTCAATGTTGAGGTTGTTGTTGTTTTTCAATGTTGAGGTTGTTGTTGAATTTGTTGGTGTTTTTCAATGTTGAGGTTGATGTTGTTTTTCAATGCTGAGGTTGTTGTTGAATTTGTTGTTGTTTTTCAATGTTGAGGTTGTTGTTGAGTTTGTTGGTGTTTTTCAATGTTGAGGTTGTTGTTGTTTTTCAATGTTGATGTTGTTGTTGAATTTGTTGGTGATTTTCCATGTTGAGGTTGTTGTTGTTTTTCAATGTTGAGGTTGTTGTTGAATTTGTTGGTGCTTTTCAATGTTGAGGTTGTTGTTGAATTTGTTGGTGTTTTTCAATGTTGAGGTTGTTGTTGTTTTTCAATGTTGAGGTTGTTGTTGAATTTGTTGGTGTTTTTCAATGTTGAGTTTGTTGTTGAATTTGTTGGTGTTTTTCAATGTTGACGTTGTTGTTGAATTTGTTGGTGTTTTTCAATGTTGAGGTTGTTGTTGAATTTGTTGGTGTTTTTCAATGTTGAGGTTGTTGTTGTTTTTCAATGTTGAGGTTGTTGTTGTTTTTAAATGTTGGGGTTGTTGTTGAATTTGTTGGTGTTTTTCAATTTTGAGGATGTTGTTGTTTTTCAATGTTGAGGTTGTTGTTGAATTTGTTGGTGTTTTTCCATCATGAGGTTGTTGTTGTTTTTCAAAGTTGAGGTTGTTGTTGAATTTGTTGGTGTTTTTCAATGTTGAGGCTGTTGTTGTTTTTCAATGTTGAGGCTGTTGCTGAATTTGTTGGTGTTTTTCAATTTCGAGGTTGTTGTTGAATTTGTTGGTGTTTCTCAATGTTGAAGTTGTTGTTGAATTTGTTGGTGTTTTTCAATGTTGAGGTTGTTGTTGTTTTCCAATGTTGAGGTTGTTGTTGAATTTGTTGGTGTTTTTCAATGTTGAGGATGTTGTTGTTTTTCAATGCTGAGGTTGTTGTTGAATTTGTTGGTGTTTTTCAATGTTGAGGTTGTTGTTGAATTTGTTGGTGTTTTTCAATGTTAAGGTTGTTGTTGTTTTTCAATGTTGAGGTTGTTGTTGAATTTGTTGGTGTTTTTCAATGTTGAGGTTGTTGTTGTTTTTCAATGTTGAGGTTGTTGTTGAATTTGTTGGTGTTTTTCAATGTTGAGTTTGTTGTTGTTTTTCAATGTTGAGGTTGTTGTTGAATTTGTTGGTGTTTTTCAATGTTGAGGTTGTTGTTGAATTTGTTGGTGTTTTTCAATGTTGAGGTTGTTGTTGTTTTTCAATGTTGAGGTTGTTGTTGAATTTGTTGGTGTTTTTCAATTTCGAGGTTGTTGAATTTGTTGGTGTTTTTCAATGTTGAAGTTGTTGTTGAATTTGTTGGTGTTTTTCAATGTTGAGGTTGTTGTTGTTTTTCAATGTTGAGGTTGTTGTTGAATTTGTTGGTTTTTTTCAATGTTGAGGTTGTTGTTGTTTTTCAATGCTGAGGTTGTTGTTGAATTTGTTGGTGTTTTTTAATGTTGAGGTTGTTGTTGAATTTGTTGGTGTTTTTCAATGTTGAGGTTGTTGTTGTTTTTAAATGTTGAGGTTGTTGTTGAATTTGTTGGTGTTTTTTCAATTTTGAGGTTGTTGGTGTTTTTCAATGTTGAGGTTGTTGTTGAACTTGATGGTGTTTTTCAATGTCGAGGTTGTTGTTGAATTTGTTGGTGTTTTTCAATGTTGAAGTTGTTGTTGAATTTGTTGGTGTTTTTCAATTTCGAGGTTGTTGTTGAATTTGTTGGTGTTTTTCAATGTTGAAGTTTTTGTTGAATTTGTTGGTGTTTTTCAATGTTGAGGTTGTTGTTGTTTTTCAATGTTGAGGTTGTTGTTGAATTTGTTGGTGTTTTTCAATGTTGAGGTTGTTGTTGAATTTGTTGGTGTTTTTCAATGTTGAGATTGTTGTTGTTTTTCAATTTTGAGGTTGTTGTTGAATGTGTTGGTGTTTTTAAATGTTGAGGTTGTTGTTGAATTTGTTGGTGTTTTTCAATGTTGAGGTTGTTGTTGTTTTTCAATGTTGAGGTTGTTGTTGAATTTGTTGGTGTTTTTCAATGTTGAGGTTGTTGTTGTTTTTCAATGTTGAGGTTGTTGTTGAATTTGTTGGTGTTTTTCAATTTCGATGTTGTTGTTGAATTTGTTGTTGTTTTTCAATGTTGAAGTTGTTGTTGAATTTGTTGGTGTTTTTCAATGTTGAGGTTGTTGTTGTTTTTCAATGTTGAGGTTGTTGTTGAATTTGTTGGTGTTTTTCAATGTTGAGGTTGTTGTTGTTTTTCAATGCTGAGGTTGTTGTTGAAATTGTTGGTGTTTTTCAATGTTGAGGTTGTTGTTGAATTTGTTGGTGTTTTTCAATGTTGAGGTTGTTGTTGCATTTGTTGGTGTTTTTCAATGTTGAGGTTGTTGTTGAATTTGTTGGTGCTTTTCAATGTTGAGGTTGTTGTTGTTTTTCAATGTTGAGGTTGTTGTTGAATTTGTTGGTGTTTTTCAATGTTGAGGTTGTTGTTGTTTTTCAATGTTGAATTTTTTGTTGAATTTGTTGGTGCTTTTCAATGTTGAGGTTGTTGTTTTTCAATGTTGAGGTTGTTGTTGAATTTGTTGGCGTTTTTAAATGTTGAGGTTGATGTTGAATTTGTTGGTGTTTTCAATGTTGAAGTTTTTGTTGAATTTGTTGGTGTTTTTCAATGTTGAGGTTGTTGTTGTTTTTCAATGTTGAGGTTGTTGTTGAATTTGTTGGTGTTTTTCAATGTTGAGGTTGTTGTTGTTTTTCAATGCTGAGGTTGTTGTTGAATTTGTTGGTGTTTTTCAATGTTGAGGTTGTTGTTGAATTTGTTGGTGTTTTTCAATGTTGAGGTTGTTGTTGTTTTTCAATGTTGAGGTTGTTGTTGAATTTGTTGGTGATTTTCAATGTTGAGGTTGTTGTTGTTTTTCAATGTTGAGGTTGTTGTTGAATTTGTTGGTGCTTTTCAATGTTGAGGTTGTTGTTGAATTTGTTGGTGTTTTTCAATGTTGAGGTTGTTGTTGTTTTTCAATGTTGAGGTTGTTGTTGAATTTGTTGGTGTTTTTCAATGTTGAGTTTGTTGTTGAATTTGTTGGTGTTTTTCAATGTTGACGTTGTTGTTGAATTTGTTGGTGTTTTTCAATGTTGAGGTTGTTGCTGTTTTTCAATGTTGAGGTTGTTGTTGAATTTGTTGGTGTTTTTCAATGTTGAGATTGTTGTTGTTTTTCAATGTTGAGGTTGTTGTTGAATTTGTTGGTGTTTTTAAATGTTGAGGTTGTTGTTGAATTTGTTGGTGTTTTTCAATGTTGAGGTTGTTGTTGTTTTTCAATGTTGAGGTTGTTGTTGAATTTGTTGGTGTTTTTCAATGTTGAGGTTGTTGTTGTTTTTCAATGTTGAGGTTGTTGTTGAATTTGTTGGTGTTTTTCAATTTCGAGGTTGTTGTTGAATTTGTTGGTGTTTTTCAATGTTGAAGTTGTTGTTGAATTTGTTGGTGTTTTTCAATGTTGAGGTTGTTGTTGTTTTTCAATGTTGAGGTTGTTGTTGAATTTGTTGGTATTTTTCAATGTTGAGGTTGTTGTTGTTTTTCAATGCTGAGGTTGTTGTTGAATTTGTTGGTGTTTTTCAATGTTGAGGTTGTTGTTGAATTTGTTGCTGTTTTTCAATGTTGAGGTTGTTGTTGAATTTGTTGTGTTTTTCAATGTTGAGGTTGTTGTTGTTTTTCAATGTTGAGGTTGTTGTTGAATTTGTTGGTGTTTTTCAATGTTGAGGTTGTTGTTCTTTTTCAATGTTGAGGTTGCTGTTGAATTTGTTGGTGTTTTTCAGTGTTGAGGTTGTTGTTGAATTTGTTGGTGTTTTTCAATGTTGAGGTTGTTGTTGTTTTTCAATGTTGAGGTTGTTGTTGAATTTGTTGGTGTTTTTCAATGTTGAGGTTGTTGTTGTTTTTCAATGTTGAGGTTGTTGTTGAATTTGTTGGTGTTTTTCAATGTTGAGGTTGTTGTTTTTCAATGTTGAGGTTGTTGTTGAATTTGTTGGTGTTTTTCAATGTTGAGGTTGTTGTTGAATTTGTTGGTGTTTTTCAATGTTGAGGTTGTTGTTGTTTTTCAATGTTGAGGTTGTTGTTGAGCTGGTTGGTGTTTTTCAATGTTGAGATTGTTGTTGTTTTTCAATGTTGAGGTTGTTGTTGAATTTGTTGGTGTTTTTAAATGTTGAGGTTGTTGTTGAATTTGTTGGTGTTTTTCAATGTTGAGGTTGTTGTTGTTTTTAAATGTTGAGGTTGTTGTTGAATTTGTTTGTGTTTTTTCAATTTTGAGGTTGTTGGTGTTTTTCAATGTTGAGGTTGTTGTTGAATTTGATGGTGTTTTTCAATGTCGAGGTTGTTGTTGAATTTGTTGGTGTTTTTCAATGTTGAAGTTGTTGTTGAATTTGTTGGTGTTTTTCAATTTCGAGGTTGTTGTTGAATTTGTTGGTGTTTTTCAATGTTGAAGATTATGTTGAATTTGTTGGTGTTTTTCAATGTTGAGGTTGTTGTTGTTTTTCAATGTTGGGGTTGTTGTTGAATTTGTTGGCGTTTTTCAATGTTGAGTTTGTTGTTGAATTTGTTGGTGTTTTTCAATGTTGAGGTTGTTGTTGAATTTGTTGGTGTTTTTCAATGTTGAGGTTGTTGCTGTTTTTCAATGTTGAGGTTGTTGTTGAATTTGTTGGTGTTTTTCAATGTTGAGATTGTTGTTGTTTTTCAATGTTGAGGTTGTTGTTGAATTTGTTGGTGTTTTTAAATGTTGAGGTTGTTGTTGAATTTGTTGGTGTTTTTCAATGTTGTGGTTGTTGCTGTTTTTAAATGTTGAGGTTGTTGTTGAATTTGTTGGTGTTTTTCAATGTTGAGGTTGTTGTTGTTTTTCAATGTTGAGGTTGTTGTTGAATTTGTTGGTGTTTTTCAATTTCGAGGTTGTTGTTGAATTTGTTGGTGTTTTTCAATGTTGAAGTTGTTGTTGAATTTGTTGGTGTTTTTCAATGTTGAGGTTGTTGTTGTTTTTCAATGTTGAGGTTGTTGTTGAATTTGTTGGTGTTTTTCAATGTTGAGGTTGTTGTTGTTTTTCAATGCTGAGGTTGTTGTTGAATTTGTTGGTGTTTTTCAATGTTGAGGTTGTTGTTGAATTTGTTGGTGTTTTTCAATGTTGAGGTTGTTGTTGAATTTGTTGGTGTTTTTCAATGTTGAGGTTGTTGTTGTTTTTCAATGTTGAGGTTGTTGTTGAATTTGTTGGTGTTTTTCAATGTTGAGGTTGTTGTTGTTTTTCAATGTTGAATTTTTTGTTGAATTTGTTGGTGCTTTTCAATGTTGAGGTTGTTGTTTTTCAATGTTGAGGTTGTTGTTGAATTTGTTGGCGTTTTTAAATGTTGAGGTTGTTGTTGAATTTGTTGGTGTTTTCAATGTTGAAGTTTTTGTTGAATTTGTTAGTGTTTTTCAATGTTGAGGTTGTTGTTGTTTTTCAATGTTGAGGTTGTTGTTGAATTTGTTGGTGTTTTTCAATGTTGAGGTTGTTGTTGTTTTTCAATGCTGAGGTTGTTGTTGAATTTGTTGGTGTTTTTCAATGTTGAGGTTGTTGTTGTTTTTCAATGTTGAGGTTGTTGTTGAATTTGTTGGTGATTTTCAATGTTGAGGTTGTTGTTGTTTTTCAATGTTGAGGTTGTTGTTGAATTTGTTGGTGCTTTTCAATGTTGAGGTTGTTGTTGAATTTTTTGGTGTTTTTCAATGTTGAGGTTGTTGTTGTTTTTCAATGTTGAGGTTGTTGTTGAATTTGTTGGTGTTTTTCAATGTTGATTTTGTTGTTGAATTTGTTGGTGTTTTTCAATGTTGACGTTGTTGTTCAATTTGTTGGTGTTTTTCAATGTTGAGGTTGTTGTTGAATTTGTTGGTGTTTTTCAATGTTGAGGTTGTTGTTGTTTTTCAATGTTGAGGTTGTTGTTGTTTTTAAATGTTGGGGTTGTTGTTGAATTTGTTGGTGTTTTTCAATTTTGAGGATGTTGTTGTTTTTCAATGTTGAGGTTGTTGTTGAATTTTTTGGTGTTTTTCCATGATGAGGTTGTTGTTGTTTTTCAAAGTTGAGGTTGTTGTTGAATTTGTTGGTGTTTTTCAATGATGAGGCTGTTGTTGTTTTTCAATGCTGAGGCTGTTGTTGAATTTGTTGGTGTTTTTCAATTTCGAGGTTGTTGTTGAATTTGTTGGTGTTTCTCAATGTTGAAGTTGTTGTTGAATTTGTTGGTGTTTTTCAATGTTGAGGTTGTTGTTGTTTTCCAATGTTGAGGTTGTTGTTGAATTTGTTGGTGTTTTTCAATGTTGAGGTTGTTGTTGTTTTTCAATGCTGAGGTTGTTGTTGAATTTGTTGGTGTTTTTCAATGTTGAGGTTGTTGTTGAATTTGTTGGTGTTTTTCAATGTTGAGGTTGTTGTTGTTTTTCAATGTTGAGGTTGTTGTTGAATTTGTTGGTGTTTTTCAATTTCGAGGTTGTTGTTGTTTTTCAATGTTGAGGTTGTTGTTGAATTTGTTGGTGTTTTTCAATGTTGAGGTTGTTGTTGTTTTTCAATGTTGAGGTTGTTGTTGAATTTGTTGGTGTTTTTCAATGTTGAGGTTGTTGTTGAATTTGTTGGTGTTTTTCAATGTTGAGGTTGTTGTTGTTTTTCAATGTTGAGGTTGTTGTTGAATTTGTTGGTGTTTTTCAATTTCGAGGTTGTTGAATTTGTTGGTGTTTTTCAATGTTGAAGTTGTTGTTGAATTTGTTGGTGTTTTTCAATGTTGAGGTTGTTGTTGTTTTTCAATGTTGAGGTTGTTCTTGAATTTGTTGGTGTTTTTCAATGTTGAGGTTGTTGTTGTTTTTCAATGCTGAGGTTGTTGTTGAATTTGTTGGTGTTTTTCAATGTTGAGGTTGTTGTTGAATTTGTTGGTGTTTTTCAATGTTGAGGTTGTTGTTGTTTTTCAATGTTGAGGTTGTTGTTGAATTTGTTGGTGTTTTTTAATGTTGAGGTTGTTGTTGAATTTGTTGGTGTTTTTCAATGTTGAGGTTGTTGTTGTTTTTAAATGTTGAGGTTGTTGTTGAATTTGTTGGTGTTTTTTCAATTTTGAGGTTGTTGGTGTTTTTCAATGTTGAGGTTGTTGTTGAATTTGATGGTGTTTTTCAATGTCGAGGTTGTTGTTGAATTTGTTGGTGTTTTTCAATGTTGAAGTTGTTGTTGAATTTGTTGGTGTTTTTCAATTTCGAGGTTGTTGTTGAATTTGTTGATGTTTTTCAATGTTGAAGTTTTTGTTGAATTTGTTGGTGTTTTTCAATGTTGAGGTTGTTGTTGTTTTTCAATGTTGGGGTTGTTGTTGAATTTGTTGGCGTTTTTCAATGTTGAGTTTGTTGTTGAATTTGTTGGTGTTTTTCAATGTTGAGGTTGTTGTTGAATTTGTTGGTGTTTTTCAATGTTGAGGTTGTTGCTGTTTTTCAATGTTGAGGTTGTTGTTGAATTTGTTGGTGTTTTTCAATGTTGAGATTGTT
Source organism: Isurus oxyrinchus (assembly GCA_026770705.1). Taxonomy (NCBI): domain Eukaryota; kingdom Metazoa; phylum Chordata; class Chondrichthyes; order Lamniformes; family Lamnidae; genus Isurus; species Isurus oxyrinchus. The sequence continues at coordinate 1,929,646 of JANJGN010000086.1, read as the reverse complement.
GTTGTTTTTCAATGTTGAGGTTGTTGTTGAATTTGTTGGTGTTTTTAAATGTTGAGGTTGTTGTTGAATTTGTTGGTGTTTTTCAATGTTGTGGTTGTTGTTGTTTTTAAATATTGAGGTTGTTGTTGAATTTGTTGGTGTTTTTCAATGTTGAGGTTGTTGTTGTTTTTCAATGTTGAGGTTGTTGTTGAATTTGTTGGTGTTTTTCAATTTCGAGGTTGTTGTTGAATTTGTTGGTGTTTTTCAATGTTGAAGTTGTTGTTGAATTTGTTGGTGTTTTTCAATGTTGAGGTTGTTGTTGTTTTTCAATGTTGAGGTTGTTGTTGAATTTGTTGGTGTTTTTCAATGTTGAGGTTGTTGTTGTTTTTCAATGTTGAATTTTTTGTTGAATTTGTTGGTGCTTTTCAATGTTGAGGTTGTTGTTTTTCAATGTTGAGGTTGTTGTTGAATTTGTTGGCGTTTTTAAATGTTGAGGTTGATGTTGAATTTGTTGGTGTTTTCAATGTTGAAGTTTTTGTTGAATTTGTTGGTGTTTTTCAATGTTGAGGTTGTTGTTGTTTTTCAATGTTGAGGTTGTTGTTGAATTTGTTGGTGTTTTTCAATGTTGAGGTTGTTGTTGTTTTTCAATGCTGAGGTTGTTGTTGAATTTGTTGGTGTTTTTCAATGTTGAGGTTGTTGTTGAATTTGTTGGTGTTTTTCAATGTTGAGGTTGTTGTTGTTTTTCAATGTTGAGGTTGTTGTTGAATTTGTTGGTGATTTTCAATGTTGAGGTTGTTGTTGTTTTTCAATGTTGAGGTTGTTGTTGAATTTGTTGGTGCTTTTCAATGTTGAGGTTGTTGTTGAATTTGTTGGTGTTTTTCAATGTTGAGGTTGTTGTTGTTTTTCAATGTTGAGGTTGTTGTTGAATTTGTTGGTGTTTTTCAATGTTGAGTTTGTTGTTGAATTTGTTGGTGTTTTTCAATGTTGACGTTGTTGTTGAATTTGTTGGTGTTTTTCAATGTTGAGGTTGTTGCTGTTTTTCAATGTTGAGGTTGTTGTTGAATTTGTTGGTGTTTTTCAATGTTGAGATTGTTGTTGTTTTTCAATGTTGAGGTTGTTGTTGAATTTGTTGGTGTTTTTAAATGTTGAGGTTGTTGTTGAATTTGTTGGTGTTTTTCAATGTTGAGGTTGTTGTTGTTTTTCAATGTTGAGGTTGTTGTTGAATTTGTTGGTGTTTTTCAATGTTGAGGTTGTTGTTGTTTTTCAATGTTGAGGTTGTTGTTGAATTTGTTGGTGTTTTTCAATTTCGAGGTTGTTGTTGAATTTGTTGGTGTTTTTCAATGTTGAAGTTGTTGTTGAATTTGTTGGTGTTTTTCAATGTTGAGGTTGTTGTTGTTTTTCAATGTTGAGGTTGTTGTTGAATTTGTTGGTATTTTTCAATGTTGAGGTTGTTGTTGTTTTTCAATGCTGAGGTTGTTGTTGAATTTGTTGGTGTTTTTCAATATTGAGGTTGTTGTTGAATTTGTTGCTGTTTTTCAATGTTGAGGTTGTTGTGGAATTTGTTGTGTTTTTCAATGTTGAGGTTGTTGTTGTTTTTCAATGTTGAGGTTGTTGTTGAATTTGTTGGTGTTTTTCAATGTTGAGGTTGTTGTTCTTTTTCAATGTTGAGGTTGTTGTTGAATTTGTTGGTGTTTTTCAGTGTTGAGGTTGTTGTTGAATTTGTTGGTGTTTTTCAATGTTGAGGTTGTTGTTGTTTTTCAATGTTGAGGTTGTTGTTGAATTTGTTGGTGTTTTTCAATGTTGAGGTTGTTGTTGTTTTTCAATGTTGAGGTTGTTGTTGAATTTGTTGGTGTTTTTCAATGTTGAGGTTGTTGTTTTTCAATGTTGAGGTTGTTGTTGAATTTGTTGGTGTTTTTCAATGTTGAGGTTGTTGTTGAATTTGTTGGTGTTTTTCAATGTTGAGGTTGTTGTTGTTTTTCAATGTTGAGGTTGTTGTTGAGCTGGTTGGTGTTTTTCAATGTTGAGGTTGTTGTTTTTCAATGTTGATGTTGTTGTTGAATTTGTTGCTGTTTTTCAATGTTGAGGTTGTTGTTGAATTTGTTGGTGTTTTTCAATGTTGAGGTTGTTGTTTTTCAATGTTGAGGTTGTTGTTGAATTTGTTGTTGTTTTTTAATGTTGAGGTTGTTGTTGAATTTGTTGGTGTTTTTCAATGTTGAGGTTGTTGTTGTTTTTAAATGTTGAGGTTGTTGTTGAATTTGTTTGTGTTTTTTCAATTTTGAGGTTGTTGGTGTTTTTCAATGTTCAGGTTGTTGTTGAATTTGATGGTGTTTTTCAATGTCGAGGTTGTTGTTGAATTTGTTGGTGTTTTTCAATGTTGAAGTTGTTGTTGAATTTGTTGGTGTTTTTCAATGTTGAGGTTGTTGTTGTTTTTAAATGTTGAGGTTGTTGTTGAATTTGTTTGTGTTTTTTCAATTTTGAGGTTGTTGGTGTTTTTCAATGTTGAGGTTGTTGTTGAATTTGATGGTGTTTTTCAATGTCGAGGTTGTTGTTGAATTTGTTGGTGTTTTTCAATGTTGAAGTTGTTGTTGAATTTGTTGGTGTTTTTCAATTTCGAGGTTGTTGTTGAATTTGTTGGTGTTTTTCAATGTTGAAGATTATGTTGAATTTGTTGGTGTTTTTCAATGTTGAGGTTGTTGTTGTTTTTCAATGTTGGGGTTGTTGTTGAATTTGTTGGCGTTTTTCAATGTTGAGTTTGTTGTTGAATTTGTTGGTGTTTTTCAATGTTGAGGTTGTTGTTGAATTTGTTGGTGTTTTTCAATGTTGAGGTTGTTGCTGTTTTTCAATGTTGAGGTTGTTGTTGAATTTGTTGGTGTTTTTCAATGTTGAGATTGTTGTTGTTTTTCAATGTTGAGGTTGTTGTTGAATTTGTTGGTGTTTTTAAATGTTGAGGTTGTTGTTGAATTTGTTGGTGTTTTTCAATGTTGTGGTTGTTGCTGTTTTTAAATGTTGAGGTTGTTGTTGAATTTGTTGGTGTTTTTCAATGTTGAGGTTGTTGTTGTTTTTCAATGTTGAGGTTGTTGTTGAATTTGTTGGTGTTTTTCAATTTCGAGGTTGTTGTTGAATTTGTTGGTGTTTTTCAATGTTGAAGTTGTTGTTGAATTTGTTGGTGTTTTTCAATGTTGAGGTTGTTGTTGTTTTTCAATGTTGAGGTTGTTGTTGAATTTGTTGGTGTTTTTCAATGTTGAGGTTGTTGTTGTTTTTCAATGCTGAGGTTGTTGTTGAATTTGTTGGTGTTTTTCAATGTTGAGGTTGTTGTTGAATTTGTTGGTGTTTTTCAATGTTGAGGTTGTTGTTGAATTTGTTGGTGTTTTTCAATGTTGAGGTTGTTGTTGTTTTTCAATGTTGAGGTTGTTGTTGAATTTGTTGGTGTTTTTCAATGTTGAGGTTGTTGTTGTTTTTCAATGTTGAATTTTTTGTTGAATTTGTTGGTGCTTTTCAATGTTGAGGTTGTTGTTTTTCAATGTTGAGGTTGTTGTTGAATTTGTTGGCGTTTTTAAATGTTGAGGTTGTTGTTGAATTTGTTGGTGTTTTCAATGTTGAAGTTTTTGTTGAATTTGTTAGTGTTTTTCAATGTTGAGGTTGTTGTTGTTTTTCAATGTTGAGGTTGTTGTTGAATTTGTTGGTGTTTTTCAATGTTGAGGTTGTTGTTGTTTTTCAATGCTGAGGTTGTTGTTGAATTTGTTGGTGTTTTTCAATGTTGAGGTTGTTGTTGTTTTTCAATGTTGAGGTTGTTGTTGAATTTGTTGGTGATTTTCAATGTTGAGGTTGTTGTTGTTTTTCAATGTTGAGGTTGTTGTTGAATTTGTTGGTGCTTTTCAATGTTGAGGTTGTTGTTGAATTTTTTGGTGTTTTTCAATGTTGAGGTTGTTGTTGTTTTTCAATGTTGAGGTTGTTGTTGAATTTGTTGGTGTTTTTCAATGTTGATTTTGTTGTTGAATTTGTTGGTGTTTTTCAATGTTGACGTTGTTGTTCAATTTGTTGGTGTTTTTCAATGTTGAGGTTGTTGTTGAATTTGTTGGTGTTTTTCAATGTTGAGGTTGTTGTTGTTTTTCAATGTTGAGGTTGTTGTTGTTTTTAAATGTTGGGGTTGTTGTTGAATTTGTTGGTGTTTTTCAATTTTGAGGATGTTGTTGTTTTTCAATGTTGAGGTTGTTGTTGAATTTTTTGGTGTTTTTCCATGATGAGGTTGTTGTTGTTTTTCAAAGTTGAGGTTGTTGTTGAATTTGTTGGTGTTTTTCAATGATGAGGCTGTTGTTGTTTTTCAATGCTGAGGCTGTTGTTGAATTTGTTGGTGTTTTTCAATTTCGAGGTTGTTGTTGAATTTGTTGGTGTTTCTCAATGTTGAAGTTGTTGTTGAATTTGTTGGTGTTTTTCAATGTTGAGGTTGTTGTTGTTTTCCAATGTTGAGGTTGTTGTTGAATTTGTTGGTGTTTTTCAATGTTGAGGTTGTTGTTGTTTTTCAATGCTGAGGTTGTTGTTGAATTTGTTGGTGTTTTTCAATGTTGAGGTTGTTGTTGAATTTGTTGGTGTTTTTCAATGTTGAGGTTGTTGTTGTTTTTCAATGTTGAGGTTGTTGTTGAATTTGTTGGTGTTTTTCAATTTCGAGGTTGTTGTTGTTTTTCAATGTTGAGGTTGTTGTTGAATTTGTTGGTGTTTTTCAATGTTGAGGTTGTTGTTGTTTTTCAATGTTGAGGTTGTTGTTGAATTTGTTGGTGTTTTTCAATGTTGAGGTTGTTGTTGAATTTGTTGGTGTTTTTCAATGTTGAGGTTGTTGTTGTTTTTCAATGTTGAGGTTGTTGTTGAATTTGTTGGTGTTTTTCAATTTCGAGGTTGTTGAATTTGTTGGTGTTTTTCAATGTTGAAGTTGTTGTTGAATTTGTTGGTGTTTTTCAATGTTGAGGTTGTTGTTGTTTTTCAATGTTGAGGTTGTTCTTGAATTTGTTGGTGTTTTTCAATGTTGAGGTTGTTGTTGTTTTTCAATGCTGAGGTTGTTGTTGAATTTGTTGGTGTTTTTCAATGTTGAGGTTGTTGTTGAATTTGTTGGTGTTTTTCAATGTTGAGGTTGTTGTTGTTTTTCAATGTTGAGGTTGTTGTTGAATTTGTTGGTGTTTTTTAATGTTGAGGTTGTTGTTGAATTTGTTGGTGTTTTTCAATGTTGAGGTTGTTGTTGTTTTTAAATGTTGAGGTTGTTGTTGAATTTGTTGGTGTTTTTTCAATTTTGAGGTTGTTGGTGTTTTTCAATGTTGAGGTTGTTGTTGAATTTGATGGTGTTTTTCAATGTCGAGGTTGTTGTTGAATTTGTTGGTGTTTTTCAATGTTGAAGTTGTTGTTGAATTTGTTGGTGTTTTTCAATTTCGAGGTTGTTGTTGAATTTGTTGATGTTTTTCAATGTTGAAGTTTTTGTTGAATTTGTTGGTGTTTTTCAATGTTGAGGTTGTTGTTGTTTTTCAATGTTGGGGTTGTTGTTGAATTTGTTGGCGTTTTTCAATGTTGAGTTTGTTGTTGAATTTGTTGGTGTTTTTCAATGTTGAGGTTGTTGTTGAATTTGTTGGTGTTTTTCAATGTTGAGGTTGTTGCTGTTTTTCAATGTTGAGGTTGTTGTTGAATTTGTTGGTGTTTTTCAATGTTGAGATTGTTGTTGTTTTTCAATGTTGAGGTTGTTGTTGAATTTGTTGGTGTTTTTAAATGTTGAGGTTGTTGTTGAATTTGTTGGTGTTTTTCAATGTTGTGGTTGTTGTTGTTTTTAAATATTGAGGTTGTTGTTGAATTTGTTGGTGTTTTTCAATGTTGAGGTTGTTGTTGTTTTTCAATGTTGAGGTTGTTGTTGAATTTGTTGGTGTTTTTCAATTTCGAGGTTGTTGTTGAATTTGTTGGTGTTTTTCAATGTTGAAGTTGTTGTTGAATTTGTTGGTGTTTTTCAATGTTGAGGTTGTTGTTGTTTTTCAATGTTGAGGTTGTTGTTGAATTTGTTGGTGTTTTTCAATGTTGAGGTTGTTGTTGTTTTTCAATGTTGAATTTTTTGTTGAATTTGTTGGTGCTTTTCAATGTTGAGGTTGTTGTTTTTCAATGTTGAGGTTGTTGTTGAATTTGTTGGCGTTTTTAAATGTTGAGGTTGATGTTGAATTTGTTGGTGTTTTCAATGTTGAAGTTTTTGTTGAATTTGTTGGTGTTTTTCAATGTTGAGGTTGTTGTTGTTTTTCAATGTTGAGGTTGTTGTTGAATTTGTTGGTGTTTTTCAATGTTGAGGTTGTTGTTGTTTTTCAATGCTGAGGTTGTTGTTGAATTTGTTGGTGTTTTTCAATGTTGAGGTTGTTGTTGAATTTGTTGGTGTTTTTCAATGTTGAGGTTGTTGTTGTTTTTCAATGTTGAGGTTGTTGTTGAATTTGTTGGTGATTTTCAATGTTGAGGTTGTTGTTGTTTTTCAATGTTGAGGTTGTTGTTGAATTTGTTGGTGCTTTTCAATGTTGAGGTTGTTGTTGAATTTGTTGGTGTTTTTCAATGTTGAGGTTGTTGTTGTTTTTCAATGTTGAGGTTGTTGTTGAATTTGTTGGTGTTTTTCAATGTTGAGTTTGTTGTTGAATTTGTTGGTGTTTTTCAATGTTGACGTTGTTGTTGAATTTGTTGGTGTTTTTCAATGTTGAGGTTGTTGCTGTTTTTCAATGTTGAGGTTGTTGTTGAATTTGTTGGTGTTTTTCAATGTTGAGATTGTTGTTGTTTTTCAATGTTGAGGTTGTTGTTGAATTTGTTGGTGTTTTTAAATGTTGAGGTTGTTGTTGAATTTGTTGGTGTTTTTCAATGTTGAGGTTGTTGTTGTTTTTCAATGTTGAGGTTGTTGTTGAATTTGTTGGTGTTTTTCAATGTTGAGGTTGTTGTTGTTTTTCAATGTTGAGGTTGTTGTTGAATTTGTTGGTGTTTTTCAATTTCGAGGTTGTTGTTGAATTTGTTGGTGTTTTTCAATGTTGAAGTTGTTGTTGAATTTGTTGGTGTTTTTCAATGTTGAGGTTGTTGTTGTTTTTCAATGTTGAGGTTGTTGTTGAATTTGTTGGTATTTTTCAATGTTGAGGTTGTTGTTGTTTTTCAATGCTGAGGTTGTTGTTGAATTTGTTGGTGTTTTTCAATATTGAGGTTGTTGTTGAATTTGTTGCTGTTTTTCAATGTTGAGGTTGTTGTGGAATTTGTTGTGTTTTTCAATGTTGAGGTTGTTGTTGTTTTTCAATGTTGAGGTTGTTGTTGAATTTGTTGGTGTTTTTCAATGTTGAGGTTGTTGTTCTTTTTCAATGTTGAGGTTGTTGTTGAATTTGTTGGTGTTTTTCAGTGTTGAGGTTGTTGTTGAATTTGTTGGTGTTTTTCAATGTTGAGGTTGTTGTTGTTTTTCAATGTTGAGGTTGTTGTTGAATTTGTTGGTGTTTTTCAATGTTGAGGTTGTTGTTGTTTTTCAATGTTGAGGTTGTTGTTGAATTTGTTGGTGTTTTTCAATGTTGAGGTTGTTGTTTTTCAATGTTGAGGTTGTTGTTGAATTTGTTGGTGTTTTTCAATGTTGAGGTTGTTGTTGAATTTGTTGGTGTTTTTCAATGTTGAGGTTGTTGTTGTTTTTCAATGTTGAGGTTGTTGTTGAGCTGGTTGGTGTTTTTCAATGTTGAGGTTGTTGTTTTTCAATGTTGATGTTGTTGTTGAATTTGTTGCTGTTTTTCAATGTTGAGGTTGTTGTTGAATTTGTTGGTGTTTTTCAATGTTGAGGTTGTTGTTTTTCAATGTTGAGGTTGTTGTTGAATTTGTTGTTGTTTTTTAATGTTGAGGTTGTTGTTGAATTTGTTGGTGTTTTTCAATGTTGAGGTTGTTGTTGTTTTTAAATGTTGAGGTTGTTGTTGAATTTGTTTGTGTTTTTTCAATTTTGAGGTTGTTGGTGTTTTTCAATGTTGAGGTTGTTGTTGAATTTGATGGTGTTTTTCAATGTCGAGGTTGTTGTTGAATTTGTTGGTGTTTTTCAATGTTGAAGTTGTTGTTGAATTTGTTGGTGTTTTTCAATTTCGAGGTTGTTGTTGAATTTGTTGGTGTTTTTCAATGTTGAAGATTATGTTGAATTTGTTGGTGTTTTTCAATGTTGAGGTTGTTGTTGTTTTTCAATGTTGGGGTTGTTGTTGAATTTGTTGGCGTTTTTCAATGTTGAGTTTGTTGTTGAATTTGTTGGTGTTTTTCAATGTTGAGGTTGTTGTTGAATTTGTTGGTGTTTTTCAATGTTGAGGTTGTTGCTGTTTTTCAATGTTGAGGTTTTTGTTGAATTTGTTGGTGTTTTTCAATGTTGAGATTGTTGTTGTTTTTCAATGTTGAGGTTGTTGTTGAATTTGTTGGTGTTTTTAAATGTTGAGGTTGTTGTTGAATTTGTTGGTGTTTTTCAATGTTGTGGTTGTTGTTGTTTTTAAATGTTGAGGTTGTTGTTGAATTTGTTGGTGTTTTTCAATGTTGAGGTTGTTGTTGTTTTTCAATGTTGAGGTTGTTGTTGAATTTGTTGGTGTTTTTCAATTTCGAGGTTGTTGTTGAATTTGTTGGTGTTTTTCAATGTTGAAGTTGTTGTTGAATTTGTTGGTGTTTTTCAATGTTGAGGTTGTTGTTGTTTTTCAATGTTGAGGTTGTTGTTGAATTTGTTGGTGTTTTTCAATGTTGAGGTTGTTGTTGTTTTTCAATGCTGAGGTTGTTGTTGAATTTGTTGGTGTTTTTCAATGTTGAGGTTGTTGTTGAATTTGTTGGTGTTTTTCAATGTTGAGGTTGTTGTTGAATTTGTTGGTGTTTTTCAATGTTGAGGTTGTTGTTGTTTTTCAATGTTGAGGTTGTTGTTGAATTTGTTGGTGTTTTTCAATGTTGAGGTTGTTGTTGTTTTTCAATGTTGAATTTTTTGTTGAATTTGTTGGTGCTTTTCAATGTTGAGGTTGTTGTTTTTCAATGTTGAGGTTGTTGTTGAATTTGTTGGCATTTTTAAATGTTGAGGTTGTTGTTGAATTTGTTGGTGTTTTCAATGTTGAAGTTTTTGTTGAATTTGTTAGTGTTTTTCAATGTTGAGGTTGTTGTTGTTTTTCAATGTTGAGGTTGTTGTTGAATTTGTTGGTGTTTTTCAATGTTGAGGTTGTTGTTGTTTTTCAATGCTGAGGTTGTTGTTGAATTTGTTGGTGTTTTTCAATGTTGAGGTTGTTGTTGTTTTTCAATGTTGAGGTTGTTGTTGAATTTGTTGGTGATTTTCAATGTTGAGGTTGTTGTTGTTTTTCAATGTTGAGGTTGTTGTTGAATTTGTTGGTGCTTTTCAATGTTGAGGATGTTGTTGAATTTTTTGGTGTTTTTCAATGTTGAGGTTGTTGTTGTTTTTCAATGTTGAGGTTGTTGTTGAATTTGTTGGTGTTTTTCAATGTTGATTTTGTTGTTGAATTTGTTGGTGTTTTTCAATGTTGACGTTGTTGTTCAATTTGTTGGTGTTTTTCAATGTTGAGGTTGTTGTTGAATTTGTTGGTGTTTTTCAATGTTGAGGTTGTTGTTGTTTTTCAATGTTGAGGTTGTTGTTGTTTTTAAATGTTGGGGTTGTTGTTGAATTTGTTGGTGTTTTTCAATTTTGAGGATGTTGTTGTTTTTCAATGTTGAGGTTGTTGTTGAATTTTTTGGTGTTTTTCCATGATGAGGTTGTTGTTGTTTTTCAAAGTTGAGGTTGTTGTTGAATTTGTTGGTGTTTTTCAATGATGAGGCTGTTGTTGTTTTTCAATGCTGAGGCTGTTGTTGAATTTGTTGGTGTTTTTCAATTTCGAGGTTGTTGTTGAATTTGTTGGTGTTTCTCAATGTTGAAGTTGTTGTTGAATTTGTTGGTGTTTTTCAATGTTGAGGTTGTTGTTGTTTTCCAATGTTGAGGTTGTTGTTGAATTTGTTGGTGTTTTTCAATGTTGAGGTTGTTGTTGTTTTTCAATGCTGAGGTTGTTGTTGAATTTGTTGGTGTTTTTCAATGTTGAGGTTGTTGTTGAATTTGTTGGTGTTTTTCAATGTTGAGGTTGTTGTTGTTTTTCAATGTTGAGGTTGTTGTTGAATTTGTTGGTGTTTTTCAATTTCGAGGTTGTTGTTGTTTTTCAATGTTGAGGTTGTTGTTGAATTTGTTGGTGTTTTTCAATGTTGAGGTTGTTGTTGTTTTTCAATGTTGAGGTTGTTGTTGAATTTGTTGGTGTTTTTCAATGTTGAGGTTGTTGTTGAATTTGTTGGTGTTTTTCAATGTTGAGGTTGTTGTTGTTTTTCAATGTTGAGGTTGTTGTTGAATTTGTTGGTGTTTTTCAATTTCGAGGTTGTTGAATTTGTTGGTGTTTTTCAATGTTGAAGTTGTTGTTGAATTTGTTGGTGTTTTTCAATGTTGAGGTTGTTGTTGTTTTTCAATGTTGAGGTTGTTCTTGAATTTGTTGGTGTTTTTCAATGTTGAGGTTGTTGTTGTTTTTCAATGCTGAGGTTGTTGTTGAATTTGTTGGTGTTTTTCAATGTTGAGGTTGTTGTTGAATTTGTTGGTGTTTTTCAATGTTGAGGTTGTTGTTGTTTTTCAATGTTGAGGTTGTTGTTGAATTTGTTGGTGTTTTTTAATGTTGAGGTTGTTGTTGAATTTGTTGGTGTTTTTCAATGTTGAGGTTGTTGTTGTTTTTAAATGTTGAGGTTGTTGTTGAATTTGTTGGTGTTTTTTCAATTTTGAGGTTGTTGGTGTTTTTCAATGTTGAGGTTGTTGTTGAATTTGATGGTGTTTTTCAATGTCGAGGTTGTTGTTGAATTTGTTGGTGTTTTTCAATGTTGAAGTTGTTGTTGAATTTGTTGGTGTTTTTCAATTTCGAGGTTGTTGTTGAATTTGTTGGTGTTTTTCAATGTTGAAGTTTTTGTTGAATTTGTTTGTGTTTTTCAATGTTGAGGTTGTTGTTGTTTTTCAATGTTGAGGTTGTTGTTGAATTTGTTGGTGTTTTTCAATGTTGAGTCTGTTGTTGAATTTGTTGGTGTTTTTCATGTTGAGGTTGTTGTTGAATTTGTTGGTGTTTTTCAATGTTGAGGTTGTTGTTGTTTTTCAATGTTGAGGTTGTTGTTGAATTTGTTGGTGTTTTTCAATGTTGAGGTTGTTGTTGTTTTTCAATGTTGAATTTTTTGTTGAATTTGTTGGTGCTTTTCAATGTTGAGGTTGTTGTTTTTCAATGTTGAGGTTGTTGTTGAATTTGTTGGCGTTTTTAAATGTTGAGGTTGTTGTTGAATTTGTTGGTGTTTTCAATGTTGAAGTTTTTGTTGAATTTGTTAGTGTTTTTCAATGTTGAGGTTGTTGTTGTTTTTCAATGTTGAGGTTGTTGTTGAATTTGTTGGTGTTTTTCAATGTTGAGGTTGTTGTTGTTTTTCAATGCTGAGGTTGTTGTTGAATTTGTTGGTGTTTTTCAATGTTGAGGTTGTTGTTGTTTTTCAATGTTGAGGTTGTTGTTGAATTTGTTGGTGATTTTCAATGTTGAGGTTGTTGTTGTTTTTCAATGTTGAGGTTGCTGTTGAATTTGTTGGTGCTTTTCAATGTTGAGGATGTTGTTGAATTTTTTGGTGTTTTTCAATGCTGAGGTTGTTGTTGTTTTTCAATGTTGAGGTTGTTGTTGAATTTGTTGGTGTTTTTCAATGTTGATTTTGTTGTTGAATTTGTTGGTGTTTTTCAATGTTGACGTTGTTGTTCAATTTGTTGGTGTTTTTCAATGTTGAGGTTGTTGTTGAATTTGTTGGTGTTTTTCAATGTTGAGGTTGTTGTTGTTTTTCAATGTTGAGGTTGTTGTTGTTTTTAAATGTTGGGGTTGTTGTTGAATTTGTTGGTGTTTTTCAATTTTGAGGATGTTGTTGTTTTTCAATGTTGAGGTTGTTGTTGAATTTTTTGGTGTTTTTCCATGATGAGGTTGTTGTTGTTTTTCAAAGTTGAGGTTGTTGTTGAATTTGTTGGTGTTTTTCAATGATGAGGCTGTTGTTGTTTTTCAATGCTGAGGCTGTTGTTGAATTTGTTGGTGTTTTTCAATTTCGAGGTTGTTGTTGAATTTGTTGGTGTTTCTCAATGTTGAAGTTGTTGTTGAATTTGTTGGTGTTTTTCAATGTTGAGGTTGTTGTTGTTTTCCAATGTTGAGGTTGTTGTTGAATTTGTTGGTGTTTTTCAATGTTGAGGTTGTTGTTGTTTTTCAATGCTGAGGTTGTTGTTGAATTTGTTGGTGTTTTTCAATGTTGAGGTTGTTGTTGAATTTGTTGGTGTTTTTCAATGTTGAGGTTGTTGTTGTTGTTCAATGTTGAGGTTGTTGTTGAATTTGTTGGTGTTTTTCAATTTCGAGGTTGTTGTTGTTTTTCAATGTTGAGGTTGTTGTTGAATTTGTTGGTGTTTTTCAATGTTGAGGTTGTTGTTGTTTTTCAATGTTGAGGTTGTTGTTGAATTTGTTGGTGTTTTTCAATGTTGAGGTTGTTGTTGAATTTGTTGGTGTTTTTCAATGTTGAGGTTGTTGTTGTTTTTCAATGTTGAGGTTGTTGTTGAATTTGTTGGTGTTTTTCAATTTCGAGGTTGTTGAATTTGTTGGTGTTTTTCAATGTTGAAGTTGTTGTTGAATTTGTTGGTGTTTTTCAATGTTGAGGTTGTTGTTGTTTTTCAATGTTGAGGTTGTTCTTGAATTTGTTGGTGTTTTTCAATGTTGAGGTTGTTGTTGTTTTTCAATGCTGAGGTTGTTGTTGAATTTGTTGGTGTTTTTCAATGTTGAGGTTGTTGTTGAATTTGTTGGTGTTTTTCAATGTTGAGGTTGTTGTTGTTTTTCAATGTTGATGTTGTTGTTGAATTTGTTGGTGTTTTTTAATGTTGAGGTTGTTGTTGAATTTGTTGGTGTTTTTCAATGTTGAGGTTGTTGTTGTTTTTAAATGTTGAGGTTGTTGTTGAATTTGTTGGTGTTTTTTCAATTTTGAGGTTGTTGGTTTTTTTCAATGTTGAGGTTGTTGTTGAATTTGATGGTGTTTTTCAATGTCGAGGTTGTTGTTGAATTTGTTGGTGTTTTTCAAAGTTGAAGTTGTTGTTGAATTTGTTGGTGTTTTTCAATTTCGAGGTTGTTGTTGAATTTGTTGGTGTTTTTCAATGTTGAAGTTTTTGTTGAATTTGTTTGTGTTTTTCAATGTTGAGGTTGTTGTTGTTTTTCAATGTTGAGGTTGTTGTTGAATTTGTTGGTGTTTTTCAATGTTGAGTCTGTTGTTGAATTTGTTGGTGTTTTTCAATGTTGAGGTTGTTGTTGAATTTGTTGGTGTTTTTCAATGTTGAGGTTGTTGGTGTTTTTCAATGTTGAGGTTGTTGTTGAATTTGTTGGTGTTTTTCAAAGTTGAGATTGTTGTTGTTTTTCAATGTTGAGGTTGTTGTTGAATTTGTTGGTGTTTTTAAATGTTGAGGTTGTTGTTGAATTTGTTGGTGTTTTTCAATGTTGAGGTTGCTGTTGTTTTTCAATGTTGAGGTTGTTGTTGAATTTGTTGGCGTTTTTCAATGTTGAGGTTGTCGTTGTTTTTCAATGTTGAGGTTGTTGTTGAATTTGTTGGTGTTTTTCAATTTCGAGGTTGTTGTTGAATTTGCTGGTGTTTTTCAATGTTGAAGTTGTTGTTGAATTTGTTGGTGTTTTTCAATGTTGAGGTTGTTGTTGTTTTTCAATGTTGAGGTTGTTGTTGAATTTGTTGCTGTTTTTCAATGTTGAGGTTGTTTTTGTTTTTCAATGCTGAGGTTGTTGTTGAATTTGTTGGTGTTTTTCAATGTTGAGGTTGTTGTTGAATTTGTTGGTGTTTTTCAATGTTGAGGTTGTTGTTCAATTTGTTGGCGTTTTTCAATGTTGAGGTTGTTGCTGAATTTGTTGGTGTTTTTCAATGTTGAGGTTGTTGTTGTTTTTCAATGTTGAGGTTGTTGTTGAATTTGTTGGTGTTTTTCAATGTTGAGGTTTTTGTTGTTTTTCAATGTTGAATTTTTTGTTGAATTTGTTGGTGCTTTTCAATATTGAGGTTGTTGTTTTTCAATGTTGAGGTTGTTGTTGAATTTGTTGGCGTTTTTAAATGTTGAGGTTGATGTTGAATTTGTTGGTGTTTTCAATGTTGAAGTTTTTGTTGAATTTGTTGGTGTTTTTCAATGTTGAGGTTGTTGTTGTTTTTCAATGTTGAGGTTGTTGTTGAATTTGTTGGTGTTTTTCAATGTTGAGGTTGTTGTTGTTTATCAATGCTGAGGTTGTTGTTGAATTTGTTGGTGTTTTTCAATGTTGAGGTTGTTGTTGAATTTGTTGGTGTTTTTCAATGTTGAGGTTGTTGTTGTTTTTCAATGTTGAGGTTGTTGTTGAATTTGTTGGTGATTTTCAATGTTGAGGTTGTTGTTGTTTTTCAATGTTGAGGTTGTTGTTGAATTTGTTGGTGCTTTTCAATGTTGAGGTTGTTGTTGAATTTGTTGGTGTTTTTCAATGTTGAGGTTGTTGTTGCTTTTCAATGTTGAGGTTGTTGTTGAATTTGTTGGTGTTTTTCAATGTTGAGTTTGTTGTTGAATTTGTTGGTGTTTTTCAATGTTGACGTTGTTGTTGAATTTGTTGGTGTTTTTCAATGTTGAGATTGTTGTTGTTTTTCAATGTTGAGGTTGTTGTTGAATTTGTTGGTGTTTTTAATTGTTGAGGTTGTTGTTGAATTTGTTGGTGTTTTTCAATGTTGAGGTTGTTGTTGTTTTTCAATGTTGAGGTTGTTGTTGAATTTGTTGGTGTTTTTCAATGTTGAGGTTGTTGTTGTTTTTCAATGTTGAGGTTGTTGTTGAATTTGTTGGTGTTTTTCAATTTCGAGGTTGTTGTTGAATTTGTTGGTGTTTTTCAATGTTGAAGTTGTTGTTGAATTTGTTGGTGTTTTTCAATGTTGAGGTTGTTGTTGTTTTTCAATGTTGAGGTTGTTGTTGAATTTGTTGGTGTTTTTCAATGTTGAGGTTGTTGTTGTTTTTCAATGCTGAGGTTGTTGTTGAATTTGTTGGTGTTTTTCAATGTTGAGGTTGTTGTTGAATTTGTTGGTGTTTTTCAATGTTGAGGTTGTTGTTGAATTTGTTGGTGTTTTTCAATGTTGAGGTTGTTGTTGTTTTTCAATGTTGAGGTTGTTGTTGAATTTGTTGGTGTTTTTCAATGTTGAGGTTGTTGTTGTTTTTCAATGTTGAGGTTGTTGTTGAATTTGTTGGTGTTTTTCAGTGTTGATGTTGTTGTTGAATTTGTTGGTGTTTTTCAATGTTGAGGTTGTTGTTGTTTTTCAATGTTGAGGTTGTTGTTCAATTTGTTGGTGTTTTTCAATGTTGAGGTTGTTGTTGTTTTTCAATGTTGAGGTTGTTGTTGAATTTGTTGGTGTTTTTCAATGTTGAGGTTGTTGTTTTTCAATGTTGAGGTTGTTGTTGAATTTGTTGGTGTTTTTCAATGTTGAGGTTGTTGTTGAATTTGTTGGTGTTTTCAATGTTGAGGTTGTTGTTGTTTTTCAATGTTGAGGTTGTTGTTGAGCTGGTTGGTGTTTTTCAATGTTGAGGTTGTTGTTTTTCAATGTTGAGGTTGTTGTTGAATTTGTTGGAGTTTTTCAATGTTGAGGCTGTTGTTGAATTTGTTGGTGTTTTTCAATGTTGAGGTTGTTGTTGTTTTTAAATGTTGAGGTTGTTGTTGAATTTGTTGGTGTTTTTTCAATTTTGAGGTTGTTGGTGTTTTTCAATGTTGAGGTTGTTGTTGAATTTGTTGGTGTTTTTCAATGTCGAGGTTGTTGTTGAATTTGTTGGTGTTTTTCAATGTTGAAGTTGTTGTTGAATTTGTTGGTGTTTTTCAATTTCGAGGTTGTTGTTGAATTTGTTGGTGTTTTTCAATGTTGAGGTTGTTGTTGTTTTTCAATGTTGAGGTTGTTGTTGAATTTGCTGGTGTTTTTCAATGTTGAGGTTGTTGTTGTGTTTCAATGCTGAGGTTGTTGTTGAATTTGTTGGTGTTTTTCAATGTTGAGGTTGTTGTTGTTTTTCAATGTTGAGGTTGTTGTTGAATTTGTTGGTGTTTTTCAATGTTGAAGTTGTTGTTGAATTTGTTGGTGTTTTTCAATGTTGAGGTTGTTGTTGTTTTTCAATGTTGAGGTTGTTGTTGAATTTGTTGGTGTTTTTCAATGTTGAGGTTGTTGTTGAATTTGTTGGCGTTTTTCAATGTTGAGGTTGTTGTTGAATTTGTTGGTGTTTTTCAATGTTGAGGTTGTTGTTCTTTTTAAATGTTGGGGTTGTTGTTGAATTTGTTGTTGTTTTTCAATGTTGAGGTTGTTGTTGAATTTGTTGGTGTTTTTCCATGATGAGGTTGTTGTTGTTTTTCAAAGTTCAGGTTGTTGTTGAATTTGTTGGTTTTTTTTCCATGTTGAATTTTTTGTTGAATTTGTTGGTGCTTTTCAATGTTGAGGTTGTTGTTTTTCAATGTTGAGGTTGTTGTTGAATTTGTTGGCGTTTTTAAATGTTGAGGTTGATGTTGAATTTGTTGGTGTTTTTCAATGTTGAGGTTGTTGTTGAATTTGTTGGTGTTTTTCAATGTTGAGGTTGTTGTTGTTTTTCAATGTTGAGGTTGTTGTTGAATTTGTTGGTGTTTTTCAATGTTGAGGTTGTTGTTGTTTTTCAATGTTGAGGTTGTTGTTGAATTTGTTGGTGTTTTTCAATGTTGAAGTTGTTGTTGAATTTGTTGGTGTTTTTCAATGTTGAGGTTGTTGTTGTTTTTCAATGTTGAGGTTGTTGTTGAATTTGTTGGTGTTTTTCAATGTTGAGGTTGTTGTTGAATTTGTTGGCGTTTTTCAATGTTGAGGTTGTTGTTGAATTTGTTGGTGTTTTTCAATGTTGAGGTTGTTGTTCTTTTTAAATGTTGGGGTTGTTGTTGAATTTGTTGTTGTTTTTCAATGTTGAGGTTGTTGTTGAATTTGTTGGTGTTTTTCCATGATGAGGTTGTTGTTGTTTTTCAAAGTTCAGGTTGTTGTTGAATTTGTTGGTTTTTTTTCCATGTTGAATTTTTTGTTGAATTTGTTGGTGCTTTTCAATGTTGAGGTTGTTGTTTTTCAATGTTGAGGTTGTTGTTGAATTTGTTGGCGTTTTTAAATGTTGAGGTTGATGTTGAATTTGTTGGTGTTTTCAATGTTGAAGTTTTTGTTGAATTTGTAGGTGCTTTTCAATGTTGAGGTTGTTGTTGTTTTTCAATGTTGAGGTTGTTGTTGAATTTGTTGGTGTTTTTCAATGTTGAGGTTGTTGTTGTTTTTCAATGCTGAGGTTGTTGTTGAATTTGTTGGTGTTTTTCAATGTTGAGGTTGTTGTTGAATTTGTTGGTGTTTTTCAATGTTGAGGTTGTTGTTATTTTTCAATGTTGAGGTTGTTGTTGAATTGGTTGGTGATTTTCAATGTTGAGGTTGTTGTTGTTTTTCAATGTTGAGGTTGTTGTTGAATTTGTTGGTGTTTTTCAATGTTGAGGTTGTTGTTGTTTTTCAATGTTGAGGTTGTTGTTGAATTTGTTGGTGTTTTTCAATGTTGAGGTTGTTGTTGTTTTTCAAAGCTGAGGTTGTTGTTGAATTTGTTGGTGTTTTTCAATGTTGAGGTTGTTGTTGAATTTGTTGGTGTTTTTCAATGTTGAGGTTGTTGTTGTTTTTCAATGTTGAGGTTGTTGTTGAATTGGTTGGTGATTTTCAATGTTGAGGTTGTTGTTGTTTTTCAATGTTGAGGTTGTTGTTGAATTTGTTGGTGCTTTTCAATGTTGAGGTTGTTGTTGAATTTGTTGGTGTTTTTCAATGTTGAGGTTGTTGTTGTTTTTCAATGTTGAGGTTGTTGTTGAATTTGTTGATGTTTTTCAATGTTGAGTTTGTTGTTGAATTTGTTGGTGTTTTTCAATGTTGAAGTTGTTGCTGAATTTGTTGGTGTTTTTCAATTTCGAGGTTGTTGTTGAATTTGTTGGTGTTTTTCAATGTTGAGGTTGTTGTTGTTTTTCAATGTTGAGGTTGTTGTTCTTTTTAAATGTTGGCGTTGTTGTTGAATTTGTTGGTGTTTTTCCATGATGAGGTTGTTGTTGTTTTTCAAAGTTGAGGTTGTTGTTGAATTTGTTGGTGCTTTTCAATGTTGAGGTTGTTGTTGTTTTTCAATGTTGAGGCTGTTGTTGAATTTGTTGGTGTTTTTCAATTTCGAGGTTGTTGTTGAATTTGTTGGTGTTTCTCAATGTTGAAGTTGTTGTTGAATTTGTTGGTGTTTTTCAATGTTGAGGTTGTTGTTGTTTTCCAATGTTGAGGTTGTTGTTGAATTTGTTGGTGTTTTTCAATGTTGAGGTTGTTGTTGTTTTTCAATGCTGAGGTTGTTGTTGAATTTGTTGGTGTTTTGCAATGTTGAGGTTGTTGTTGAATTTGTTGGTGTTTTTCAATGTTGAGGTTGTTGTTGTTTTTCAATGTTGAGGCTGTTGTTGAATTTGTTGGTGTTTTTCAATTTCGAGGTTGTTGTTGAATTTGTTGGTGTTTTTCAATGTTGAGGTTGTTGTTGTTTTTCAATGTTGAGGTTGTTGTTGAATTTGTTGGTGTTTTTCAATGTTGAGGTTGTTGTTGTTTTTCAATGTTGAGGTTGTTGTTGAATTTGTTGGTGTTTTTCAATGTTGAGTTTGTTGTTGAATTTGTTGGTGTTTTTCAATGTTGAGGTTGTTGTTGTTTTTCAATGTTGAGGTTGTTGCTGAATTTGTTGGTGTTTTTCAATTTCGAGGTTGTTGAATTTGTTGGTGTTTTTCAATGTTGAAGTTGTTGTTGAATTTGTTGGTGTTTTTCAATGTTGAGGTGGTTGTTGTTTTTAAATGTTGAGGTTGTTGTTGAATTTGTTGGTGTTTTTTCAATTTTGAGGTTGTTGGTGTTTTTCAATGTTGAGGTTGTTGTTGAATTTGTTGGTGTTTTTCAATGTCGAGGTTGTTGTTGAATTTGTTGGTGTTTTTCAATGTTGAAGTTGTTGTTGAATTTGTTGGTGTTTTTCAATTTCGAGGTTGTTG
The DNA here is from genome assembly GCA_026770705.1 of Isurus oxyrinchus. Lineage (NCBI taxonomy): Eukaryota > Metazoa > Chordata > Chondrichthyes > Lamniformes > Lamnidae > Isurus > Isurus oxyrinchus. The sequence continues at coordinate 1,910,594 of JANJGN010000086.1, read as the reverse complement.
TTGAATTTGTTGGTGTTTTTCAATGTTGAGGTTGTTGTTGTTTTTCAATGTTGAGGTTGTTGTTGAATTTGCTGGTGTTTTTCAATGTTGAGGTTGTTGTTGTGTTTCAATGCTGAGGTTGTTGTTGAATTTGTTGGTGTTTTTCAATGTTGAGGTTGTTGTTGAATTTGTTGGTGTTTTTCAATGTTGAGGTTGTTGTTGTTTTTCAATGTTGAGGTTGTTGTTGAATTTGTTGGTGTTTTTCAATGTTGAGGTTGTTGTTGTTTTTCAATGTTGAGGTTGTTGTTGAATTTGTTGGTGTTTTTCAATGTTGAAGTTGTTGTTGAATTTGTTAGTGTTTTTCAATGTTGAGGTTGTTGTTGTTTTTCAATGTTGAGGTTGTTGTTGAATTTGTTGGTGTTTTTCAATGTTGAGGTTGTTGTTGAATTTGTTGGCGTTTTTCAATGTTGAGGTTGTTGTTGAATTTGTTGGTGTTTTTCAATGTTGAGGTTGTTGTTCTTTTTAAATGTTGGGGTTGTTGTTGAATTTGTTGTTGTTTTTCAATGTTGAGGTTGTTGTTGAATTTGTTGGTGTTTTTCCATGATGAGGTTGTTGTTGTTTTTCAAAGTTCAGGTTGTTGTTGAATTTGTTGGTTTTTTTTCCATGTTGAATTTTTTGTTGAATTTGTTGGTGCTTTTCAATGTTGAGGTTGTTGTTTTTCAATGTTGAGGTTGTTGTTGAATTTGTTGGCGTTTTTAAATGTTGAGGTTGATGTTGAATTTGTTGGTGTTTTCAATGTTGAAGTTTTTGTTGAATTTGTAGGTGCTTTTCAATGTTGAGGTTGTTGTTGTTTTTCAATGTTGAGGTTGTTGTTGAATTTGTTGGTGTTTTTCAATGTTGAGGTTGTTGTTGTTTTTCAATGCTGAGGTTGTTGTTGAATTTGTTGGTGTTTTTCAATGTTGAGGTTGTTGTTGAATTTGTTGGTGTTTTTCAATGTTGAGGTTGTTGTTATTTCTCAATGTTGAGGTTGTTGTTGAATTGGTTGGTGATTTTCAATGTTGAGGTTGTTGTTGTTTTTCAATGTTGAGGTTGTTGTTGAATTTGTTGGTGTTTTTCAATGTTGAGGTTGTTGTTGTTTTTCAATGTTGAGGTTGTTGTTGAATTTGTTGGTGTTTTTCAATGTTGAGGTTGTTGTTGTTTTTCAATGCTGAGGTTGTTGTTGAATTTGTTGGTGTTTTTCAATGTTGAAGTTGTTGTTGAATTTGTTGGTGTTTTTCAATGTTGAGGTTGTTGTTGTTTTTCAATGTTGAGGTTGTTGTTGAATTTGTTGGTGTTTTTCAATGTTGAGGTTGTTGTTGTTTTTCAATGTTGAGGTTGTTGTTGAATTTGTTGGTGTTTTTCAATGTTGAAGTTGTTGTTGAATTTGTTGGTGTTTTTCAATGTTGAGGTTGTTGTTGTTTTTCAATGTTGAGGTTGTTGTTGAATTTGTTGGTGTTTTTCAATGTTGAGGTTGTTGTTCTTTTTAAATGTTGGGGTTGTTGTTGAATTTGTTGTTGTTTTTCAATGTTGAGGTTGTTGTTGAATTTGTTGGTGTTTTTCCATGATGAGGTTGTTGTTGTTTTTCAAAGTTCAGGTTGTTGTTGAATTTGTTGGTTTTTTTTCCATGTTGAATTTTTTGTTGAATTTGTTGGTGCTTTTCAATGTTGAGGTTGTTGTTTTTCAATGTTGAGGTTGTTGTTGAATTTGTTGGCGTTTTTAAATGTTGAGGTTGATGTTGAATTTGTTGGTGTTTTCAATGTTGAAGTTTTTGTTGAATTTGTAGGTGCTTTTCAATGTTGAGGTTGTTGTTGTTTTTCAATGTTGAGGTTGTTGTTGAATTTGTTGGTGTTTTTCAATGTTGAGGTTGTTGTTGTTTTTCAATGCTGAGGTTGTTGTTGAATTTGTTGGTGTTTTTCAATGTTGAGGTTGTTGTTGAATTTGTTGGTGTTTTTCAATGTTGAGGTTGTTGTTATTTTTCAATGTTGAGGTTGTTGTTGAATTTTTTGGTGATTTTCAATGTTGAGGTTGTTGTTGTTTTTCAATGTTGAGGTTGTTGTTGAATTTGTTGGTGTTTTTCAATGTTGAGGTTGTTGTTGTTTTTCAATGTTGAGGTTGTTGTTGAATTTGTTGGTGTTTTTCAATGTTGAGGTTGTTGTTGTTTTTCAATGCTGAGGTTGTTGTTGAATTTGTTGGTGTTTTTCAATGTTGAGGTTGTTGTTGAATTTGTTGGTGTTTTTCAATGTTGAGGTTGTTGTTGTTTTTCAATGTTGAGGTTGTTGTTGAATTTGTTGGTGTTTTTCAATGTTGAGGTTGTTGTTGTTTTTCAATGTTGAGGTTGTTGCTGAATTTGTTGGTGTTTTTCAATTTCGAGGTTGTTGAATTTGTTGGTGTTTTTCAATGTTGAAGTTGTTGTTGAATTTGTTGGTGTTTTTCAATGTTGAGGTGGTTGTTGTTTTTAAATGTTGAGGTTGTTGTTGAATTTGTTGGTGTTTTTTCAATTTTGAGGTTGTTGGTGTTTTTCAATGTTGAGGTTGTTGTTGAATTTGTTGGTGTTTTTCAATGTCGAGGTTGTTGTTGAATTTGTTGGTGTTTTTCAATGTTGAAGTTGTTGTTGAATTTGTTGGTGTTTTTCAATTTCGAGGTTGTTGTTGAATTTGTTGGTGTTTTTCAATGTTGAGGTTGTTGTTGTTTTTCAATGTTGAGGTTGTTGTTGAATTTGCTGGTGTTTTTCAATGTTGAGGTTGTTGTTGTGTTTCAATGCTGAGGTTGTTGTTGAATTTGTTGGTGTTTTTCAATGTTGAGGTTGTTGTTGAATTTGTTGGTGTTTTTCAATGTTGAGGTTGTTGTTGTTTTTCAATGTTGAGGTTGTTGTTGAATTTGTTGGTGTTTTTCAATGTTGAGGTTGTTGTTGTTTTTCAATGTTGAGGTTGTTGTTGAATTTGTTGGTGTTTTTCAATGTTGAGGTTGTTGTTGTTTTTCAATGTTGAGGTTGTTGTTGAATTTGTTGGTGTTTTTCAATGTTGAGGTTGTTGTTGAATTTGTTGGCGTTTTTCAATGTTGAGGTTGTTGTTGAATTTGTTGGTGTTTTTCAATGTTGAGGTTGTTGTTCTTTTTAAATGTTGGGGTTGTTGTTGAATTTGTTGTTGTTTTTCAATGTTGAGGTTGTTGTTGAATTTGTTGGTGTTTTTCCATGATGAGGTTGTTGTTGTTTTTCAAAGTTCAGGTTGTTGTTGAATTTGTTGGTTTTTTTTCCATGTTGAATTTTTTGTTGAATTTGTTGGTGCTTTTCAATGTTGAGGTTGTTGTTTTTCAATGTTGAGGTTGTTGTTGAATTTGTTGGCGTTTTTAAATGTTGAGGTTGATGTTGAATTTGTTGGTGTTTTCAATGTTGAAGTTTTTGTTGAATTTGTAGGTGCTTTTCAATGTTGAGGTTGTTGTTGTTTTTCAATGTTGAGGTTGTTGTTGAATTTGTTGGTGTTTTTCAATGTTGAGGTTGTTGTTGTTTTTCAATGCTGAGGTTGTTGTTGAATTTGTTGGTGTTTTTCAATGTTGAGGTTGTTGTTGAATTTGTTGGTGTTTTTCAATGTTGAGGTTGTTGTTATTTTTCAATGTTGAGGTTGTTGTTGAATTGGTTGGTGATTTTCAATGTTGAGGTTGTTGTTGTTTTTCAATGTTGAGGTTGTTGTTGAATTTGTTGGTGTTTTTCAATGTTGAGGTTGTTGTTGTTTTTCAATGTTGAGGTTGTTGTTGAATTTGTTGGTGTTTTTCAATGTTGAGGTTGTTGTTGTTTTTCAATGCTGAGGTTGTTGTTGAATTTGTTGGTGTTTTTCAATGTTGAAGTTGTTGTTGAATTTGTTGGTGTTTTTCAATGTTGAGGTTGTTGTTGTTTTTCAATGTTGAGGTTGTTGTTGAATTTGTTGGTGTTTTTCAATGTTGAGGTTGTTGTTGTTTTTCAATGTTGAGGTTGTTGTTGAATTTGTTGGTGTTTTTCAATGTTGAAGTTGTTGTTGAATTTGTTGGTGTTTTTCAATGTTGAGGTTGTTGTTGTTTTTCAATGTTGAGGTTGTTGTTGAATTTGTTGGTGTTTTTCAATGTTGAGGTTGTTGTTGAATTTGTTGGCGTTTTTCAATGTTGAGGTTGTTGTTGAATTTGTTGGTGTTTTTCAATGTTGAGGTTGTTGTTGAATTTGTTGGTGTTTTTCAATGTTGAGGTTGTTGTTGTTTTTCAATGTTGAGGTTGTTGTTCTTTTTAAATGTTGGCGTTGTTGTTGAATTTGTTGGTGTTTTTCCATGATGAGGTTGTTGTTGTTTTTCAAAGTTGAGGTTGTTGTTGAATTTGTTGGTGTTTTTCAATGTTGAGGTTGTTGTTGTTTTTCAATGTTGAGGCTGTTGTTGAATTTGTTGGTGTTTTTCAATTTCGAGGTTGTTGTTGAATTTGTTGGTGTTTCTCAATGTTGAAGTTGTTGTTGAATTTGTTGGTGTTTTTCAATGTTGAGGTTGTTGTTGTTTTCCAATGTTGAGGTTGTTGTTGAATTTGTTGGTGTTTTTCAATGTTGAGGTTGTTGTTGTTTTTCAATGCTGAGGTTGTTGTTGAATTTGTTGGTGTTTTGCAATGTTGAGGTTGTTGTTGAATTTGTTGGTGTTTTTCAATGTTGAGGTTGTTGTTGTTTTTCAATGTTGAGGCTGTTGTTGAATTTGTTGGTGTTTTTCAATTTCGAGGTTGTTGTTGAATTTGTTGGTGTTTTTCAATGTTGAGGTTGTTGTTGTTTTTCAATGTTGAGGTTGTTGTTGAATTTGTTGGTGTTTTTCAATGTTGAGGTTGTTGTTGTTTTTCAATGTTGAGGTTGTTGTTGAATTTGTTGGTGTTTTTCAATGTTGAGTTTGTTGTTGAATTTGTTGGTGTTTTTCAATGTTGAGGTTGTTGTTGTTTTTCAATGTTGAGGTTGTTGCTGAATTTGTTGGTGTTTTTCAATTTCGAGGTTGTTGAATTTGTTGGTGTTTTTCAATGTTGAAGTTGTTGTTGAATTTGTTGGTGTTTTTCAATGTTGAGGTGGTTGTTGTTTTTCAATGTTGAGGTTGTTGTTGAATTTGTTGGTGTTTTTCAATGTTGAGGTTGTTGTTGTTTTTCAATGCTGAGGTTGTTGTTGCATTTGTTGGTGTTTTTCAATGTTGAGGTTGTTGTTGAATTTGTTGGTGTTTTTCAATGTTGAGGTTGTTGTTGTTTTTCAATGTTGAGGTTGTTGTTGAATTTGTTGGTGTTTTTTAATGTTGAGGTTGTTGTTGAATTTGTTGGTGTTTTTCAATGTTGAGGTTGTTGTTGTTTTTAAATGTTGAGGTTGTTGTTGAATTTGTTGGTGTTTTTTCAATTTTGAGGTTGAAGGTGTTTTTCAATGTTGAGGTTGTTGTTGAATTTGATGGTGTTTTTCAATGTCGAGGTTGTTGTTGAATTTGTTGGTGTTTATCAATGTTGAAGTTGTTGTTGAATTTGTTGGTGTTTTTCAATTTCGAGGTTGTTGTTGTATTTGTTGGTGTTTTTCAATGTTGAGGTTGTTGTTGTTTTTCAATGTTGAGGTTGTTGTTGAATTTGTTGTTGTTTTTCAATGTTGAGATTGTTGTTGTTTTTCAATGTTGAGGTTGTTGTTGAATTTGTTGGTGTTTTTAAATGTTGAGGTTGTTGTTGAATTTGTTGGTGTTTTTCAATGTTGAAGTTGTTGTTGTTTTTCAATGTTGAGGTTGTTGTTGAATTTGTTGGTGTTTTTCAATGTTGAGGTTGTTGTTGTTTTTCAATGTTGAGGTTGTTGTTGAATTTGTTGGTGTTTTTCAATTTCGAGGTTGTTTTGAATATGTTGGTGTTTTTCAATGTTGAAGTTGTTGTTGAATTTGTTGGTGTTTTTCAATGTTGAGGTTGTTCTTGTTTTTCAATGTTGAGGTTGTTGTTGAATTTGATGGTGTTTTTCAATGTTGAGGTTGTTGTTGTTTTTCAATGCTGAGGTTGTTGTTGAATTTGTTGGTGGTTTTCAATGTTGAGGTTGTTGTTGAATTTGTTGGTGTTTTTCAATGTTGAGGTTGTTGTTGAATTTGTTGGTGTTTTTCAATGTTGAGGTTGTTGTTGAATTTGTTGGTGTTTTTCAATGTTGAGGTTTTTGTTGTTTTTCAATGTTGAGGTTGTTGTTGAATTTGTTGGTGTTTTTCAATGTTGAGGTTGTTGTTGTTTTTCAATGTTGAATTTTTTGTTGAATTTGTTGGTGCTTTTCAATGTTGAGGTTGTTGTTTTTCAATGTTGAGGTTCTTGTTGAATTTGTTGGCGTTTTTAAATGTTGAGGTTGATGTTGAATTTGTTGGTGTTTTCAATGTTGAAGATTTTGTTGAATTTGTTGGTGTTTTTCAATGTTGAGGTTGTTGTTGTTTTTCAATGTTGAGGTTGTTGTTGAATTTGTTGGTGTTTTTCAATGTTGAGGTTGTTGTTGTTTTTCAATGCTGAGGTTGTTGTTGAATTTGTTGGTGTTTTTCAATGTTGAGGTTGTTGTTGAATTTGTTGGTGTTTTTCAATGTTGAGGTTGTTGTTGTTTTTCAATGTTGAGGTTGTTGTTGAATTTGTTGGTGATTTTCAATGTTGAGGTTGTTGTTGTTTTTCAATGTTGAGGTTGTTGTTGAATTTGTTGGTGCTTTTCAATGTTGAGGTTGTTGTTGAATTTGTTGGTGTTTTTCAATGTTGAGGTTCTTGTTGTTTTTCAATGTTGAGGTTGTTGTTGAATTTGTTGGTGTTTTTCAATGTTGAGTTTGTTGTTGAATTTGTTGGTGTTTTTCAATGTTTTGGTTGTTGTTGAATTTGTTGGTTTTTTTCAATGTTGAGGATGTTGCTGTTTTTCAATGTTGAGGTTGTTGTTGAATTTGTTGATGTTTTTCAATGTTGAGATTGTTGTTGTTTTTCAATGTTGAGGTTGTTGTTGAAGTTGTTGGTGTTTTTAAATGTTGAGGTTGTTGTTGAATTTGTTGGGGTTTTTCAATGTTGAGGTTCTTGTTGTTTTTCAATGTTGAGGTTGTTGTTGAATTTGTTGGTGTTTTTCAATGTTGAGGTTGTTGTTGTTTTTCAATGTTGAGGTTGTTGTTGAATTTGTTGGTGTTTTTCAATTTCGAGGTTGTTGTTGAATTTGTTGGTGTTTTTCAATGTTGAAGTTGTTGTTGAATTTGTTGGTATTTTTCAATGTTGAGGTTGTTGTTGTTTTTCAATGTTGAGGTTGTTGTTGAATTTGTTGGTGTTTTTCAATGTTGAGGTTGTTGTTGTTTTTCAATGCTGAGGTTGTTGTTGAATTTGTTGTTGTTTTTCAATGTCGAGGTTGTTGTTGAATTTGTTGGTGTTTTTCAATGTTGAGGTTGTTGTTGAATTTGTTGGTGTTTTTCAATGTTGAGGTTGTTGTTGTTTTTCAATGTTGAGGTTGTTGTTGAATTTGTTGGTGTTTTTCAATGTTGAGGTTGTTGTTGTTTTTCAATGTTGAGGTTGTTGTTGAATTTGTTGGTGTTTTTCAGTGTTGAGGTTGTTGTTGAATTTGTTGGTGTTTTTCAATCTTGAGGTTGTTGTTGTTTTTCAATGTTGAGGTTGTTGTTGAATTTGTTGGTGTTTTTCAATGTTGAGTTTGTTCTTGTTTTTCAATGTTGAGGTTGTTGTTGAATTTGTTGGTGTTTTTCAATGTTGAGGTTGTTGTTGTTTTTCAATGTTGAGGTTGTTGTTGAATTTGTTGGTGTTTTTCAATGTTGAGGTTGTTGTTTTTCAATGTTGAGGTTGTTGTTGAATTTGTTGGTGTTTTTCAATGTTGAGGTTGTGGTTGAATTTGTTGGTGTTTTTCAATGTTGAGGTTGTTGTTGTTTTTCAATGTTGAGGTTGTTGTTGAGCTGGTTGGTGTTTTTCAATGTTGAGGTTGTTGTTTTTCAATGTTGAGGTTGTTGTTGAATTTGTTGGTGTTTTTCAATGTTGAGGCTGTTGTTGAATTTGTTGGTGTTTTTCAATGTTGAGGTTGTTGTTGTTTTTAAATGTTGAGGTTCTTGTTGAATTTGTTGGTGTTTTTTCAATTTTGAGGTTGTTCGTGTTTTTCAATGTTGAGGCTGTTGTTGAATTTGATGGTGTTTTTCAATGTCGGGGTTGTTGTTGAATTTGTTGGTGTTTTTCGATGCTGAAGTTGTTGTTGAATTTGTTGGTGTTTTTCAATTTCGAGGTTGTTGTTGAATTTGTTGGTGTTTTTCAATGTTGAGGTTGTTGTTGTTTTACAATGTTGAGGTTGTTGTTGAATTTGCTGGTATTTTTCAATGTTGAGGTTGTTGTTGTTTTTCAATGCTGAGGTTGTTGTTGAATTTGTTGGTGTTTTTCAATGTTGAGGTTGTTGTTGAATTTGTTGGTGTTTTTCAATGTTGAGGTTGTTGTTGTTTTTCAATGTCGAGGTTGTTGTTGAATTTGTTGGTGTTTTTCAATGTTGAGGTTGTTGTTGTTTTTCAATGTTGAGGTTGTTGTTGAATTTGTTGGTGTTTTTCAATGTTGAAGTTGTTGTTGAATTTGTTGGTGTTTTTCAATGTTGAGGTTGTTGTTGTTTTTCAATGTTGAGGTTGTTGTTGAGTTTGTTGGTGTTTTTCAATGTTGAGGTTGTTGTTGAATTTGTTGGTGTTTTTCAATGTTGAGGTTGTTGTTCTTTTTAAATGTTGGGGTTGTTGTTGAATTTGTTGTTGTTTTTCAATGTTGAGGTTGTTGTTGAATTTGTTGGTGTTTTTCCATGATGAGGTTGTTGTTGTTTTTCAAAGTTCAGGTTGTTGTTGAATTTGTTGGTGTTTTTCCATGTTGAATTTTTTGTTGAATTTGTTGGTGCTTTTCAATGTTGAGGTTGTTGTTTTTCAATGTTGAGGTTGTTGTTGAATTTGTTGGCGTTTTTAAATGTTGAGGTTGATGTTGAATTTGTTGGTGTTTTCAATGTTGAAGTTTTTGTTGAATTTGTTGGGTTTTTCAATGTTGAGGTTGTTGTTGTTTTTCAATGTTGAGGTTGTTGTTGAATTTGTTGGTGTTTTTCAATGTTGAGGTTGTTGTTGTTTTTCAATGTTGAGGTTGTTGTTGAGTTTGTTGGTGTTTTTCAGTGTTGAGGTTGTTGTTGAATTTGTTGGCGTTTTTCAATGTTGAGGTTGTTGTTGAATTTGTTGGTGCTTTTCAATGTTGAGGTTGTTGTTCTTTTTAAATGTTGGGGTTGTTGTTGAATTTGTTGTTGTTTTTCAATGTTGAGGTTGTTGTTGAATTTGTTGGTGTTTTTCCATGATGAGGTTGTTGTTGTTTTTCAAAGTTCAGGTTGTTGTTGAATTTGTTGGTGTTTTTCCATGTTGAATTTTTTGTTGAATTTGTTGGTGCTTTTCACTGTTGAGGTTGTTGTTTTTCAATGTTGAGGTTGTTGTTGAATTTGTTGGTGTTTTTCAATGTTGAGGTTGTTGTTGTTTTTCAATGCAGAGGTTGTTGTTGAATTTGTTGGTGTTTTTCAATGTTGAGGTTGTTGTTGAATTTGTTGGTATTTTTCAATGCTGAGGTTGTTGTTGTTTTTCAATGTTGAGGTTGTTGTTGAATTTGTTGGCGATTTTCAATGTTGAGGATGTTGTTGTTTTTCAATGTTGAGGTTGTTGTTGAATTTGTTGGTGCTTTTCAATGTTGAGGTTGTTGTTGAATTTGTTGGTGTTTTTCATTGTTGAGGTTGTTGTTGTTTTTCAATGTTGAGGTTGTTGTTGAATTTGTTGGTGTTTTTCAATGTTGAGTTTGTTGTTGAATTTGTAGGTGTTTTTCAATGTTGAGGTTGTTGTTGAATTTGTTGGTGTTTTTCAATGTTGAGGTTGTTGTTGAATTTCTTGGTGTTTTTCAATGTTGAGGTTGTTGCTGTTTTTCAATGTTGAGGTTGTTGTTGAATTTGTTGGTGTTTTTCAATGTTGAGATTGTTGTTGTTTTTCAATGTTGAGGTTGTTGTTGAATTTGTTGGTGTTTTTAAATGTTGAGGTTGTTGTTGAATTTGTTGGTGTTTTTGAATGTTGGGGTTGTTGTTGTTTTTCAAAGTTGAGGTTGTTGTTGAATTTGTTGGTGTTTTTCAATGTTGAGGTTGTTGTTGTTTTTCAATGTTGAGGTTGTTGTTGAATTTGTTGGTGTTTTTCAATTTCGAGGTTGTTGTTGAATTTGTTGGTGTTTTTCAATGTTGAAGTTGTTGTTGAATTTGTTGGTGTTTTTCAATGTTGAGGTTGTTGTTGTTTTTCAATGTTGAGGTTGTTGTTGAATTTGTTGGTGTTTTTCAATGTTGAGGTTGTTGTTGTTTTTCAATGCTGAGGTTGTTGTTGAATTTGTTGGTGTTTTTCAATGTTGAGGTTGTTGTTGAATTTGTTGGTGTTTTTCAATGTTGAGGTTGTTGTTGTTTTTCAATGCTGAGGTTGTTGTTGAATTTGTTGGTGTTTTTCAATGTTGAGGTTGTTGTTGAATTTGTTGGTGTTTTTCAATGTTGAGGTTGTTGTTGTTTTTCAATGTTGAGGTTGTTGTTGAATTTGTAGTTGTTTTTCAATGTTGAGTTTGTTGTTGAATTTGTTGGTGATTTTCAATGTTGAGGTTGTTGCTGAATTTGTTGGTGTTTTTCAATGTTGAGTTTGTTGCTGTTTTTCAATCTTGAGGTTGTTGTTGAATTTGTTGGTGTTTTTCAATGTTGAGATTGTTGTTGTTTTTCAATGTTGAGGTTGTTGTTGAATTTGTTGGTGTTTTTAAATGTTGAGGTTGTTGTTGAATTTGTTGGTGTTTTTCAATGTTGAATTTGTTGGTGTTTTTCAGTGTTGAGGTTGTTGTTGAATTTGTTGGTGTTTTTCAATGTTGAGGTTGTTGTTGTTTTTCAATGTTGAGGTTGTTGTTGAATTTGTTGGTGTTTTTCAATGTTGAGATTGTTGTTGTTTTTCAATGTTGAGGTTGTTGTTGAATTTGTTAGTGTTTTTCAATGTTGAGGTTGTTGTTGTTTTTCAATGTTGAGGTTGTTGTTGAATTTGTTGGTGTTTTTCAATGTTGAGGTTGTTGTTGTTTTTCAATGTTGAGGTTGTTGTTGAATTTGTTGGTGTTTTTCAATGTTGAGTTTGTTGTTGAATTTGTTGGTGTTTTTCAATGTTGAGGTTGTTGTTGAATTTGTTGGTGTTTTTCAATGTTGAGGTTGTTGCTGTTTTTCAATCTTGAGGTTGTTGTTGAATTTGTTGGTGTTTTTCAATGTTGAGATTGTTGTTGTTTTTCAATGTTGAGGTTGTTGTTGAATTTGTTGGTGTTTTTCAATGTTGAGGTTGTTGTTGAATTTGTTGGTGTTTTTCAATGTTGAGGTTGTTGTTGTTTTTCAATGTTGAGGTTGTTGTTGAATTTGTTGGTGTTTTTCAATGTTGAGGTTGTTGTTGAATTTGTTGGTGTTTTTCAATGTTGAGGTTGTTGTTGTTTTTAAATGTTGGGGTTGTTGTTGAATTTGTTGGTGTTTTTCAATTTTGAGGATGTTGTTGTTTTTCAATGTTGAGGTTGTTGTTCAATTTGTTGGTGTTTTTCCATGATGAGGTTGTTGTTGTTTTTCAAAGTTGAGTTGTTGTTGAATTTGTTGGTGTTTTTCAATGTTGAATTTTTTGTTGAATTTGTTGGTGTTTTTCAATGTTGAGGTTGTTGTTTTTCAATGTTGAGGTTGTTGTTGAATTTGTTGGTGTTTTTCAATGTTGAGGCTGTTGTTGAATTTGTTGGTGTTTTTCAATGTTGAGGTTGTTGTTGTTTTTAAATGTTGAGGTGGTTGTTGAATTTGTTGGTGTTTTTTCAATTTTGAGGTTGTTGGTGTTTTTCAATGTTGAGGTTGTTGTTGAATTTGATGGTGTTTTTCAATGTCGAGGTTGTTGTTGAATTTGTTGGTGTTTTTCAATGTTGAAGTTGTTGTTGAATTTGTTGGTGTTTTTAATTTCGAGGTTGTTGTTGAATTTGTTGGTATTTTTCAATGTTGAGTTTGTTGTTGTTTTTCAATGTTGAGGTTGTTGTTGAATTTGCTGGTGTTTTTCAATGTTGAGGTTGTTTTTGTTTTTCAATGCTGAGGTTTTTGTTGAATTTGTTGGTGTTTTTCAATGTTGAGGTTGTTGTTGAATTTGTTGGTGTTTTTCAATGTTGAGGTTGTTGTTGTTTTTCAATGTTGAGGTTGTTGTTGAATTTGTTGGTGTTTTTCAATGTTGAGGTTGTTGTTGTTTTTCAATGTTGAGGTTGTTGTTGAATTTGTTGGTGTTTTTCAATGTTGAAGTTGTTGTTGAATTTGTTGGTGTTTTTCAATGTTGAGGTTGTTGTTGTTTTACAATGTTGAGGTTGTTGTTGAGTTTGTTGGTGTTTTTCAATGTTGAGGTTGTTGTTGAATTTGTTGGCGTTTTTCAATGTTGAGGTTGTTGTTGAATTTGTTGGTGTTTTTCAATGTTGAGATTGTTGTTGTTTTTCAATGTTGAGGTTGTTGTTGAATTTGTTGGTGTTTTTAAATGTTGAGGTTGTTGTTGAATTTGTTGGTGTTTTTCAATGTTGAATTTGTTGGTGTTTTTCAGTGTTGAGGTTTTTGTTGAATTTGTTGGTGTTTTTCAATGTTGAGGTTGTTGTTGTTTTTCAATGTTGAGGTTGTTGTTGAATTTGTTGTTGTTTTTCAATGTTGAGATTGTTGTTGTTTTTCAATGTTGAGGTTGTTGTTGAATTTGTTGGTGTTTTTCAATGTTGAGGTTGTTGTTGTTTTTCAATGTTGAGGTTGTTTTTGAATTTGTTGGTGTTTTTCAATGTTGAGGTTGTTGTTGTTTTTCAGTGTTGAGGTTGTTGTTGAATTTGTTGGTGTTTTTCAATGTTGAGGTTGTTGTTGAATTTGTTGGTGTTTTTCAATGTTGAGGTTGTTGTTGTTTTTCAATGTTGAGGTTGTTGTTGAGCTGGATGGTGTTTTTCAATGTTGAGGTTGTTGTTGAATTTGTTGGTGTTTTTCAATGTTGAGGTTGTTGTTGAATTTGTTGGTGTTTTTCAATGTTGAGGTTGTTCTTGTTTTTAAATGTTGGGGTTGTTGTTGAATTTGTTGGTGTTTTTCAATTTTGAGGATGTTGTTGTTTTTCAATGTTGAGGTTATTGTTGAATTTGTTGGTGTTTTTCCATGATGAGGTTGTTGTTGTTTTTCAAAGTTGAGTTGTTGTTGAATTTGTTGGTGTTTTTCAATGTTGAATTTTTTGTTGAATTTGTTGGTGTTTTTCAATGTTGAGGTTGTTGTTTTTCAATGTTGAGGTTGTTGTTGAATTTGTTGGTGTTTTTAAATGTTGAGGTTGTTGTTGAATTTGTTGGTGTTTTTCAATGTTGAATTTGTTGGTGTTTTTCAGTGTTGAGGTTGTTGTTGAATTTGTTGGTGTTTTTCAATGTTGAGGTTGTTGTTGTTTTTCAATGTTGAGGTTGTTGTTGAATTTGTTGGTGTTTTTCAATGTTGAGATTGTTGTTGTTTTTCAATGTTGAGGTTGTTGTTGAATTTGTTGGTGTTTTTCAACGATGAGGTTGTTGTTGTTTTTCAATGTTGAGGTTGTTTTTGAATTTGTTGGTGTTTTTCAATGTTGAGGTTGTTGTTGTTTTTCAATGTTGAGGTTGTTGTTGAATTTGTTGGTGTTTTTCAATGTTGAGGTTGTTGTTGAATTTGTTGGTGTTTTTCAATGTTGAGGTTGTTGTTGTTTTTCAATGTTGAGGTTGTTGTTGAGCTGGTTGGTGTTTTTCAATGTTGAGGTTGTTGTTGAATTTGTTGGTGTTTTTCAATGTTGAGGTTGTTGTTGAATTTGTTGGTGTTTTTCAATGTTGAGGTTGTTGTTGTTTTTAAATGTTGGGGTTGTTGTTGAATTTGTTGGTGTTTTTCAATTTTGAGGATGTTGTTGTTTTTCAATGTTGAGGTTGTTGTTCAATTTGTTGGTGTTTTTCCATGATGAGGTTGTTGTTGTTTTTCAAAGTTGAGTTGTTGTTGAATTTGTTGGTGTTTTTCAATGTTGAATTTTTTGTTGAATTTGTTGGTGTTTTTCAATGTTGAGGCTGTTGTTGAATTTGTTGGTGTTTTTCAATGTTGAGGTTGTTGTTGTTTTTAAATGTTGAGGTGGTTGTTGAATTTGTTGGTGTTTTTTTTCAATTTTGAGGTTGTTGGTGTTTTTCAATGTTGAGGTTGTTGTTGAATTTGATGGTGTTTTTCAATGTCGAGGTTGTTGTTGAATTTGTTGGTGTTTTTCAATGTTGAGATTGTTGTTGTTTTTCAATGTTGAGGTTGTTGTTGAATTTGTTGGTGTTTTTAAATGTTGAGGTTGTTGTTGAATTTGTTGGTGTTTTTCAATGTTGAATTTGTTGGTGTTTTTCAGTGTTGAGGTTGTTGTTGAATTTGTTGGTGTTTTTCAATGTTGAGGTTGTTGTTGTTTTTCAATGTTGAGGTTGTTGTTGAATTTGTTGGTGTTTTTCAATGTTGAGATTGTTGTTGTTTTTCAATGTTGAGGTTGTTGTTGAATTTGTTGGTGTTTTTCAATGTTGAGGTTGTTGTTGTTTTTCAATGTTGAGGTTGTTGTTGAATTTGTTGGTGTTTTTCAATGTTGAGGTTGTTGTTGTTTTTCAATGTTGAGGTTGTTGTTGAACTTGTTGGTGTTTTTCAATGTTGAGGTTGTTGTTGTTTTTCAATGCTGAGGTTGTTGTTGAATTTGTTATTGTTTTTCAATGTTGAGATTGTTGTTGAATTTGTTGGTGTTTTTCAATGTTTAGGTTGTTGTTGTTATTCAATTTTGAGGTTGTTGTTGTATTTGTTGGTGTTTTTCAATGTTGAGGTTGTTGATGTTTTTCAATGTTGATGTTGTTGTTGAATTTGTTGGTGTTTTTCAATGTTGAGGTTGTTGTTGAATTTGTTGGTGTTTTTCAATGTTGAGGTTGTTGTTGTTTTTCAATGTTGAGGTTATTGTTGAATTTGTTTGTGTTTTTCAATGTTGAGGTTGTTGTTGTTTTTCAATGTTGAGGTTGTTGTTGAATTTGTAGGTGTTTTTCAATGTTGAGTTTGTTGTTGTTTTTCAATGTTGAGGTTGTTGTTGATTTTGCTGGTGTTTTTCAATGTTGAGGTTGTTGTTGTTTTTCAATGTTGAGGTTGTTGTTGAATTTGTTGTTGTTTTTTAATGTTGAGGTTGTTGTTGTTTTTCAATGTTGAGGTTGTTGTTGAATTTGTTGTTGTTTTTCAATGTTGAGGTTGTTGTTGAATTTGTTGGTGTTTTTCAATGTTGAGGTTGTTGAATTTGTTGGTGTTTTTCAATCTTGAGTTTGTTGTTGAATTTGTTGGTGTTTTTCAATGTTGAGGTTGTTGTTGAATTTGTTGGTGTTTTTCAATGTTGAGGTTGTTGTTGTTTTTCAATGTTGAGGTTGTTGTTGAGTTTGTTGGTGTTTTTCAATGTTGAGGTTGTTGTTGAATTTGTTGGTGTTTTTCAATGTTGAGGTTGTTGTTGAATTTGTTGGTGTTTTTCAATGTTGAGGTTGTTGTTGTTTTTCAATGTTGGGGTTGTTGTTGAATTTGTTGGTGTTTTTCAATTTTGAGGATGTTGTTCTTTTTCAATGTTGAGGTTGTTTTTGACTTTGTTGGTGTTTTTCAATGTCGGGGTTGTTGTTGAATTTGTTGGTGTTTTTCAATGTTGAATTTTTTGTTGAATTTTGAGGTTGTTGTTGAATTTGTTGGTGTTTTTCAATGTTGAAGTTGTTGTTGAATTCTATGGTGTTTTTAAATGTTGAGGTTGTTGTTGAATTTGCTGGTGTTTTGCAATGTTGAGGTTGTTGTTGTTTTTCAATGTTGAGGTTGTTGTTGAATTTGTTGGTGTTTTTCAATGTTGAGGTTGTTGTTGTTTTTCAATGTTGAGGTTGTTGTTGTATTTGTTGGTGTTTTTCAATTTCGAGGTTGTTGTTGAATTTGTTGGTGTTTTTCAATGTTGAAGTTGTTGTTGAATTTGTTCGTGTTTTTCAATGTTGAGGTTGTCGTTGCTTTTCAATGTTGAGGTTGTTGTTGAATTTGTTGTTGTTTTTCAATGTTGAGGTTAATGTTGTTTTTCAATGCTGAGGTTGTTGTTGAATTTGTTGGTGTTTTTCAATGTTGAGGTTGTTGTTGAATTTGTTGGTGTTTTTCAATGTTGAGGTTGTTGTTGTTTTTCAATGTTGAGGTTGTTGTTGAATTTGTTGGTGTTTTTCAATGTTGAGGTTGTTGTTGTTTTTCAATGTTGAGGTTGTTGTTGAATTTGTTGGTGTTTTTCAATGTTGAGGTTGTTGTTGTTTTTCAATGTTGAGGTTGTTGTTGAATTTGTTGGTGTTTTTCAATGTTGAGTTTGTTGTTCTTTTTCAATGTTGAGGTTGTTGTTGAATTTGTTGGTGTTTTTCAATGTTGAGGTTGTTGTTGTTTTTCAGTGTTGAGGTTGTTGTTGAATTTGTTGGTGTTTTTCAATGTTGAGGTTGTTCTTGTTTTTCAATGTTGAGGTTGTTGTTGAATTTGTTGGTGCTTTTCAATGTTGAGGTTGTTGTTGAATTTGTTGGTGTTTTTCAATGTTGAGGTTGTTGTTGAATTTGGTGGTGTTTTTCACTGTTGAGTTTGTTGTTGAATTTGTTGGTGTTTTTCAATGTTGAGGTTGTTGTTGAATTTGTTGGTGTTTTTCAATGTTGAGGTTGTTGTTGAATTTGTTGTTGTTTTTCAATGTTGAGGTTGTTGCTGTTTTTCACTGTTGAGGTTGTTGTTGAATTTGTTGGTGTTTTTCAATGTTGAGATTGTTGTTGTTTTTCAATGTTGAGGTTGTTGTTGAATTTGTTGGTGTTTTTAAATGTTGAGGATGTTGTTGAATTTGTTGGTGTTTTTCAATGTTGAGGTTGTTGTTGTTTTTCAATGTTGAGGTTGTTTTTGAATTTGTTGTTGTTTTTCAATGTTGAGGTTGTTGTTGTTTTTCAATGTTGAGGTTGTTGTTGAATTTGTTGGTGTTTTTCAATTTCGAGGTTGTTGTTGAATTTGTTGGTGTTTTTCAATGTTGAAGTTGTTGTTGAATTTGTTGGTGTTTTTCAATGTTGAGGTTGTTGTTGTTTTTCAATGTTGAGGTTGTTGTTGAATTTGTTGTTGTTTTTCAATGTTGAGGTTAATGTTGTTTTTCAATGCTGAGGTTGTTGTTGCATTTGTTGGTGTTTTTCAATGTTGAGGTTGTTGTTGAATTTGTTGGTGTTTTTCAATGTTGAGGTTGTTGTTGTTTTTCAATGTTGAGGTTGTTGTTGAATTTGTTGGTGTTTTTCAATGTTTAGGTTGCTGTTGTTTTTCAATGTTGAGGTTGTTGTTGAATTTGTTGGTGTTTTTCAATGTTGAGGTTGTTGTTGAATTTGTTGGTGTTTTTCAATGTTGAGGTTGTTGTTGTTTTTCAATGTTGAGGTTGTTGTTGAATTTGTTGGTGTTTTTCAATGTTGAGTTTGTTGATGTTTTTCAATGTTTAGGTTGTTGTTGAATTTGTTGGTGTTTTTCAATTTTTAGGTTGTTGTTGTTTTTCAATGTTGAGGTTGTTGTTGAATTTGTTGGTGTTTTTCAATGTTGAGGTTGTTGTTGTTTTTCAATGTTGAGGTTGTTGTTGAATTTGTTGGTGCTTTTCAATGTTGAGGTTGTTGTTGAATTTGTTGGTGTTTTTCAATGTTGAGGTTGTTGTTTTTCAATGTTGAGGTTGTTGTTGAATTTGTTGGTGTTTTTCACTGTTGAGTTTGTTGTTGAATTTGTTGGTGCTTTTCAATGTTGAGGTTGTTGTTGAATTTGTTGGTGTTTTTCAATGTTGAGGTTGTTGTTGAATTTGCTGGTGTTTTGCAATGTTGAGGTTGTTGTTGTTTTTCAATGTTGAGGTTGTTGTTGAATTTGTTGGTGTTTTTCAATGTTGAGGTTGTTGTTGTTTTTCAATGTTGAGGTTGTTGTTGTATTTGTTGGTGTTTTTCAATTTCGAGGTTGTTGTTGAATTTGTTGGTGTTTTTCAATGTTGTAGTTGTTGTTGAATTTGTTGGTGTTTTTCAATGTTGAGGTTGTCGTTGTTTTTCAATGTTGAGGTTGTTGTTGAATTTGTTGTTGTTTTTCAATCTTGAGGTTAATGTTGTTTTTCAATGCTGAGGTTGTTGTTGAATTTGTTGGTGTTTTTCAATGTTGAGGTTGTTGTTGAATTTGTTGGTGTTTTTCAATGTTGAGGTTGTTGTTGTTTTTCAATGTTGAGGTTGTTGTTGAAATTGTTGGTGTTTTTCAATGTTGAGGTTGTTGTTGTTTTTCAATGTTGAGGTTATTGTTGAATTTGTTGGTGTTTTTCAATGTTGAGGTTGTTGTTGTTTTTCAATGTTGAGGTTGTTGTTGAATTTGTTGGTGTTTTTCAATTTCGAGGTTGTTGTTGAATTTGTTGGTGTTTTTCAATGTTGAAGTTGTTGTTGAATTTGTTGGTGTTTTTCAATGTTGAGGTTGTTGTTGTTTTTCAATGTTGAGGTTGTTGTTGAATTTGTTGTTGTTTTTCAATGTTGAGGTTAATGTTGTTTTTCAATGCTATGGTTGTTGTTGCATTTGGTGGTGTTTTTCAATGTTGAGGTTGTTGTTGAATTTGTTGGTGTTTTTCAATGTTGAGGTTGTTGTTGTTTTTCAATGTTGAGGTTGTTGTTGAATTTGTTGGTGTTTTTCACTGTTTAGGTTGTTGTTGTTTTTCAATGTTGAGGTTGTTGTTGAATTTGTTGGTGTTTTTCAATGTTGAGGTTGTTGTTGTTTTTCAATGTAGAGGTTGTTGTTGAATTTGTTGGTGCTTTTCAATGTTGAGGTTGTTGTTGAATTTGTTGGTGTTTTTCAATGTTGAGGTTGTTGTTGTTTTTCAATGTTGAGGTTGTTGTTGAATTTGTTGGTGTTTTTCACTGTTGAGTTTGTTGTTGAATTTGTTGGTGCTTTTCAATGTCGAGGTTGTTGTTGAATTTGTTGGTGTTTTTCAATGTTGAGGTTGTTGTTGAATTTGTTGGTGTTTTTCAATGTTGAGGTTGTTGCTGTTTTTCCATGTTTGAGGTTGTTGTTGAATTTGTTGGTGTTTTTAAATGTTCAGGTTGTTGTTGAATTTGTTGGTGTTTTTCAATGTTGAGGTTGTTGTTGTTTTTCAATGTTGAGGTTGTTGTTGAATTTGTTGGTGTTTTTCAATGTTGAGGTTGTTGTTTTTTTTCAATGTTGAGGTTGTTGTTCAATTTGTTGTTGTTTTTCAATTTCGAGGTTGTTGTTGAATTTGTTGGTGTTTTTCAATGTTGAAGTTGTTGTTGATTTTGTTGGTGTTTTTCAATGTTGAAGTTGTTGTTGTTTTTCAATGTTCAGGTTGTTGTTGAACTTGTTGGCGTTTTTCAATGTTGAGGTTGTTGTTGTTTTTCAATGCTGAGGTTGTTGTTGAATTTGTTATTGTTTTTCAATGTTGAGATTGTTGTTGAATTTGTTGGTGTTTTTCAATGTTTAGGTTGTTGTTGTTATTCAATTTTGAGGTTGTTGTTGTATTTGTTGGTGTTTTTCAATGTTGAGGTTGTTGATGTTTCTCAATGTTGATGTTGTTGTTGAATTTGTTGGTGTTTTTCAATGTTGAGGTTGTTGTTGAATTTGTTGGTGTTTTTCAATGTTGAGGTTGTTGTTGTTTTTCAATGTTGAGGTTATTGTTGAATTTGTTTGTGTTTTTCAATGTTGAGGTTGTTGTTGTTTTTCAATGTTGAGGTTGTTGTTGAATTTGTAGGTGTTTTTCAATGTTGAGTTTGTTGTTGTTTTTCAATGTTGAGGTTGTTGTTGATTTTGCTGGTGTTTTTCAATGTTGAGGTTGTTGTTGTTTTTCAATGTTGAGGTTTTTGTTGAATTTGTTGTTGTTTTTTAATGTTGAGGTTGTTGTTGTTTTTCAATGTTGAGGTTGTTGTTGAATTTGTTGTTGTTTTTCAATGTTGAGGTTGTTGTTGAATTTGTTGGTGTTTTTCAATGTTGAGGTTGTTGAATTTGTTGGTGTTTTTCAATCTTGAGTTTGTTGTTGAATTTGTTGGTGTTTTTCAATGTTGAGGTTGTTGTTGAATTTGTTGGTGTTTTTCAATGTTGAGGTTGTTGTTGTTTTTCAATGTTGAGGTTGTTGTTGAGTTTGTTGGTGTTTTTCAATGTTGAGGTTGTTGTTGAATTTGTTGGTGTTTTTCAATGTTGAGGTTGTTGTTGAATTTGTTGGTGTTTTTCAATGTTGAGGTTGTTGTTGTTTTTCAATGTTGGGGTTGTTGTTGAATTTGTTGGTGTTTTTCAATTTTGAGGATGTTGTTCTTTTTCAATGTTGAGGTTGTTTTTGACTTTGTTGGTGTTTTTCAATGTCGGGGTTGTTGTTGAATTTGTTGGTGTTTTTCAATGTTGAATTTTTTGTTGAATTTTGAGGTTGTTGTTGAATTTGTTGGTGTTTTTCAATGTTGAAGTTGTTGTTGAATTCATTGGTGTTTTTAAATGTTGAGGTTGTTGTTGAATTTGCTGGTGTTTTGCAATGTTGAGGTTGTTGTTGTTTTTCAATGTTGAGGTTGTTGTTGAATTTGTTGGTGTTTTTCAATGTTGAGGTTGTTGTTGTTTTTCAATGTTGAGGTTGTTGTTGTATTTGTTGGTGTTTTTCAATTTCGAGGTTGTTGTTGAATTTGTTGGTGTTTTTCAATGTTGAAGTTGTTGTTGAATTTGTTGGTGTTTTTCAATGTTGAGGTTGTCGTTGTTTTTCAATGTTGAGGTTGTTCTTGAATTTGTTGTTGTTTTTCAATGTTGAGGTTAATGTTGTTTTTCAATGCTGAGGTTGTTGTTGAATTTGTTGGTGTTTTTCAATGTTGAGGCTGTTGTTGAATTTGTTGGTGTTTTTCAATGTTGAGGTTGTTGTTGTTTTTCAATGTTGAGGTTGTTGTTGAATTTGTTGGTGTTTTTCAATGTTGAGGTTGTTGTTGTTTTCAATGTTGAGGTTGTTGTTGAATTTGTTGGTGTTTTTCAATGTTGAGGTTGTTGTTGTTTTTCAGTGTTGAGGTTGTTGTTGAATTTGTTGGTGTTTTTCAATGTTGAGGTTGTTGTTGTTTTTCAATGTTGAGGTTGTTGTTGAATTTGTTGGTGTTTTTCAATGTTGAGGTTGTTCTTGTTTTTCAATGTTGAGGTTGTTGTTGAATTTGTTGGTGCTTTTCAATGTTGAGGTTGTTGTTGAATTTGTTGGTGTTTTTGAATGTTGAGGTTGTTGTTGAATTTGGTTTTGTTTTTCACTGTTGAGTTTGTTGTTGAATTTGTTGGTGTTTTTCAATGTTGAGGTTGTTGTTGAATTTGTTGGTGTTTTTCAATGTTGAGGTTGTTCTTGAATTTGTTGGTGTTTTTCAATGTTGAGGTTGTTGCTGTTTTTCACTGTTGAGGTTGTTGTTGAATTTGTTGGTGTTTTTCAGTGTTGAGATTGTTGTTGTTTTTCAATTTTGAGGTTGTTGTTGAATTTGTTGGTGTTTTTAAATGTTGAGGTTGTTGTTGAATTTGTTGGTGTTTTTCAATGTTGAGGTTGTTGTTGTTTTTCAATGTTGAGGTTGTTGTTGAATTTGTTGGTGTTTTTCAATGTTGAGGTTGTTGTTGTTTTTCAATGTTGAGGTTGTTGTTGAATTTGTTGGTGTTTTTCAATTTCGAGGTTGTTGTTGAATTTGTTGGTGTTTTTCAATGTTGAAGTTGTTGTTGAATTTGTTGGTGTTTTTCAATGTTGAGGTTGTTGTTGTTTTTCAATGTTGAGGTTGTTGTTGAATTTGTTGTTGTTTTTCAATGTTGAGGTTAATGTTGTTTTTCAATGCTGAGGTTGTTGTTGCATTTGTTGGTGTTTTTCAATGTTGAGGTTGTTGTTGAATTTGTTGGTGTTTTTCAATGTTGAGGTTGTTGTTGTTTTTCAATGTTGAGGTTGTTGTTGAATTTGTTGGTGTTTTTCAATGTTTAGGTTGCTGCTGTTTTTCAATGTTGAGGTTGTTGTTGAATTTGTTGGTGTTTTTCAATGTTGAGGTTGTTGTTGAATTTGTTGGTGTTTTTCAATGTTGAGGTTGTTGTTGTTTTTCAATGTTGAGGTTGTTGTTGAATTTGATGGTGTTTTTCAATGTTGAGTTTGTTGATGTTTTTCAATGTTTAGGTTGTTGTTGAATTTGTTGGTGTTTTTCAATGTTTAGGTTGTTGTTGTTTTTCAATGTTGAGGTTGTTGTTGAATTTGTTGGTGTTTTTCAATGTTGAGGTTGTTGTTGTTTTTCAATGTTGAGGTTGTTGTTGAATTTGTTGGTGCTTTTCAATGTTGAGGTTGTTGTTGAATTTGTTGGTGTTTTTCAATGCTGAGGTTGTTGTTGTTTTTCAATGTTGAGGTTGTTGTTGAATTTGTTGGTGTTTTTCAATGTTGAGGTTGTTGTTGTTTTTCAATGTTGAGGTTGTTGTTGAATTTGTTGGTGTTTTTCAATGTTGAGTTTGTTGTTCTTTTTCAATGTTGAGGTTGTTGTTGAATTTGTTGGTGTTTTTCAATGTTGAGGTTGTTGTTGTTTTTCAATGTTGAGGTTGTTGTTGAATTTGTTGGTGTTTTTCAATGTTGAGGTTGTCCTTGTTTTTCAATGTTGAGGTTGTTGTTGAATTTGTTGGTGCTTTTCAATGTTGAGGTTGTTGTTGAATTTGTTGGTGTTTTTCAATGTTGAGGTTGTTGTTGAATTTGATTTGTTTTTCACTGTTGAGTTTGTTGTTGAATTTGTTGGTGTTTTTCAATGTTGAGGTTGTTGTTGAATTTGTTGGTGTTTTTCAATGTTGAGGTTGTTGTTGAATTTGTTGGTGTTTTTCAATGTTGAGGTTGTTGCTGTTTTTCACTGTTGAGGTTGTTGTTGAATTTGTTGGTGTTTTTCAATGTTGAGATTGTTGTTGTTTTTCAATGTTGAGGTTGTTGTTGAATTTGTTGGTGTTTTTAAATGTTGAGGTTGTTGTTGAATTTGTTGGTGTTTTTCAATGTTGAGGTTGTTGTTGTTTTTCAATGTTGAGGTTGTTGTTGAATTTGTTGGTGTTTTTCAATTTCGAGGTTGTTGTTGAATTTGTTGGTGTTTTTCAATGTTGAAGTTGTTGTTGAATTTGTTGGTGTTTTTCAATGTTGAGGTTGTTGTTGTTTTTCAATGTTGAGGTTGTTGTTGAATTTGTTGTTGTTTTTCAATGTTGAGGTTAATGTTGTTTTTCAATGCTGAGGTTGTTGTTGCATTTGTTGGTGTTTTTCAATGTTGAGGTTGTTGTTGAATTTGTTGGTGTTTTTCAATGTTGAGGTTGTTGTTGTTTTTCAATGTTGAGGTTGTTGTTGAATTTGTTGGTGTTTTTCAATGTTTAGGTTGCTGCTTTTTTTCAATGTTGAGGTTGTTGTTGAATTTGTTGGTGTTTTTCAATGTTGAGGTTGTTGTTGAATTTGTTGGTGTTTTTCAATGTTGAGGTTGTTGTTGTTTTTCAATGTTGAGGTTGTTGTTGAATTTGATGGTGTTTTTCAATGTTGAGTTTGTTGATGTTTTTCAATGTTTAGGTTGTTGTTGAATTTGTTGGTGTTTTTCAATGTTTAGGTTGTTGTTGTTTTTCAATGTTGAGGTTGTTGTTGAATTTGTTGGTGTTTTTCAATGTTGAGGTTGTTGTTGTTTTTCAATGTTGAGGTTGTTGTTGAATTTGTTGGTGCTTTTCAATGTTGAGGTTGTTGTTGAATTTGTTGGTGTTTTTCAATGTTGAGGTTGTTGTTGTTTTTCAATGTTGAGGTTGTTGTTGAATTTGTTGGTGTTTTTCAATGTTGAGGTTGTTGTTGTTTTTCAATGTTGAGGTTGTTGTTGAATTTGTTGGTGTTTTTCAATGTTGAGTTTGTTGTTCTTTTTCAATGTTGAGGTTGTTGTTGAATTTGTTGGTGTTTTTCAATGTTGAGGTTGTTGTTGTTTTTCAATGTTGAGGTTGTTGTTGAATTTGTTGGTGTTTTTCAATGTTGAGGTTGTTCTTGTTTTTCAATGTTGAGGTTGTTGTTGAATTTGTTGGTGCTTTTCAATGTTGAGGTTGTTGTTGAATTTGTTGGTGTTTTTCAATGTTGAGGTTGTTGTTGAATTTGATTTGTTTTTCACTGTTGAGTTTGTTGTTGAATTTGTTGGTGTTTTTCAATGTTGAGGTTGTTGTTGAATTTGTTGGTGTTTTTCAATGTTGAGGTTGTTGTTGAATTTGTTGGTGTTTTTCAATGTTGAGGTTGTTGCTGTTTTTCACTGTTGAGGTTGTTGTTGAATTTGTTGGTGTTTTTCAATGTTGAGATTGTTGTTGTTTTTCAATTTTGAGGTTGTTGTTGAATTTGTTGGTGTTTTTAAATGTTGAGGTTGTTGTTGAATTTGTTGGTGTTTTTCAATGTTGAGGTTGTTGTTGTTTTTCAATGTTGAGGTTGTTGTTGAATTTGTTGGTGTTTTTCAATGTTGAGGTTGTTGTTGTTTTTCAATGTTGAGGTTGTTGTTGAATTTGTTGGTGTTTTTCAATTTCGAGGTTGTTGTTGAATTTGTTGGTGTTTTTCAATGTTGAAGTTGTTGTTGAATTTGTTGGTGTTTTTCAATGTTGAGGTTGTTGTTGTTTTTCAATGTTGAGGTTGTTGTTGAATTTGTTGGTGTTTTTCAATGTTTAGGTTGCTGCTGTTTTTCAATGTTGAGGTTGTTGTTGAATTTGTTGGTGTTTTTCAATGTTGAGGTTGTTGTTGAATTTGTTGGTGTTTTTCAATGTTGAGGTTGTTGTTGTTTTTCAATGTTGAGGTTGTTGTTGAATTTGATGGTGTTTTTCAATGTTGAGTTTGTTGATGTTTTTCAATGTTTAGGTTGTTGTTGAATTTGTTGGTGTTTTTCAATGTTTAGGTTGTTGTTGTTTTTCAATGTTGAGGTTGTTGTTGAATTTGTTGGTGTTTTTCAATGTTGAGGTTGTTGTTGTTTTTCAATGTTGAGGTTGTTGTTGAATTTGTTGGTGCTTTTCAATGTTGAGGTTGTTGTTGAATTTGTTGGTGTTTTTCAATGCTGAGGTTGTTGTTGTTTTTCAATGTTGAGGTTGTTGTTGAATTTGTTGGTGTTTTTCAATGTTGAGGTTGTTGTTGTTTTTCAATGTTGAGGTTGTTGTTGAATTTGTTGGTGTTTTTCAATGTTGAGTTTGTTGTTCTTTTTCAATGTTGAGGTTGTTGTTGAATTTGTTGGTGTTTTTCAATGTTGAGGTTGTTGTTGTTTTTCAATGTTGAGGTTGTTGTTGAATTTGTTGGTGTTTTTCAATGTTGAGGTTGTTCTTGTTTTTCAATGTTGAGGTTGTTGTTGAATTTGTTGGTGCTTTTCAATGTTGAGGTTGTTGTTGAATTTGTTGGTGTTTTTCAATGTTGAGGTTGTTGTTGAATTTGATTTGTTTTTCACTGTTGAGTTTGTTGTTGAATTTGTTGGTGTTTTTCAATGTTGAGGTTGTTGTTGAATTTGTTGGTGTTTTTCAATGTTGAGGTTGTTGTTGAATTTGTTGGTGTTTTTCAATGTTGAGGTTGTTGCTGTTTTTCACTGTTGAGGTTGTTGTTGAATTTGTTGGTGTTTTTCAATGTTGAGATTGTTGTTGTTTTTCAATTTTGAGGTTGTTGTTGAATTTGTTGGTGTTTTTAAATGTTGAGGTTGTTGTTGAATTTGTTGGTGTTTTTCAATGTTGAGGTTGTTGTTGTTTTTCAATGTTGAGGTTGTTGTTGAATTTGTTGGTGTTTTTCAATGTTGAGGTTGTTGTTGTTTTTCAATGTTGAGGTTGTTGTTGAATTTGTTGGTGTTTTTCAATTTCGAGGTTGTTGTTGAATTTGTTGGTGTTTTTCAATGTTGAAGTTGTTGTTGAATTTGTTGGTGTTTTTCAATGTTGAGGTTGTTGTTGTTTTTCAATGTTGAGGTTGTGTTGAATTTGTTGTTGTTTTTCAATGTTGAGGTTAATGTTGTTTTTCAATGCTGAGGTTGTTGTTGCATTTGTTGGTGTTTTTCAATGTTGAGGTTGTTGTTGAATTTGTTGGTGTTTTTCAATGTTGAGGTTGTTGTTGTTTTTCAATGTTGAGGTTGTTGTTGAATTTGTTGGTGTTTTTCAATGTTTAGGTTGCTGCTTTTTTTCAATGTTGAGGTTGTTGTTGAATTTGTTGGTGTTTTTCAATGTTGAGGTTGTTGTTGAATTTGTTGGTGTTTTTCAATGTTGAGGTTGTTGTTGTTTTTCAATGTTGAGGTTGTTGTTGAATTTGATGGTGTTTTTCAATGTTGAGTTTGTTGATGTTTTTCAATGTTTAGGTTGTTGTTGAATTTGTTGGTGTTTTTCAATGTTTAGGTTGTTGTTGTTTTTCAATGTTGAGGTTGTTGTTGAATTTGTTGGTGTTTTTCAATGTTGAGGTTGTTGTTGTTTTTCAATGTTGAGGTTGTTGTTGAATTTGTTGGTGCTTTTCAATGTTCAGGTTGTTGTTGAATTTGTTGGTGTTTTTCAATGTTGAGGTTGTTGTTGTTTTTCAATGTTGAGGTTGTTGTTGAATTTGTTGGTGTTTTTCAATGTTGAGGTTGTTGTTGTTTTTCAATGTTGAGGTTGTTGTTGAATTTGTTGGTGTTTTTCAATGTTGAGTTTGTTGTTCTTTTTCAATGTTGAGGTTGTTGTTGAATTTGTTGGTGTTTTTCAATGTTGAGGTTGTTGTTGTTTTTCAATGTTGAGGTTGTTGTTGAATTTGTTGGTGCTTTTCAATGTTGAGGTTGTTGTTGAATTTGTTGGTGTTTTTCAATGTTGAGGTTGATGTTGAATTTGATTTGTTTTTCACTGTTGAGTTTGTTGTTGAATTTGTTGGTGTTTTTCAATGTTGAGGTTGTTGTTGAATTTGTTGGTGTTTTTCAATGTTGAGGTTGTTGTTGAATTTGTTGGTGTTTTTCAATGTTGAGGTTGTTGCTGTTTTTCACTGTTGAGGTTGTTGTTGAATTTGTTGGTGTTTTTCAATGTTGAGATTGTTGTTGTTTTTCAATTTTGAGGTTGTTGTTGAATTTGTTGGTGTTTTTAAATGTTGAGGTTGTTGTTGAATTTGTTGGTGTTTTTCAATGTTGAGGTTGTTGTTGTTTTTCAATGTTGAGGTTGTTGTTGAATTTGTTGGTGTTTTTCAATGTTGAGGTTGTTGTTGTTTTTCAATGTTGAGGTTGTTGTTGAATTTGTTGGTGTTTTTCAATTTCGAGGTTGTTGTTGAATTTGTTGGTGTTTTTCAATGTTGAAGTTGTTGTTGAATTTGTTGGTGTTTTTCAATGTTGAGGTTGTTGTTGTTTTTCAATGTTGAGGTTGTTGTTGAATTTGTTGTTGTTTTTCAATGTTGAGGTTAATGTTGTTTTTCAATGCTGAGGTTGTTGTTGCATTTGTTGGTGTTTTTCAATGTTGAGGTTGTTGTTGAATTTGTTGGTGTTTTTCAATGTTGAGGTTGTTGTTGTTTTTCAATGTTGAGGTTGTTGTTGAATTTGTTGGTGTTTTTCAATGTTTAGGTTGCTGTTGTTTTTCAATGTTGAGGTTGTTGTTGAATTTGTTGGTGTTTTTCAATGTTGAGGTTGTTGTTGAATTTGTTGGTGTTTTTCAATGTTTAGGTTGTTGTTGTTTTTCAATGTTGAGGTTGTTGTTGAATTTGTTGGTGTTTTTCAATGTTGAGGTTGTTGTTGTTTTTCAATGTTGAGGTTGTTGTTGAATTTGTTGGTGCTTTTCAATGTTGAGGTTGTTGTTGAATTTGTTGGTGTTTTTCAATGTTGAGGTTGTTGTTTTTCAATGTTGAGGTTGTTGTTGAATTTGTTGGTGTTTTTCAATGTTGAGGTTGTTCTTGTTTTTCAATGTTGAGGTTGTTGTTGAATTTGTTGGTGCTTTTCAATGTTGAGGTTGTTGTTGAATTTGTTGGTGTTTTTCAATGTTGAGGTTGTTGTTGAATTTGATTTGTTTTTCACTGTTGAGTTTGTTGTTGAATTTGTTGGTGTTTTTCAATGTTGAGGTTGTTGTTGAATTTGTTGGTGTTTTTCAATGTTGAGGTTGTTGTTGAATTTGTTGGTGTTTTTCAATGTTGAGGTTGTTGCTGTTTTTCACTGTTGAGGTTGTTGTTGAATTTGTTGGTGTTTTTCAATGTTGAGATTGTTGTTGTTTTTCAATTTTGAGGTTGTTGTTGAATTTGTTGGTGTTTTTAAATGTTGAGGTTGTTGTTGAATTTGTTGGTGTTTTTCAATGTTGAGGTTGTTGTTGTTTTTCAATGTTGAGGTTGTTGTTGAATTTGTTGGTGTTTTTCAATGTTGAGGTTGTTGTTGTTTTTCAATGTTGAGGTTGTTGTTGAATTTGTTGGTGTTTTTCAATTTCGAGGTTGTTGTTGAATTTGTTGGTGTTTTTCAATGTTGAAGTTGTTGTTGAATTTGTTGGTGTTTTTCAATGTTGAGGTTGTTGTTGTTTTTCAATGTTGAGGTTGTTGTTGAATTTGTTGGTGTTTTTCAATGTTTAGGTTGCTGCAGTTTTTCAATGTTGAGGTTGTTGTTGAATTTGTTGGTGTTTTTCAATGTTGAGGTTGTTGTTGAATTTGTTGGTGTTTTTCAATGTTGAGGTTGTTGTTGTTTTTCAATGTTGAGGTTGTGTTGAATTTGTTGTTGTTTTTCAATGTTGAGGTTAATGTTGTTTTTCAATGCTGAGGTTGTTGTTGCATTTGTTGGTGTTTTTCAATGTTGAGGTTGTTGTTGAATTTGTTGGTGTTTTTCAATGTTGAGGTTGTTGTTGTTTTTCAATGTTGAGGTTGTTGTTGAATTTGTTGGTGTTTTTCAATGTTTAGGTTGCTGCTTTTTTTCAATGTTGAGGTTGTTGTTGAATTTGTTGGTGTTTTTCAATGTTGAGGTTGTTGTTGAATTTGTTGGTGTTTTTCAATGTTGAGGTTGTTGTTGTTTTTCAATGTTGAGGTTGTTGTTGAATTTGATGGTGTTTTTCAATGTTGAGTTTGTTGATGTTTTTCAATGTTTAGGTTGTTGTTGAATTTGTTGGTGTTTTTCAATGTTGAGGTTGTTGTTGTTTATCAATGTTGAGGTTGTTGTTGAATTTGTTGGTGTTTTTCAATGTTGAGGTTGTTGTTGTTTTTCAATGTTGAGGTTGTTGTTGAATTTGTTGGTGCTTTTCAATGTTGAGGTTGTTGTTGAATTTGTTGGTGTTTTTCAATGTTGAGGTTGTTGTTGTTTTTCAATGTTGAGGTTGTTGTTGAATTTGTTGGTGTTTTTCAATGTTGAGGTTGTTGTTGTTTTTCAATGTTGAGGTTGTTGTTGAATTTGTTGGTGTTTTTCAATGTTGAGTTTGTTGTTCTTTTTCAATGTTGAGGTTGTTGTTGAATTTGTTGGTGTTTTTCAATGTTGAGGTTGTTGTTGTTTTTCAATGTTGAGGTTGTTGTTGAATTTGTTGGTGTTTTTCAATGTTGAGGTTGTTCTTGTTTTTCAATGTTGAGGTTGTTGTTGAATTTGTTGGTGCTTTTCAATGTTGAGGTTGTTGTTGAATTTGTTGGTGTTTTTCAATGTTGAGGTTGTTGTTGAATTTGATTTGTTTTTCACTGTTGAGTTTGTTGTTGAATTTGTTGGTGTTTTTCAATGTTGAGGTTGTTGTTGAATTTGTTGGTGTTTTTCAATGTTGAGGTTGTTGTTGAATTTGTTGGTGTTTTTCAATGTTGAGGTTGTTGCTGTTTTTCACTGTTGAGGTTGTTGTTGAATTTGTTGGTGTTTTTCAATGTTGAGATTGTTGTTGTTTTTCAATTTTGAGGTTGTTGTTGAATTTGTTGGTGTTTTTAAATGTTGAGGTTGTTGTTGAATTTGTTGGTGTTTTTCAATGTTGAGGTTGTTGTTGTTTTTCAATGTTGAGGTTGTTGTTGAATTTGTTGGTGTTTTTCAATGTTGAGGTTGTTGTTGTTTTTCAATGTTGAGGTTGTTGTTGAATTTGTTGGTGTTTTTCAATTTCGAGGTTGTTGTTGAATTTGTTGGTGTTTTTCAATGTTGAAGTTGTTGTTGAATTTGTTGGTGTTTTTCAATGTTGAGGTTGTTGTTGTTTTTCAATGTTGAGGTTGTTGTTGAATTTGTTGTTGTTTTTCAATGTTGAGGTTAATGTTGTTTTTCAATGCTGAGGTTGTTGTTGCATTTGTTGGTGTTTTTCAATGTTGAGGTTGTTGTTGAATTTGTTGGTGTTTTTCAATGTTGAGGTTGTTGTTGTTTTTCAATGTTGAGGTTGTTGTTGAATTTGTTGGTGTTTTTCAATGTTTAGGTTGCTGTTGTTTTTCAATGTTGAGGTTGTTGTTGAATTTGTTGGTGTTTTTCAATGTTGAGGTTGTTGTTGAATTTGTTGGTGTTTTTCAATGTTTAGGTTGTTGTTGTTTTTCAATGTTGAGGTTGTTGTTGAATTTGTTGGTGTTTTTCAATGTTGAGGTTGTTGTTGTTTTTCAATGTTGAGGTTGTTGTTGAATTTGTTGGTGCTTTTCAATGTTGAGGTTGTTGTTGAATTTGTTGGTGTTTTTCAATGTTGAGGTTGTTGTTTTTCAATGTTGAGGTTGTTGTTGAATTTGTTGGTGTTTTTCACTGTTGAGTTTGTTGTTGAATTTGTTGGTGCCTTTCAATGTTGAGATTGTTGTTGAATTTGTTGGTGTTTTTCAATGTTGAGGTTCTTGTTGAATTTGCTGGTGTTCTGCAATGTTGAGGTTGTTGTTGTTTTTCAATGTTGAGGTTGTTGTTGAATTTGTTGGTGTTTTTCAATGTTGAGGTTGTTGTTGTTTTTCAATGTTGAGGTTGTTGTTGTATTTGTTGGTGTTTTTCAATTTCGAGGTTGTTGTTGAATTTGTTGGTGTTTTTCAATGT
Organism: Isurus oxyrinchus; assembly: GCA_026770705.1. Lineage (NCBI taxonomy): Eukaryota > Metazoa > Chordata > Chondrichthyes > Lamniformes > Lamnidae > Isurus > Isurus oxyrinchus. The sequence continues at coordinate 1,879,691 of JANJGN010000086.1, read as the reverse complement.
TGTAGTTGTTGTTGAATTTGTTGGTGTTTTTCAATGTTGAGGTTGTCGTTGTTTTTCAATGTTGAGGTTGTTGTTGAATTTGTTGTTGTTTTTCAATGTTGAGGTTAATGTTGTTTTTCAATGCTGAGGTTGTTGTTGAATTTGTTGGTGTTTTTCAATGTTGAGGTTGTTGTTGAATTTGTTGGTGTTTTTCAATGTTGAGGTTGTTGTTGTTTTTCAATGTTGAGGTTGTTGTTGAATTTGTTGGTGTTTTTCAATGTTGAGGTTGTTGTTGTTTTTCAATGTTGAGGTTATTGTTGAATTTGTTGGTGTTTTTCAATGTTGAGGTTGTTGTTGTTTTTCAATGTTGAGGTTGTTGTTGAATTTGTAGGTGTTTTTCAATGTTGAGTTTGTTGTTGTTTTTCAATGTTGAGGTTGTTGTTGATTTTGTTGGTGTTTTTCAGTGTTGAGGTTGTTGTTGTTTTTCAATGTTGAGGTTGTTGTTGAATTTGTTGTTGTTTTTTAATGTTGAGGTTGTTGTTGTTTTTCAATGTTGAGGTTGTTGTTGAATTTGTTGTTGTTTTTCAATGTTGAGGTTGTTGTTGAATTTGTTGGTGTTTTTCAATGTTGAGGTTGTTGAATTTGTTGGTGTTTTTCAATCTTGAGTTTGTTGTTGAATTTGATGGTGTTTTTCAATGTTGAGGTTGCTGTTGAATTTGTTGGTGTTTTTCAATGTTGAGGTTGTTGTTGTTTTTCAATGTTGAGGTTGTTGTTGAGTTTGTTGGTATTTTTCAATGTTGAGGTTGTTGTTGAATTTGTTGGTGTTTTTCAATGTTGAGGTTGTTGTTGAATTTGTTGGTGTTTTTCAATGTTGAGGTTGTTGTTGTTTTTCAATGTTGGGGTTGTTGTTGAATTTGTTGGTGTTTTTCAATTTTGAGGATGTTGTTCTTTTTCAATGTTGAGGTTGTTTTTGACTTTTTTGGTGTTTTTCAATGTCGGGGTTGTTGTTGAATTTGTTGGTGTTTTTCAATGTTGAATTTTTTGTTGAATTTTGAGGTTGTTGTTGAATTTGTTGGTGTTTTTCAATGTTGAAGTTGTTGTTGAATTCATTGGTGTTTTTAAATGTTGAGGTTGTTGTTGAATTTGCTGGTGTTTTGCAATGTTGAGGTTGTTGTTGTTTTTCAATGTTGAGGTTGTTGTTGAATTTGTTGGTGTTTTTCAATGTTGAGGTTGTTGTTGTTTTTCAATGTTGAGGTTGTTGTTGTATTTGTTGGTGTTTTTTAATTTCGAGGTTGTTGTTGAATTTGTTGGTGTTTTTCAATGTTGAAGTTGTTGTTGAATTTGTTGGTGTTTTTCAATGTTGAGGTTGTCGTTGTTTTTCAATGTTGAGGTTGTTGTTGAATTTGTTGTTGTTTTTCAATGTTGAGGTTAATGTTGTTTTTCAATGCTGAGGTTGTTGTTGAATTTGTTGGTGTTTTTCAATGTTGAGGTTGTTGTTGAATTTGTTGGTGTTTTTCAATGTTGAGGTTGTTGTTGTTTTTCAATGTTGAGGTTGTTGTTGAATTTGTTGGTGTTTTTCAATGTTGAGGTTGTTGTTGTTTTTCAATGTTGAGGTTGTTGTTGAATTTGTTGGTGTTTTTCAATGTTGAGGTTGTTGTTGTTTTTCAATGTTGAGGTTGTTGTTGAATTTGTTGAAGTTTTTCAATGTTTAGTTTCTTGTTCTTTTTCAATGTTGAGGTTGTTGTTGAATTTGTTGGTGTTTTTCAATGTTGAGGTTGTTGTTGTTTTTCAATGTTGAGGTTGGTGTTGAATTTGTTGGTGTTTTTCAATGTTGAGGTTGTTCTTGTTTTTCAATGTTGAGGTTGTTGTTGAATTTGTTGGTGCTTTTCAATGTTGAGGTTGTTGTTGAATTTGTTGGTGTTTTTCAATGTTGAGGTTGTTGTTGTTTTTCAATGTTGAGGTTGTTGTTGAATTTGTTGGTGTTTTTCACTGTTGAGTTTGTTGTTGAATTTGTTGGTGTTTTTCAATGTTGAGGTTGTTGTTGAATTTGTTGGTGTTTTTCAATGTTGAGGTTGTTGTTGAATTTGTTGGTGTTTTTCAATGTTGAGGTTGTTGCTGTTTTTCACTGTTGAGGTTGTTGTTGAATTTGTTGGTGTTTTTCAATGTTGAGGTTGTGGTTGAATTTGGTTTTGTTTTTCACTGTTGAGTTTGTTGTTGAATTTGTTGGTGTTTTTCAATGTTGAGGTTGTTGTTGAATTTGTTGGTGTTTTTCAATGTTGAGGTTGTTGTTGAATTTGTTGGTGTTTTTCAATGTTGAGGTTGTTGCTGTTTTTCACTGTTGAGGTTGTTGTTGAATTTGTTGGTGTTTTTCAATGTTGAGATTGTTGTTGTTTTTCAATTTTGAGGTTGTTGTTGAATTTGTTGGTGTTTTTAAATGTTGAGGTTGTTGTTGAATTTGTTGGTGTTTTTCAATGTTGAGGTTGTTGTTGTTTTTCAATGTTGAGGTTGTTGTTGAATTTGTTGGTGTTTTTCAATGTTGAGGTTGTTGTTGTTTTTCAATGTTGAGGTTGTTGTTGAATTTGTTGGTGTTTTTCAATTTCGAGGTTGTTGTTGAATTTGTTGGTGTTTTTCAATGTTGAAGTTGTTGTTGAATTTGTTGGTGTTTTTCAATGTTGAGGTTGTTGTTGTTTTTCAATGTTGAGGTTGTTGTTGAATTTGTTGGTGTTTTTCAATGTTGAGGTTGTTGTTGTTTTTCAATGTTGAGGTTGTTGTTGAATTTGTTGGTGTTTTTCAATGTTGAGGTTGTTGTTGTTTTTCAATGTTGAGGTTGTTGTTGAATTTGTTGGTGTTTTTCAATGTTGAGTTTGTTGTTCTTTTTCAATGTTGAGGTTGTTGTTGAATTTGTTGGTGTTTTTCAATGTTGAGGTTGTTGTTGTTTTTCAATGTTGAGGTTGTTGTTGAATTTGTTGGTGCTTTTCAATGTTGAGGTTGTTGTTGAATTTGTTGGTGTTTTTCAATGTTGAGGTTGTTGTTGTTTTTCAATGTTGAGGTTGTTGTTGAATTTGTTGGTGTTTTTCACTGTTGAGTTTGTTGTTGAATTTGTTGGTGTTTTTCAATGTTGAGGTTGTTGTTGAATTTGTTGGTGTTTTTCAATGTTGAGGTTGTTGTTGAATTTGTTGGTGTTTTTCAATGTTGAGGTTGTTGCTGTTTTTCACTGTTGAGGTTGTTGTTGAATTTGTTGGTGTTTTTCAATGTTGAGGTTGTTGTTGAATTTGGTTTTGTTTTTCACTGTTGAGTTTGTTGTTGAATTTGTTGGTGTTTTTCAATGTTGAGGTTGTTGTTGAATTTGTTGGTGTTTTTCAATGTTGAGGTTGTTGTTGAATTTGTTGGTGTTTTTCAATGTTGAGGTTGTTGCTGTTTTTCACTGTTGAGGTTGTTGTTGAATTTGTTGGTGTTTTTCAATGTTGAGATTGTTGTTGTTTTTCAATTTTGAGGTTGTTGTTGAATTTGTTGGTGTTTTTAAATGTTGAGGTTGTTGTTGAATTTGTTGGTGTTTTTCAATGTTGAGGTTGTTGTTGTTTTTCAATGTTGAGGTTGTTGTTGAATTTGTTGGTGTTTTTCAATGTTGAGGTTGTTGTTTTTTTTCAATGTTGAGGTTGTTGTTGAATTTGTTGGTGTTTTTCAATTCGAGGTTGTTGTTGAATTTGTTGGTGTTTTTCAATGTTGAAGTTGTTGTTGAATTTGTTGGTGTTTTTCAATGTTGAGGTTGTTGTTGTTTTTCAATGTTGAGGTTGTTGTTGAATTTGTTGTTGTTTTTCAATGTTGAGGTTAATGTTGTTTTTCAATGCTGAGGTTGTTGTTGCATTTGTTGGTGTTTTTCAATGTTGAGGTTGTTGTTGAATTTGTTGGTGTTTTTCAATGTTGAGGTTGTTGTTGTTTTTCAATGTTGAGGTTGTTGTTGAATTTGTTGGTGTTTTTCAATGTTTAGGTTGCTGTTGTTTTTCAATGTTGAGGTTGTTGTTGAATTTGTTGGTGTTTTTCAATGTTGAGGTTGTTGTTGAATTTGTTGGTGTTTTTCAATGTTGAGGTTGTTGTTGTTTTTCAATGTTGAGGTTGTTGTTGAAATTGTTGGCGTTTTTCAATGTTGAGTTTGTTGATGTTTTTCAATGTTTAGGTTGTTGTTGAATTTGTTGGTGTTTTTCAATGTTTAGGTTGTTGTTGTTTTTCAATGTTGAGGTTGTTGTTGAATTTGTTGGTGTTTTTCAATGTTGAGGTTGTTGTTGTTTTTCAATGTTGAGGTTGTTGTTGAATTTGTTGGTGCTTTTCAATGTTGAGGTTGTTGTTGAATTTGTTGGTGTTTTTCAATGTTGAGGTTGTTGTTGTTTTTCAATGTTGAGGTTGTTGTTGAATTTGTTGGTGTTTTTCAATGTTGAGGTTGTTGTTGTTTTTCAATGTTGAGGTTGTTGTTGAATTTGTTGGTGTTTTTCAATGTTGAGTTTGTTGTTCTTTTTCATTGTTGAGGTTGTTGTTGAATTTGTTGGTGTTTTTCAATGTTGAGGTTGTTGTTGTTTTTCAATGTTGAGGTTGTTGTTGAATTTGTTGGAGTTTTTCAATGTTGAGGTTGTTCTTGTTTTTCAATGTTGAGGTTGTTGTTGAATTTGTTGGTGCTTTTCAATGTTGAGGTTGTTGTTGAATTTGTTGGTGTTTTTCAATGTTGAGGTTGTTGTTGAATTTGGTTTTGTTTTTCACTGTTGAATTTGTTGTTGAATTTGTTGGTGTTTTTCAATGTTGAGGTTGTTGTTGAATTTGTTGGTGTTTTTCAATGTTGAGGTTGTTGTTGAATTTGTTGGTGTTTTTCAATGTTGAGGTTGTTGCTGTTTTTCACTGTTGAGGTTGTTGTTGAATTTGTTGGTGTTTTTCAATGTTGAGATTGTTGTTGTTTTTCAATTTTGAGGTTGTTGTTGAATTTGTTGGTGTTTTTAAATGTTGAGCTTGTTGTTGAATTTGTTGGTGTTTTTCAATGTTAAGGTTGTTGTTGTTTTTCAATGTTGAGGTTGTTGTTGAATTTGTTGGTGTTTTTCAATGTTGAGGTTGTTGTTGTTTTTCAATGTTGAGGTTGTTGTTGAATTTGTTGGTGTTTTTCAATTTCGAGGTTGTTGTTGAATTTGTTGGTGTTTTTCAATGTTGAAGTTGTTGTTGAATTTGTTGGTGTTTTTCAATGTTGAGGTTGTTGTTGTTTTTCAATGTTGAGGTTGTTGTTGAATTTGTTGTTGTTTTTCAATGTTGAGGTTAATGTTGTTTTTCAATGCTGAGGTTGTTGTTGCATTTGTTGGTGTTTTTCAATGTTGAGGTTGTTGTTGAATTTGTTGGTGTTTTTCAATGTTGAGGTTGTTGTTGTTTTTCAATGTTGAGGTTGTTGTTGAATTTGTTGGTGTTTTTCAATGTTTAGGTTGCTGTTGTTTTTCAATGTTGAGGTTGTTGTTGAATTTGTTGGTGTTTTTCAATGTTGAGGTTGTTGTTGAATTTGTTGGTGTTTTTCAATGTTGAGGTTGTTGTTGTTTTTCAATGTTGAGGTTGTTGTTGAAGTTGTTGGTGTTTTTCAATGTTGAGTTTGTTGATGTTTTTCAATGTTTAGGTTGTTGTTGAATTTGTTGGTGTTTTTCAATGTTTAGGTTGTTGTTGTTTTTCAATGTTGAGGTTGTTGTTGAATTTGTTGGTGTTTTTCAATGTTGAGGTTGTTGTTGTTTTTCAATGTTGAGGTTGTTGTTGAATTTGTTGGTGCTTTTCAATGTTGAGGTTGTTGTTGAATTTGTTGGTGTTTTTCAATGTTGAGGTTGTTGTTTTTCAATGTTGAGGTTGTTGTTGAATTTGTTGGTGTTTTTCACTGTTGAGTTTGTTGTTGAATTTGTTGGTGCTTTTCAATGTTGAGGTTGTTGTTGAATTTGTTGGTGTTTTTCAATGTTGAGGTTGTTGTTGAATTTGCTGGTGTTTTGCAATGTTGAGGTTGTTGTTGTTTTTCAATGTTGAGGTTGTTGTTGAATTTGTTGGTGTTTTTCAATGTTGAGGTTGTTGTTGTTTTTCAATGTTGAGGTTGTTGTTGTATTTGTTGGTGTTTTTCAATTTCGAGGTTGTTGTTGAATTTGTTGGTGTTTTTCAATGTTGTAGTTGTTGTTGAATTTGTTGGTTGTTTTTCAATGTTGAGGTTGTCGTTGTTTTTCAATGTTGAGGTTGTTGTTGAATTTGTTGTTGTTTTTCAATGTTGAGGTTAATGTTGTTTTTCAATGCTGAGGTTGTTGTTGAATTTGTTGGTGTTTTTCAATGTTGAGGTTGTTGTTGAATTTGTTGGTGTTTTTCAATGTTGAGGTTGTTGTTGTTTTTCAATGTTGAGGTTGTTGTTGAATTTGTTGGTGTTTTTCAATGTTGAGGTTGTTGTTGTTTTTCAATGTTGAGTTTATTGTTGAATTTGTTGGTGTTTTTCAATGTTGAGGTTGTTGTTGTTTTTCAATGTTGAGGTTGTTGTTGAATTTGTAGGTGTTTATCAATGTTGAGTTTGTTGTTGTTTTTCAATGTTGAGGTTGTTGTTGATTTTGTTGGTGTTTTTCAGTGTTGAGGTTGTTGTTGTTTTTCAATGTTGAGGTTGTTGTTGAATTTGTTGTTGTTTTTTAATGTTGAGGTTGTTGTTGTTTTTCAATGTTGAGGTTGTTGTTGAATTTGTTGTTGTTTTTCAATGTTGAGGTTGTTGTTGAATTTGTTGGTGTTTTTCAATGTTGAGGTTGTTGAATTTGTTGGTGTTTTTCAATCTTGAGTTTGTTGTTGAATTTGATGGTGTTTTTCAATGTTGAGGTTGCTGTTGAATTTGTTGGTGTTTTTCAATGTTGAGGTTGTTGTTGTTTTTCAATGTTGAGGTTGTTGTTGAGTTTGTTGGTATTTTTCAATGTTGAGGTTGTTGTTGAATTTGTTGGTGTTTTTCAATGTTGAGGTTGTTGTTGAATTTGTTGGTGTTTTTCAATGTTGAGGTTGTTGTTGTTTTTCAATGTTGGGGTTGTTGTTGAATTTGTTGGTGTTTTTCAATTTTGAGGATGTTGTTCTTTTTCAATGTTGAGGTTGTTTTTGACTTTGTTGGTGTTTTTCAATGTCGGGGTTGTTGTTGAATTTGTTGGTGTTTTTCAATGTTGAATTTTTTGTTGAATTTTGAGGTTGTTGTTGAATTTGTTGGTGTTTTTCAATGTTGAAGTTGTTGTTGAATTCATTGGTGTTTTTAAATGTTGAGGTTGTTGTTGAATTTGCTGGTGTTTTGCAATGTTGAGGTTGTTGTTGTTTTTCAATGTTGAGGTTGTTGTTGAATTTGTTGGTGTTTTTCAATGTTGAGGTTGTTGTTGTTTTTCAATGTTGAGGTTGTTGTTGTATTTGTTGGTGTTTTTTAATTTCGAGGTTGTTGTTGAATTTGTTGGTGTTTTTCAATGTTGAAGTTGTTGTTGAATTTGTTGGTGTTTTTCAATGTTGAGGTTGTCGTTGTTTTTCAATGTTGAGGTTGTTGTTGAATTTGTTGTTGTTTTTCAATGTTGAGGTTAATGTTGTTTTTCAATGCTGAGGTTGTTGTTGAATTTGTTGGTGTTTTTCAATGTTGAGGTTGTTGTTGAATTTGTTGGTGTTTTTCAATGTTGAGGTTGCTGTTGTTTTTCAATGTTGAGGTTGTTGTTGAATTTGTTGGTGTTTTTCAATGTTGAGGTTGTTGTTGTTTTTCAATGTTGAGGTTGTTGTTGAATTTGTTGGTGTTTTTCAATGTTGAGGTTGTTGTTGTTTTTCAATGTTGAGGTTGTTGTTGAATTTGTTGGTGTTTTTCAATGTTGAGTTTGTTGTTCTTTTTCAATGTTGAGGTTGTTGTTGAATTTGTTGGTGTTTTTCAATGTTGAGGTTGTTGTTGTTTTTCAATGTTGAGGTTGGTGTTGAATTTGTTGGTGTTTTTCAATGTTGAGGTTGTTCTTGTTTTTCAATGTTGAGGTTGTTGTTGAATTTGTTGGTGCTTTTCAATGTTGAGGTTGTTGTTGAATTTGTTGGTGTTTTTCAATGTTGAGGTTGTTGTTGTTTTTCAATGTTGAGGTTGTTGTTGAATTTGTTGGTGTTTTTCACTGTTGAGTTTGTTGTTGAATTTGTTGGTGTTTTTCAATGTTGAGGTTGTTGTTGAATTTGTTGGTGTTTTTCAATGTTGAGGTTGTTGTTGAATTTGTTGGTGTTTTTCAATGTTGAGGTTGTTGCTGTTTTTCACTGTTGAGGTTGTTGTTGAATTTGTTGGTGTTTTTCAATGTTGAGGTTGTTGTTGTTTTTCAATGTTGAGGTTGTTGTTGAATTTGTTGGTGTTTTTCAATGTTGAGGTTGTTGTTGTTTTTCAATGTTGAGGTTGTTGTTGAATTTGTTGGTGTTTTTCAATTTCGAGGTTGTTGTTGAATTTGTTGGTGTTTTTCAATGTTGAAGTTGTTGTTGAATTTGTTGGTGTTTTTCAATGTTGAGGTTGTTGTTGTTTTTCAATGTTGAGGTTGTTGTTGAATTTGTTGTTGTTTTTCAATGTTGAGGTTAATGTTGTTTTTCAATGTTGAGGTTGTTGTTGCATTTGTTGGTGTTTTTCAATGTTGAGGTTGTTGTTGAATTTGTTGGTGTTTTTCAATGTTGAGGTTGTTGTTGAATTTGTTGGTGTTTTTCAATGTTGAGGTTGTTGTTGTTTTTCAATGTTGAGGTTGTTGTTGAATTTGTTGGTGTTTTTCAATGTTGAGTTTGTTGATGTTTTTCAATGTTTAGGTTGTTGTTGAATTTGTTGGTGTTTTTCAATGTTTAGGTTGTTGTTGTTTTTCAATGTTGAGGTTGTTGTTGAATTTGTTGGTGTTTTTCAATGTTGAGGTTGTTGTTGTTTTTCAATGTTGAGGTTGTTGTTGAATTTGTTGGTGCTTTTCAATGTTGAGGTTGTTGTTGAATTTGTTGGTGTTTTTCAATGTTGAGGTTGTTGTTTTTCAATGTTGAGGTTGTTGTTGAATTTGTTGGTGTTTTTCACTGTTGAGTTTGTTGTTGAATTTGTTGGTGCTTTTCAATGTTGAGGTTGTTGTTGAATTTGTTGGTGTTTTTCAATGTTGAGGTTGTTGTTGAATTTGCTGGTGTTTTGCAATGTTGAGGTTGTTGTTGTTTTTCAATGTTGAGGTTGTTGTTGAATTTGTTGGTGTTTTTCAATGTTGAGGTTGTTGTTGTTTTTCAATGTTGAGATTGTTGTTGTATTTGTTGGTGTTTTTCAATTTCGAGGTTGTTGTTGAATTTGTTGGTGTTTTTCAATGTTGTAGTTGTTGTTGAATTTGTTGGTGTTTTTCAATGTTGAGGTTGTCGTTGTTTTTCAATGTTGAGGTTGTTGTTGAATTTGTTGTTGTTTTTCAATGTTGAGGTTAATGTTGTTTTTCAATGCTGAGGTTGTTGTTGAATTTGTTGGTGTTTTTCAATGTTGAGGTTGTTGTTGAATTTGTTGGTGTTTTTCAATGTTGAGGTTGTTGTTGTTTTTCAATGTTGAGGTTGTTGTTGAATTTGTTGGTGTTTTTCAATGTTGAGGTTGTTGTTGTTTTTCAATGTTGAGGTTGTTGTTGAATTTGTTGGTGTTTTTCAATGTTGAGGTTGTTGTTGTTTTTCAATGTTGAGGTTGTTGTTGAATTTGTTGGTGTTTTTCAATGTTGAGGTTGTTGTTGTTTTTCAATGTTGAGGTTGTTGTTGAATTTGTTGGTGTTTTTCAATGTTGAGTTTGTTGTTCTTTTTCAATGTTGAGGTTGTTGTTGAATTTGTTGGTGTTTTTCAATGTTGAGGTTGTTGTTGTTTTTCAATGTTGAGGTTGTTGTTGAATTTGTTGGTGTTTTTCAATGTTGAGGTTGTTCTTGTTTTTCAATGTTGAGGTTGTTGTTGAATTTGTTGGTGCTTTTCAATGTTGAGGTTGTTGTTGAATTTGTTGGTGTTTTTCAATGTTGAGGTTGTTGTTGTTTTTCAATGTTGAGGTTGTTGTTGAATTTGTTGGTGTTTTTCACTGTTGAGTTTGTTGTTGAATTTGTTGGTGTTTTTCAATGTTGAGGTTGTTGTTGAATTTGTTGGTGTTTTTCAATGTTGAGGTTGTTGTTGTTTTTCAATGTTGAGGTTGTTGTTGAATTTGTTGGTGTTTTTCAATGTTGAGGTTGTTGTTGTTTTTCAATGTTGAGGTTGTTGTTGAATTTGTTGGTGTTTTTCAATTTCGAGGTTGTTGTTGAATTTGTTGGTGTTTTTCAATGTTGAAGTTGTTGTTGAATTTGTTGGTGTTTTTCAATGTTGAGGTTGTTGTTGTTTTTCAATGTTGAGGTTGTTGTTGAATTTGTTGTTGTTTTTCAATGTTGAGGTTAATGTTGTTTTTCAATGCTGAGGTTGTTGTTGCATTTGTTGGTGTTTTTCAATGTTGAGGTTGTTGTTGAATTTGTTGGTGTTTTTCAACGTTGAGGTTGTTGTTGTTTTTCAATGTTGAGGTTGTTGTTGAATTTGTTGGTGTTTTTCAATGTTTAGGTTGCTGTTGTTTTTCAATGTTGAGGTTGTTGTTGAATTTGTTGGTGTTTTTCAATGTTGAGGTTGTTGTTGAATTTGTTGGTGTTTTTCAATGTTGAGGTTGTTGTTGTTTTTCAATGTTGAGGTTGTTGTTGAATTTGTTGGTGTTTTTCAATGTTGAGTTTGTTGTTGAATTTGTTGGTGTTTTTCAATGTTGAGGTTGTTGTTGTTTTTCAATGTTGAGGTTGTTGTTGAATTTGTTGGTGTTTTTCACTGTTGAGTTTGTTGTTGAATTTGTTGGTGCTATTCAATGTTGAGGTTGTTGTTGAATTTGTTGGTGTTTTTCAATGTTGAGGTTGTTGTTGAATTTGTTGGTGTTTTTCAATGTTGAGGTTGTTGCTGTTTTTCCATGTTGAGGTTGTTGTTGAATTTGCTGGTGTTTTTAAATGTTCAGGTTGTTGTTGAATTTGTTGGTGTTTTTCAATGTTGAGGTTGTTGTTGTTTTTCAATGTTGAGGTTGTTGTTGAATTTGTTGGTGTTTTTCAATGTTGAGGTTGTTGTTTTTTTTCAATGTTGAGGTTGTTGTTCAATTTGTTGGTGTTTTTCAATTTCGAGGTTGTTGTTGAATTTGTTGGTGTTTCTCAATGTTGAAGTTGTTGTTGAATTTGTTGGTGTTTTTCAATGTTGAGGTTGTCGTTGTTTTTCAATGTTGAGGTTGTTGTTGAATTTGTTGTTGTTTTTCAATGTTGAGGTTAATGTTGTTTTTCAATGCTGAGGTTGTTGTTGAATTTGTTGGTGTTTTTCAATGTTGAGGTTGTTGTTGAATTTGTTGGTGTTTTTCAATGTTGAGGTTGTTGTTGTTTTTCAATGTTGAGGTTGTTGTTGAATTTGTTGGTGTTTTTCAATGTTGAGGTTGTTGTTGTTTTTCAATGTTGAGGTTATTGTTGAATTTGTTGGTGTTTTTCAATGTTGAGGTTGTTGTTGTTTTTCAATGTTGAGGTTGTTGTTGAATTTGTAGGTGTTTATCAATGTTGAGTTTGTTGTTGTTTTTCAATGTTGAGGTTGTTGTTGATTTTGTTGGTGTTTTTCAGTGTTGAGGTTGTTGTTGTTTTTCAATGTTGAGGTTGTTGTTGAATTTGTTGTTGTTTTTTAATGTTGAGGTTGTTGTTGTTTTTCAATGTTGAGGTTGTTGTTGAATTTGTTGTTGTTTTTCAATGTTGAGGTTGTTGTTGAATTTGTTGGTGTTTTTCAATGTTGAGGTTGTTGAATTTGTTGGTGTTTTTCAATCTTGAGTTTGTTGTTGAATTTGATGGTGTTTTTCAATGTTGAGGTTGCTGTTGAATTTGTTGGTGTTTTTCAATGTTGAGGTTGTTGTTGTTTTTCAATGTTGAGGTTGTTGTTGAGTTTGTTGGTATTTTTCAATGTTGAGGTTGTTGTTGAATTTGTTGGTGTTTTTCAATGTTGAGGTTGTTGTTGAATTTGTTGGTGTTTTTCAATGTTGAGGTTGTTGTTGTTTTTCAATGTTGGGGTTGTTGTTGAATTTGTTGGTGTTTTTCAATTTTGAGGATGTTGTTCTTTTTCAATGTTGAGGTTGTTTTTGACTTTGTTGGTGTTTTTCAATGTCGGGGTTGTTGTTGAATTTGTTGGTGTTTTTCAATGTTGAATTTTTTGTTGAATTTTGAGGTTGTTGTTGAATTTGTTGGTGTTTTTCAATGTTGAAGTTGTTGTTGAATTCATTGGTGTTTTTAAATGTTGAGGTTGTTGTTGAATTTGCTGGTGTTTTGCAATGTTGAGGTTGTTGTTGTTTTTCAATGTTGAGGTTGTTGTTGAATTTGTTGGTGTTTTTCATTGTTGAGGTTGTTGTTGTTTTTCAATGTTGAGGTTGTTGTTGTATTTGTTGGTGTTTTTTAATTTCGAGGTTGTTGTTGAATTTGTTGGTGTTTTTCAATGTTGAAGTTGTTGTTGAATTTGTTGGTGTTTTTCAATGTTGAGGTTGTCGTTGTTTTTCAATGTTGAGGTTGTTGTTGAATTTGTTGTTGTTTTTCAATGTTGAGGTTAATGTTGTTTTTCAATGCTGAGGTTGTTGTTGAATTTGTTGGTGTTTTTCAATGTTGAGGTTGTTGTTGAATTTGTTGGTGTTTTTCAATGTTGAGGTTGTTGTTGTTTTTCAATGTTGAGGTTGTTGTTGAATTTGTTGGTGTTTTTCAATGTTGAGGTTGTTGTTGTTTTTCAATGTTGAGGTTGTTGTTGAATTTGTTGGTGTTTTTCAATGTTGAGGTTGTTGTTGTTTTTCAATGTTGAGGTTGTTGTTGAATTTGTTGGTGTTTTTCAATGTTGAGTTTGTTGTTCTTTTTCAATGTTGAGGTTGTTGTTGAATTTGTTGGTGTTTTTCAATGTTGAGGTTGTTGTTGTTTTTCAATGTTGAGGTTGGTGTTGAATTTGTTGGTGTTTTTCAATGTTGAGGTTGTTCTTGTTTTTCAATGTTGAGGTTGTTGTTGAATTTGTTGGTGCTTTTCAAAGTTGAGGTTGTTGTTGAATTTGTTGGTGTTTTTCAATGTTGAGGTTGTTGTTTTTCAATGTTGAGGTTGTTGTTGAATTTGTTGGTGTTTTTCACTGTTGAGTTTGTTGTTGAATTTGTTGGTGTTTTTCAATGTTGAGGTTGTTGTTGAATTTGTTGGTGTTTTTCAATGTTGAGGATGTTGTTGAATTTGTTGGTGTTTTTCAATGTTGAGGTTGTTGCTGTTTTTCACTGTTGAGGTTGTTGTTGAATTTGTTGGTGTTTTTCAATGTTGAGGTTGTTGTTGTTTTTCAATGTTGAGGTTGTTGTTGAATTTGTTGGTGTTTTTCAATGTTGAGGTTGTTGTTGTTTTTCAATGTTGAGATTGTTGTTGAATTTGTTGGTGTTTTTCAATTTCGAGGTTGTTGTTGAATTTGTTGGTGTTTTTCAATGTTGAAGTTGTTGTTGAATTTGTTGGTGTTTTTCAATGTTGAGGTTGTTGTTGTTTTTCAATGTTGAGGTTGTTGTTGAATTTGTTGTTGTTTTTCAATGTTGAGGTTAATGTTGTTTTTCAATGTTGAGGTTGTTGTTGCATTTGTTGGTGTTTTTCAATGTTGAGGTTGTTGTTGAATTTGTTGGTGTTTTTCAATGTTGAGGTTGTTGTTGAATTTGTTGGTGTTTTTCAATGTTGAGGTTGTTGTTGTTTTTCAATGTTGAGGTTGTTGTTGAATTTGTTGGTGTTTTTCAATGTTGAGTTTGTTGATGTTTTTCAATGTTTAGGTTGTTGTTGAATTTGTTGGTGTTTTTCAATGTTTAGGTTGTTGTTGTTTTTCAATGTTGAGGTTGTTGTTGAATTTGTTGGTGTTTTTCAATGTTGAGGTTGTTGTTGTTTTTCAATGTTGAGGTTGTTGTTGAATTTGTTGGTGCTTTTCAATGTTGAGGTTGTTGTTGAATTTGTTGGTGTTTTTCAATGTTGAGGTTGTTGTTTTTCAATGTTGAGGTTGTTGTTGAATTTGTTGGTGTTTTTCACTGTTGAGTTTGTTGTTGAATTTGTTGGTGCTTTTCAATGTTGAGGTTGTTGTTGAATTTGTTGGTGTTTTTCAATGTTGAGGTTGTTGTTGAATTTGCTGGTGTTTTGCAATGTTGAGGTTGTTGTTGTTTTTCAATGTTGAGGTTGTTGTTGAATTTGTTGGTGTTTTTCAATGTTGAGGTTGTTGTTGTTTTTCAATGTTGAGATTGTTGTTGTATTTGTTGGTGTTTTTCAATTTCGAGGTTGTTGATGAATTTGTTGGTGTTTTTCAATGTTGTAGTTGTTGTTGAATTTGTTGGTGTTTTTCAATGTTGAGGTTGTCGTTGTTTTTCAATGTTGAGGTTGTTGTTGAATTTGTTGTTGTTTTTCAATGTTGAGGTTAATGTTGTTTTTCAATGCTGAGGTTGTTGTTGAATTTGTTGGTGTTTTTCAATGTTGAGGTTGTTGTTGAATTTGTTGGTGTTTTTCAATGTTGAGGTTGTTGTTGTTTTTCAATGTTGAGGTTGTTGTTGAATTTGTTGGTGTTTTTCAATGTTGAGGTTGTTGTTGTTTTTCAATGTTGAGGTTGTTGTTGAATTTGTTGGTGTTTTTCAATGTTGAGGTTGTTGTTGTTTTTCAATGTTGAGGTTGTTGTTGAATTTGTTGGTGTTTTTCAATGTTGAGGTTGTTGTTGTTTTTCAATGTTGAGGTTGTTGTTGAATTTGTTGGTGTTTTTCAATGTTGAGTTTGTTGTTCTTTTTCAATGTTGAGGTTGTTGTTGAATTTGTTGGTGTTTTTCAATGTTGAGGTTGTTGTTGTTTTTCAATGTTGAGGTTGTTGTTGAATTTGTTGGTGTTTTTCAATGTTGAGGTTGTTCTTGTTTTTCAATGTTGAGGTTGTTGTTGAATTTGTTGGTGCTTTTCAATGTTGAGGTTGTTGTTGAATTTGTTGGTGTTTTTCAATGTTGAGGTTGTTGTTGTTTTTCAATGTTGAGGTTGTTGTTGAATTTGTTGGTGTTTTTCACTGTTGAGTTTGTTGTTGAATTTGTTGGTGTTTTTCAATGTTGAGGTTGTTGTTGAATTTGTTGGTGTTTTTCAATGTTGAGGTTGTTGTTGTTTTTCAATGTTGAGGTTGTTGTTGAATTTGTTGGTGTTTTTCAATGTTGAGGTTGTTGTTGTTTTTCAATGTTGAGGTTGTTGTTGAATTTGTTGGTGTTTTTCAATTTCGAGGTTGTTGTTGAATTTGTTGGTGTTTTTCAATGTTGAAGTTGTTGTTGAATTTGTTGGTGTTTTTCAATGTTGAGGTTGTTGTTGTTTTTCAATGTTGAGGTTGTTGTTGAATTTGTTGTTGTTTTTCAATGTTGAGGTTAATGTTGTTTTTCAATGCTGAGGTTGTTGTTGCATTTGTTGGTGTTTTTCAATGTTGAGGTTGTTGTTGAATTTGTTGGTGTTTTTCAACGTTGAGGTTGTTGTTGTTTTTCAATGTTGAGGTTGTTGTTGAATTTGTTGGTGTTTTTCAATGTTTAGGTTGTTGTTGTTTTTCAATGTTGAGGTTGTTGAATTTGTTGGTGTTTTTCAATCTTGAGTTTGTTGTTGAATTTGTTGGTGTTTTTCAATGTTGAGGTTGTTGTTGAATTTGTTGGTGTTTTTCAATGTTGAGGTTGTTGCTGTTTTTCCATGTTGAGGTTGTTGTTGAATTTGCTGGTGTTTTTAAATGTTCAGGTTGTTGTTGAATTTGTTGGTGTTTTTCAATGTTGAGGTTGTTGTTGTTTTTCAATGTTGAGGTTGTTGTTGAATTTGTTGGTGTTTTTCAATGTTGAGTTTGTTGTTGAATTTGTTGGTGTTTTTCAATGTTGAGGTTGTTGTTGTTTTTCAATGTTGAGGTTGTTGTTGAATTTGTTGGTGTTTTTCACTGTTGAGTTTGTTGTTGAATTTGTTGGTGCTATTCAATGTTGAGGTTGTTGTTGAATTTGTTGGTGTTTTTCAATGTTGAGGTTGTTGTTGAATTTGTTGGTGTTTTTCAATGTTGAGGTTGTTGCTGTTTTTCCATGTTGAGGTTGTTGTTGAATTTGCTGGTGTTTTTAAATGTTCAGGTTGTTGTTGAATTTGTTGGTGTTTTTCAATGTTGAGGTTGTTGTTGTTTTTCAATGTTGAGGTTGTTGTTGAATTTGTTGGTGTTTTTCAATGTTGAGGTTGTTGTTTTTTTTCAATGTTGAGGTTGTTGTTCAATTTGTTGGTGTTTTTCAATTTCGAGGTTGTTGTTGAATTTGTTGGTGTTTTTCAATGTTGAAGTTGTTGTTGAATTTGTTGGTGTTTTTCAATTTTTGAAGTTGTTGTTGTTTTTCAATGTTGAGGTTGTTGTTGAATTTGTTGGTGTTTTTCAATGTTGAGGTTGTTGTTGAATTTGTTGGTGTTTTTCAATGTTTAGGTTGTTGTTGTTATTCAATGTTGAGGTTGTTGTTGTATTTGTTGGTGTTTTTCAATGTTGAGGTTGTTGATGTTTTTCAATGTTCATGTTGTTGTTGAATTTGTTGGTGTTTTTCAATGTTGAGGTTGTTGTTGAATTTGTTGGTGTTTTTCAATGTTGAGGTTGTTGTTGTTTTTCAATGTTGAGGTTATTGTTGAATTTGTTTGTGTTTTTCAATGTTGAGGTTGTTGTTGTTTTTCAATGTTGAGGTTGTTGTTGAATTTGTAGGTGTTTTTCAATGTTGAGTTTGTTGTTGTTTTTCAATGTTGAGGTTGTTGTTGATTTTGTTGGTGTTTTTCAATGTTGAGGTTGTTGTTGTTTTTCAATGTTGAGGTTGTTGTTGAACTTGTTGGTGTTTTTCAATGTTGAGGTTGTTGTTGTTTTTCAATGTTGAGGTTGTTGTTGAATTTGTTGGTGTTTTTCAATGTTGAGGTGGTTGTTGAATTTGTTGGTGTTTTTCAATGTTTAGGTTGTTGTTGTTTTTCAATGTTGAGGTTGTTGTTGAATTTGTTGGTGTTTTTCAATGTTGAGGTTGTTGTTGTTTTTCAATGTTGAGGTTGTTGTTGAATTTGTTGGTGTTTTTCACTGTTGAGTTTGTTTTTGAATTTGTTGGTGCTTTTCAATGTTGAGGTTGTTGTTGAATTTGTTGGTGTTTTTCAATGTTGAGGTTGTTGTTGAATTTGTTGGTGTTTTTCAATGTTGAGGTTGTTGCTGTTTTTCCATGTTGAGGTTGTTGTTGAATTTGCTGGTGTTTTTAAATGTTCAGGTTGTTGTTGAATTTGTTGGTGTTTTTCAATGTTGAGGTTGTTGTTGTTTTTCAATGTTGAGGTTGTTGTTGAATTTGTTGGTGTTTTTCAATGTTGAGTTTGTTGTTGAATTTGTTGGTGTTTTTCAATGTTGAGGTTGTTGTTGTTTTTCAATGTTGAGGTTGTTGTTGAATTTGTTGGTGTTTTTCACTGTTGAGTTTGTTGTTGAATTTGTTGGTGCTATTCAATGTTGAGGTTGTTGTTGAATTTGTTGGTGTTTTTCAATGTTGAGGTTGTTGTTGAATTTGTTGGTGTTTTTCAATGTTGAGGTTGTTGCTGTTTTTCCATGTTGAGGTTGTTGTTGAATTTGCTGGTGTTTTTAAATGTTCAGGTTGTTGTTGAATTTGTTGGTGTTTTTCAATGTTGAGGTTGTTGTTGTTTTTCAATGTTGAGGTTGTTGTTGAATTTGTTGGTGTTTTTCAATGTTGAGGTTGTTGTTTTTTTTCAATGTTGAGGTTGTTGTTCAATTTGTTGGTGTTTTTCAATGTCGAGGTTGTTGTTGAATTTGTTGGTGTTTTTCAATGTTGAAGTTGTTGTTGAATTTGTTGGTGTTTTTCAATTTTTGAAGTTGTTGTTGTTTTTCAATGTTGAGGTTGTTGTTGAATTTGTTGGTGTTTTTCAATGTTGAGGTTGTTGTTGAATTTGTTGGTGTTTTTCAATGTTTAGGTTGTTGTTGTTATTAAATGTTGAGGTTGTTGTTGTATTTGTTGGTGTTTTTCAATGTTGAGGTTGTTGATGTTTTTCAATGTTGATGTTGTTGTTGAATTTGTTGGTGTTTTTCAATGTTGAGGTTGTTGTTGAATTTGTTGGTGTTTTTCAATGTTGAGGTTGTTGTTGTTTTTCAATGTTGAGGTTATTGTTGAATTTGTTTGTGTTTTTCAATGTTGAGGTTGTTGTTTTTTTTCAATGTTGAGGTTGTTGTTGAATTTGTAGGTGTTTTTCAATGTTGAGTTTGTTGTTGTTTTTCAATGTTGAGGTTGTTGTTGATTTTGTTGGTGTTTTTCAATGTTGAGGTTGTTGTTGTTTTTCAATGTTGAGGTTGTTGTTGAATTTGTTGGTGTTTTTCAATGTTGAGGTTGTTGTTGTTTTTCAATGTTGAGGTTGTTGTTGAATTTGTTGGTGTTTTTCAATGTTGAGGTGGTTGTTGAATTTGTTGGTGTTTTTCAATGTTGAGGTTGTTGAATTTGTTGGTGTTTTTCAATCTTGAGTTTGTTGTTGAATTTGTTGGTGTTTTTCAATGTTGAGGTTGTTGTTGAATTTGTTGGTGTTTTTCAATGTTGAGGTTGTTGTTGTTTTTCAATGTTGAGGTTGTTGTTGAATTTGTTGGTGTTTTTCAATGTTGAGGTTGTTGTTGAATTTGTTGGTGTTTTTCAATGTTTAGGTTGTTGTTGTTTTTCAATGTTGAGGTTGTTGTTGAATTTGTTGGTGTTTTTCAATGTTGAGGTTGTTGTTGTTTTTCAATGTTGAGGTTGTTGTTGAATTTGTTGGTGTTTTTCACTGTTGAGTTTGTTGTTGAATTTGTTGGTGCTTTTCAATGTTGAGGTTGTTGTTGAATTTGTTGGTGTTTTTCAATGTTGAGGTTGTTGTTGAATTTGTTGGTGTTTTTCAATGTTGAGGTTGTTGCTGTTTTTCCATGTTGAGGTTGTTGTTGAATTTGCTGGTGTTTTTAAATGTTCAGGTTGTTGTTGAATTTGTTGGTGTTTTTCAATGTTGAGGTTGTTGTTGTTTTTCAATGTTGAGGTTGTTGTTGAATTTGTTGGTGTTTTTCAATGTTGAGGTTGTTGTTGTTTTTCAATGTTGAGGTTGTTGTTCAATTTGTTGGCGTTTTTCAATTTCGAGGTTGTTGTTGAATTTGTTGGTGTTTTTCAATGTTGAAGTTGTTGTTGAATTTGTTGGTGTTTTTCAATTTTTGAAGTTGTTGTTGTTTTTCAATGTTGAGGTTGTTGTTGAATTTGTTGGTGTTTTTCAATGTTGAGGTTGTTGTTGTTGTTCAATGCTGAGGTTGTTGTTGAATTTGTTATTGTTTTTCAATGTTGAGGTTGTTGTTGAATTTGTTGGTGTTTTTCAATGTTTAGGTTGTTGTTGTTATTCAATGTTGAGGTTGTTGTTGTATTTGTTGGTATTTTTCAATGTTGAGGTTGTTGATGTTTTTCAATGTTGATGTTGTTGTTCAATTTGTTGGTGTTTTTCAATGTTGAGGTTGTTGTTGAATTTGTTGGTGTTTTTCAATGTTGAGGTTGTTGTTGTTTTTCAATGTTGAGGTCATTGTTGAATTTGTTTGTGTTTTTCAATGTTGAGGTTGTTGTTGTTTTTCAATGTTGAGGTTGTTGTTGAATTTGTTGGTGTTTTTCACTGTTGAGTTTGTTGTTGAATTTGTTGGTGTTTTTCAATGTTGAGGTTGTTGTTGAATTTGTTGGTGTTTTTCAATGTTGAGGTTGTTGTTGAATTTGTTGGTGTTTTTCAATGTTGAGGTTGTTGCTGTTTTTCACTGTTGAGGTTGTTGTTGAATTTGTTGGTGTTTTTCAATGTTGAGATTGTTGTTGTTTTTCAATGTTGAGGTTGTTGTTGAATTTGTTGGTGTTTTTAAATGTTGAGGTTGTTGTTGAATTTGTTGGTGTTTTTCAATGTTGAGGTTGTTGTTGTTTTTCAATGTTGAGGTTGTTGTTGAATTTGTTGGTGTTTTTCAATGTTGAGGTTGTTGTTGTTTTTCAATGTTGAGGTTGTTGTTGAATTTGTTGGTGTTTTTCAATTTCGAGGTTGTTGTTGAATTTGTTGGTGTTTTTCAATGTTGAAGTTGTTGTTGAATTTGTTGGTGTTTTTCAATGTTGAGGTTGTTGTTGTTTTTCAATGTTGAGGTTGTTGTTGAATTTGTTGTTGTTTTTCAATGTTGAGGTTAATGTTGTTTTTCAATGCTGAGGTTGTTGTTGCATTTGTTGGTGTTTTTCAATGTTGACGTTGTTGTTGAATTTGTTGGTGTTTTTCAATGTTGAGGTTGTTGTTGTTTTTCAATGTTGAGGTTGTTGTTGAATTTGTTGGTGTTTTTCAATGTTTAGGTTGCTGTTGTTTTTCAATGTTGAGGTTGTTGTTGAATTTGTTGGTGTTTTTCAATGTTGAGGTTGTTGTTGAATTTGTTGGTGTTTTTCAATGTTGAGGTTGTTGTTGTTTTTCAATGTTGAGGTTGTTGTTGAATTTGTTGGTGTTTTTCAATGTTGAGTTTGTTGATGTTTTTCAATGTTTAGTTTGTTGTTGAATTTGTTGGTGTTTTTCAATGTTTAGGTTGTTGTTGTTTTTCAATGTTGAGGTTGTTGTTGAATTTGTTGGTGTTTTTCAATGTTGAGGTTGTTGTTGTTTTTCAATGTTGAGGTTGTTGTTGAATTTGTTGGTGCTTTTCAATGTTGAGGTTGTTGTTGAATTTGTTGGTGTTTTTCAATGTTGAGGTTGTTGTTTTTCAATGTTGAGGTTGTTGTTGAATTTGTTGGTGTTTTTCACTGTTGAGTTTGTTGTTGAATTTGTTGGTGCTTTTCAATGTTGAGGTTGTTGTTGAATTTGTTGGTGTTTTTCAATGTTGAGGTTGTTGTTGAATTTGCTGGTGTTTTGCAATGTTGAGGTTGTTGTTGTTTTTCAATGTTGAGGTTGTTGTTGAATTTGTTGGTGTTTTTCAATGTTGAGGTTGTTGTTGTTTTTCAATGTTGAGGTTGTTGTTGTATTTGTTGGTGTTTTTCAATTTCGAGGTTGTTGTTGAATTTGTTGGTGTTTTTCAATGTTGTAGTTGTTGTTGAATTTGTTGGTGTTTTTCAATGTTGAGGTTGTCGTTGAATTTGTTGTTGTTTTTCAATGTTGAGGTTAATGTTGTTTTTCAATGCTGAGGTTGTTGTTGAATTTGTTGGTGTTTTTCAATGTTGAGTTTGTTGTTGAATTTGTTGGTGTTTTTCAATGTTGAGGTTGTTGTTGTTTTTCAATGTTGAGGTTGTTGTTGAATTTGTTGGTGTTTTTCAATGTTGAGGTTGTTGTTGTTTTTCAATGTTGAGGTTGTTGTTGAATTTGTTGGTGTTTTTCAATGTTGAGGTTGTTGTTGTTTTTCAATGTTGAGGTTGTTGTTGAATTTTTTGGTGTTTTTCAATGTTGAGGTTGTTGTTGTTTTTCAATGTTGAGGTTGTTGTTGAATTTGTTGGTGTTTTTCAATGTTGAGTTTGTTGTTCTTTTTCAATGTTGAGGTTGTTGTTGAATTTGTTGGTGTTTTTCAATGTTGAGGTTGTTGTTGTTTTTCAATGTTGAGGTTGTTGTTGAATTTGTTGGTGTTTTTCAATGTTGAGGTTGTTCTTGTTTTTCAATGTTGAGGTTGTTGTTGAATTTGTTGGTGCTTTTCAATGTTGAGGTTGTTGTTGAATTTGTTGGTGTTTTTCAATGTTGAGGTTGTTGTTGTTTTTCAATGTTGAGGTTGTTGTTGAATTTGTTGGTGTTTTTCACTGTTGAGTTTGTTGTTGAATTTGTTGGTGTTTTTCAATGTTGAGGTTGTTGTTGAATTTGTTGGTGTTTTTCAATGTTGAGGTTGTTGTTGTTTTTCAATGTTGAGGTTGTTGTTGAATTTGTTGGTGTTTTTCAATGTTGAGGTTGTTGTTGTTTTTCAATGTTGAGGTTGTTGTTGAATTTGTTGGTGTTTTTCAATTTCGAGGTTGTTGTTGAATTTGTTGGTGTTTTTCAATGTTGAAGTTGTTGTTGAATTTGTTGGTGTTTTTCAATGTTGAGGTTGTTGTTGTTTTTCAATGTTGAGGTTGTTGTTGAATTTGTTGTTGTTTTTCAATGTTGAGGTTAATGTTGTTTTTCAATGCTGAGGTTGTTGTTGCATTTGTTGGTGTTTTTCAATGTTGAGGTTGTTGTTGAATTTGTTGGTGTTTTTCAATGTTGAGGTTGTTGTTGTTTTTCAATGTTGAGGTTGTTGTTGAATTTGTTGGTGTTTTTCAATGTTTAGGTTGCTGTTGTTTTTCAATGTTGAGGTTGTTGTTGAATTTGTTGGTGTTTTTCAATGTTGAGGTTGTTGTTGAATTTGTTGGTGTTTTTCAATGTTGAGGTTGTTGCTGTTTTTCAATGTTGAGGTTGTTGTTGAATGTGTTGGTGTTTTTCAATGTTGAGTTTGTTGTTGTTTTTCAATGTTGAGGTTGTTGTTGAATTTGTTGGTGTTTTTCAATGTTTAGGTTGTTGTTGTTTTTCAATGTTGAGGTTGTTGTTGAATTTGTTGGTGTTTTTCAATGTTGAGGTTGTTGTTGTTTTTCAATGTTGAGGTTGTTGTTGAATTTGTTGGTGCTTTTCAATGCTGAGGTTGTTGTTGAATTTGTTGGTGTTTTTCAATGTTGAGGTTGTTGTTGTTTTTCAATGTTGAGGTTGTTGTTGAATTTGTTGGTGTTTTTCACTGTTGAATTTGTTGTTGAATTTGTTGGTGCTATTCAATGTTGAGGTTGTTGTTGAATTTGTTGGTGTTTTTCAATGTTGAGGTTGTTGTTGAATTTGTTGGTGTTTTTCAATGTTGAGGTTGTTGCTGTTTTTCCATGTTGAGGTTGTTGTTGAATTTGCTGGTGTTTTTAAATGTTCAGGTTGTTGTTGAATTTGTTGGTGTTTTTCAATGTTGAGGTTGTTGTTGTTTTTCAATGTTGAGGTTGTTGTTGAATTTGTTGGTGTTTTTCAATGTTGAGGTTGTTGTTTTTTTTCAATGTTGAGGTTGTTGTTCAATTTGTTGGTGTTTTTCAATTTCGAGGTTGTTGTTGAATTTGTTGGTGTTTTTCAATGTTGAAGTTGTTGTTGAATTTCTTGGTGTTTTTCAATTTTTGAAGTTGTTGTTGTTTTTCAATGTTGAGGTTGTTGTTGAATTTGTTGGTGTTTTTCAATGTTGAGGTTGTTGTTGTTTTTCAATGCTGAGGTTGTTGTTGAATTTGTTATTGTTTTTCAATGTTGAGGTTGTTGTTGAATTTGTTGGTGTTTTTCAATGTTCAGGTTGTTGTTGTTATTCAATGTTGAGGTTGTTGTTGTATTTGTTGGTGTTTTTCAATGTTGAGGTTGTTGATGTTTTTCAATGTTGATGTTGTTGTTGAATTTGTTGGTGTTTTTCAATGTTGAGGTTGTTGTTGTTTTTCAATGTTGAGGTTATTGTTGAATTTGTTTGTGTTTTTCAATGTTGAGGTTGTTGTTGTTTTTCAATGTTGAGGTTGTTCTTGAATTTGTAGGTGTTTTTCAATGTTGAGTTTGTTGTTGTTTTTCAATGTTGAGGTTGTTGTTGATTTTGTTGGTGTTTTTCAATGTTGAGGTTGTTGTTGTTTTTCAATGTTGAGGTTGTTGTTGAATTTGTTGGTGTTTTTCAATGTTGAGGTTGTTGTTGTTTTTCAATGTTGAGGTTGTTGTTGAATTTGTTGGTGTTTTTCAATGTTGAGGTGGTTGTTGAATTTGTTGGTGTTTTTCAATGTTGAGGTTGTTGAATTTGTTGGTGTTTTTCAATCTTGAGTTTGTTGTTGAATTTGTTGGTGTTTTTCAATGTTGAGGTTGTTGTTGAATTTGTTGGTGTTTTTCAATGTTGAGGTTGTTGTTGTTTTTCAATGTTGAGGTTGTTGTTGAGTTTGTTGGTGTTTTTCAATGTTGAGGTTGTTGTTGAATTTGTTGGTGTTTTTCAATGTTTAGGTTGTTGTTGTTTTTCAATGTTGAGGTTGTTGTTGAATTTGTTGGTGTTTTTCAATGTTGAGGTTGTTGTTGTTTTTCAATGTTGAGGTTGTTGTTGAATTTGTTGGTGCTTTTAAATGTTGAGGTTGTTGTTGAATTTGTTTGTGTTTTTCAATGTTGAGGTTGTTGTTGTTTTTCAATGTTGAGGTTTTTGTTGAATTTGTTGGTGTTTTTCACTGTTGAGTTTGTTGTTGAATTTGTTGGTGTTTTTCAATGTTGAGGTTGTTGTTGAATTTGTTGGTGTTTTTCAATGTTGAGGTTGTTGTTGAATTTGTTGGTGTTTTTCAATGTTGAGGTTGTTGCTGTTTTTCCATGTTGAGGTAGTTGTTGAATTTGCTGGTGTTTTTAAATGTTCAGGTTGTTGTTGAATTTGTTGGTGTTTTTCAATGTTGAGGTTGTTGTTGTTTTTCAATGTTGAGGTTGTTGTTGAATTTGTTGGTGTTTTTCAATGTTGAGGTTGTTGTTTTTTTTCAATGTTGAGGTTGTTGTTCAATTTGTTGGTGTTTTTCAATTTCGAGGTTGTTGTTGAATTTGTTGGTGTTTTTCAATGTTGAAGTTGTTGTTGAATTTGTTGGTGTTTTTCAATTTTTGAAGTTGTTGTTGTTTTTCAATGTTGAGGTTGTTGTTGAATTTGTTGGTGTTTTTCAATGTTGAGGTTGTTGTTGTTTTTCAATGCTGAGGTTGTTGTTGAATTTGTTATTGTTTTTCAATGTTGAGGTTGTTGTTGAATTTGTTGGTGTTTTTCAATGTTTAGGTTGTTGTTGTTATTCAATGTTGAGGTTGTTGTTGTATTTGTTGGTATTTTTCAATGTTGAGGTTGTTGATGTTTTTCAATGTTGATGTTGTTGTTCAATTTGTTGGTGTTTTTCAATGTTGAGGTTGTTGTTGAATTTGTTGGTGTTTTTCAATGTTGAGGTTGTTGTTGTTTTTCAATGTTGAGGTCATTGTTGAATTTGTTTGTGTTTTTCAATGTTGAGGTTGTTGTTGTTTTTCAATGTTGAGGTTGTTGTTGAATTTGTAGGTGTTTTTCAATGTTGAGTTTGTTGTTGTTTTTCAATGTTGAGGTTGTTGTTGTTTTTGTTGGTGTTTTTCAATGTTGAGGCTCTTGTTGTTTTTCAATGTTGAGGTTGTTGTTGAATTTGTTGGTGTTTTTCAATGTTGAGGTTGTTGTTGTTTTTCAATGTTGAGGTTGTTGTTGAGTTTGTTGGTGTTTTTCAATGTTGAGGTTGTTGTTGAATTTGTTGGTGTTTTTCAATGTTGAGGTTGTTGTTCAATTTGTTGGTGTTTTTCAATGTTGAGGTTGTTGTTGTTTTTCAATGTTGAGGTTGTTGTTGTATTTGTTGTTGTTTTTCAATGTTGAGGTTAATGTTGTTTTTCAATGCTCAGGTTGTTGTTGAATTTGTTGGTGTTTTTCAATGTTGATGTTGTTGTTGAATTTGTTGGTGTTTTTCAATGTTGAGGTTGTTGTTGTTTTTCAATGTTGAGGTTGTTGTTGAATTTGTTGGTGTTTTTCAATGTTGAGGTTGTTGTTGTTTTTCAATGCTGAGGTTGTTGTTGAATTTGTTGCTGTTTTTCAATGTTGAGGTTGTTCTTGTTGTTCAATGTTGAGGTTGTTGTTGAATTTGTTGGTGCTTTTCAATGTTGAGGTTGTTGTTGAATTTCTTGGTGTTTTTCAATGTTGAGGTTGTTGTTGTTTTTCAATGTTGAGGTTGTTGTTGAATTTGTTGGTGTTTTTCACTGTTGAGTTTGTTGTTAAATTTGTTGGTGTTTTTCAATGTTGAGGTTGTTGTTGAATTTGTTGGTGTTTTTCAATGTTGAGGTTGTTGTTGAATTTGTTGGTCTTTTTCAATGTTGAGGTTGCTGCTGTTTTTTACTGTTGAGGTTGTTGTTGAATTTGTTGTTGTTTTTCAATGTTGAGATTGTTGTTGTTTTTCAATGTTGAGGTTGTTGTTGAATTTGTTGGTGTTTTTCAATGTTGAGGTTGTTGTTGTTTTTCAATGTTGAGGTTGTTGTTGAATTTGTTGGTGTTTTTCAATTTCGAGGTTGTTGTTGAATTTGTTGGTGTTTTTCAATGTTGAGGTTGTTGTTGTTTTTCAATGTTGAGGTTGTTGTTGAATTTGTTGGTGTTTTTCAATGTTTAGGTTGTTGTTGTTTTTCAATGTTGAGGTTGTTGTTGAATTTGTTGGTGTTTTTCAATGTTGAGATTGTTGTTGAATTTGTTGGTATTTTTCAATGTTGAGGTTGTTGTTGTTTTTCAATGTTGAGGTTGTTGTTGAAATTGTTGGTGTTTTTCAATGTTGAGTTTGTTGTTGTTTTTCAATGTTGAGGTTGTTGTTGAATTTGTTGGTGTTTTTCAATGTTGAGGTTGTTGTTGAATTTGTTGGTGTTTTTCAATTTCGAGGTTGTGGTTGAGTTTGTTGGTGTTTTTCAATGTTGAGGTTGTTGTTGTTTTTCAATGTTGAGGTTGTTGTTGAATTTGTTGGTGTTTTTCAATGTTTAGGTTGTTGTTGTTTTTCAATGTTGAGGTTGTTGTTGAATTTGTTGGTGTTTTTCAATGTTGAGGTTGTTCTTGTTTTTCAATATTGAGGTTGTTGTTGAATTTGTTGGTGCTTTTCAATGTTGAGGTTGTTGTTGAATTTGTTGGTGTTTTTCAATGTTGAGGTTGTTGTTGTTTTTCAATGTTGAGGTTGTTGTTCAATTTGTTGGTGTTTTTCAATTTCGAGGTTGTTGTTGAATTTGTTGGTGTTTTTCAATGTTGAAGTTGTTGTTGAATTTGTTGGTGTTTTTCAATTTTTGAAGTTGTTGTTGTTTTTCAATGTTGAGGTTGTTGTTGAATTTGTTGGTGTTTTTCAATGTTGAGGTTGTTGTTGTTTTTCAATGCTGAGGTTGTTGTTGAATTTGTTATTGTTTTTCAATGTTGAGGTTGTTGTTGAATTTGTTGGTGTTTTTCAATGTTTAGGTTGTTGTTGTTATTCAATGTTGAGGTTGTTGTTGTATTTGTTGGTATTTTTCAATGTTGAGGTTGTTGATGTTTTTCAATGTTGATGTTGTTGTTCAATTTGTTGGTGTTTTTCAATGTTGAGGTTGTTGTTGAATTTGTTGGTGTTTTTCAATGTTGAGGTTGTTGTTGTTTTTCAATGTTGAGGTCATTGTTGAATTTGTTTGTGTTTTTCAATGTTGAGGTTGTTGTTGTTTTTCAATGTTGAGGTTGTTGTTGAATTTGTAGGTGTTTTTCAATGTTGAGTTTGTTGTTGTTTTTCAATGTTGAGGTTGTTGTTGTTTTTGTTGGTGTTTTTCAATGTTGAGGCTCTTGTTGTTTTTCAATGTTGAGGTTGTTGTTGAATTTGTTGGTGTTTTTCAATGTTGAGGTTGTTGTTGTTTTTCAATGTTGAGGTTGTTGTTGAGTTTGTTGGTGTTTTTCAATGTTGAGGTTGTTGTTGAATTTGTTGGTGTTTTTCAATGTTGAGGTTGTTGTTGAATTTGTTGGTGTTTTTCAATGTTGAGGTTGTTGTTGTTTTTCAATGTTGAGGTTGTTGTTGTATTTGTTGTTGTTTTTCAATGTTGAGGTTAATGTTGTTTTTCAATGCTCAGGTTGTTGTTGAATTTGTTGGTGTTTTTCAATGTTGATGTTGTTGTTGAATTTGTTGGTATTTTTCAATGTTGAGGTTGTTGTTGTTTTTCAATGTTGAGGTTGTTGTTGAATTTGTTGGTGTTTTTCAATGTTGAGGTTGTTGTTGTTTTTCAATGCTGAGGTTGTTGTTGAATTTGTTGCTGTTTTTCAATGTTGAGGTTGTTCTTGTTGTTCAATGTTGAGGTTGTTGTTGAATTTGTTGGTGCTTTTCAATGTTGAGGTTGTTGTTGAATTTCTTGGTGTTTTTCAATGTTGAGGTTGTTGTTGTTTTTCAATGTTGAGGTTGTTGTTGAATTTGTTGGTGTTTTTCACTGTTGAGTTTGTTGTTAAATTTGTTGGTGTTTTTCAATGTTGAGGTTGTTGTTGAATTTGTTGGTGTTTTTCAATGTTGAGGTTGTTGTTGAATTTGTTGGTCTTTTTCAATGTTGAGGTTGCTGCTGTTTTTTACTGTTGAGGTTGTTGTTGAATTTGTTGTTGTTTTTCAATGTTGAGATTGTTGTTGTTTTTCAATGTTGAGGTTGTTGTTGAATTTGTTGGTGTTTTTCAATGTTGAGGTTGTTGTTGTTTTTCAATGTTGAGGTTGTTGTTGAATTTGTTGGTGTTTTTCAATTTCGAGGTTGTTGTTGAATTTGTTGGTGTTTTTCAATGTTGAGGTTGTTGTTGTTTTTCAATGTTGAGGTTGTTGTTGAATTTGTTGGTGTTTTTCAATGTTTAGGTTGTTGTTGTTTTTCAATGTTGAGGTTGTTGTTGAATTTGTTGGTGTTTTTCAATGTTGAGATTGTTGTTGAATTTGTTGGTATTTTTCAATGTTGAGGTTGTTGTTGTTTTTCAATGTTGAGGTTGTTGTTGAAATTGTTGGTGTTTTTCAATGTTGAGTTTGTTGTTGTTTTTCAATGTTGAGGTTGTTGTTGAATTTGTTGGTGTTTTTCAATGTTGAGGTTGTTGTTGAATTTGTTGGTGTTTTTCAATTTCGAGGTTGTGGTTGAGTTTGTTGGTGTTTTTCAATGTTGAGGTTGTTGTTGTTTTTCAATGTTGAGGTTGTTGTTGAATTTGTTGGTGTTTTTCAATGTTTAGGTTGTTGTTGTTTTTCAATGTTGAGGTTGTTGTTGAATTTGTTGGTGTTTTTCAATGTTGAGGTTGTTCTTGTTTTTCAATATTGAGGTTGTTGTTGAATTTGTTGGTGCTTTTCAATGTTGAGGTTGTTGTTGAATTTGTTGGTGTTTTTCAATGTTGAGGTTGTTGTTGTTTTTCAATGTTGAGGTTGTTGTTGAATTTGTTGGTGTTTTTCACTGTTGAGTTTATTGTTGAATTTGTTGGTGTTTTTCAATGTTGAGGTTGTTGTTGAATTTCTTGGTGTTTTTCAATGTTGAGGTTGTTGTTGAATTTGTTGGTGTTTTTCAATGTTGAGGTTGTTGCTGTTTTTCACTGTTGAGGTTTTTGTTGAATTTGTTGGTGTTTTTCGATGTTGAGATTGTTGTTGTTTTTCCATGTTGAGGTTGTTGTTGAATTTGTTGTTGTTATTAAATGTTGAGGTTGTTGTTGAATTTGTTGGTGTTTTTCAATGTTGAGGTTGTTGTTGTTTTTCAATGTTGAGGTTGTTGTTGAATTTGATGGTGTTTTTCAATGTTGAGGTTGTTGTTGTTTTTCAATGTTGAGGTTGTTGTTGAATTTGTTGGTGTTTTTCAATGTTGAGGTCGTTGTTGTTTTTCAATGTTCAGGTTGTTGTTGTATTTGTTCGTGTTTTTCAATGTTGAGGTTGTTGATGTTTTTCAATGTAGAGGTTGTTGTTGAATTTGTTGGTGTTTTTCAATGTTGAGGTTGTTGTTGAATTTGTTGGTGTTTTTCAATGTTGAGGTTGTTGTTGTTTTTCAATGTTGAGGTTATTGTTGAATTTGTTGGTGTTTTTCAATGTTGAGGTTGTTGCTGTTTTTCAATGTTGAGGTTGTTGTTGAATTTGTAGGTGTTTTTCAATGTTGAGTTTGTTGTTGTTTTTCAATGTTGAGGTTGTTGTTGAATTTGTTGGTGTTTTTCAATGTTGAGGTTGTTGTTGTTTTTCAGTGTTGAGGTTGTTGTTTAATTTGTTGCTGTTTTTCAATGTTGAGGTTGTTGTTGTTTTTCAATGTTGAGGTTGTTGTTGAATTTGTTGGTGTTTTTCAATGTTGAGGTTGTTGTTGAATTTGCTGGTGTTTTTCAATGTTGAGGTTGTTGTTGTTTTTCAATGTTGAGGTTGCTGAATTTGTTGGTGTTTTTCAATCTTGAGTTTGTTGTTGAATTTGTTGGTGTTTTTCAATGTTGAGGTTGTTGTTGAATTTGTTGGTGTTTTTCAATGTTGAGGTCGTTGTTGTTTTTCAATGTTCAGGTTGTTGTTGTATTTGTTGGTGTTTTTCAATGTTGAGGTTGTTGATGTTTTTCAATGTTGAGGTTGTTGTTGAGTTTGTTGGTGTTTTTCAATGTTGAGGTTGCTGTTGAATTTGTTGGTGTTTTTCAATGTTGAGGTTGTTGTTGTTTTTCAATGTTGAGGTTATTGTTGAATTTGTTGGTGTTTTTCAATGTTGAGGTTGTTGCTGTTTTTCAATGTTGAGGTTGTTGTTGAATTTGTAGGTGTTTTTCAATGTTGAGTTTGTTGTTGTTTTTCAATGTTGAGGTTGTTGTTGAATTTGTTGGTGTTTTTCAATGTTGAGGTTGTTGTTGTTTTTCAGTGTTGAGGTTGTTGTTTAATTTGTTGGTGTTTTTCAATGTTGAGGTTGTTGTTGTTTTTCAATGTTGAGGTTGTTGTTGAATTTGTTGGTGTTTTTCAATGTAGAGGTTGTTGTTGAATTTGTTGGTGTTTTTCAATGTTGAGGTTGTTGTTCTTTTTCAATGTTGATGTTGTTGAATTTGTTGGTTTTTTTCAATCTTGAGTTTGTTGTTGAATTTGTTGGTGTTTTTCAATGTTGAGGTTGTTGTTGAATTTGTTGGTGTTTTTCAATGTTGAGGTTGTTGTTGTTTTTCAATGTTGAGGTTGTTGTTGAGTTTGTTGGTGTTTTTCAATGTTGAGGTTGTTGTTGAATTTGTTGGTGTTTTTCAATGTTGAGGTTGTTGTTGAATTTGTTGGTGTTTTTCAATGTTGAGGTTGTTGTTGATTTTCAATGCTGAGGTTGTTGTTGAATTTGTTGGTGTTTTTCTATGTTGAGTTTGTTGTTGTTTTTCAATGTTGAGGTTGTTGTTGAATTTGTTGGTGTTTTTCAAAGTTAAGGTTGTTGGTGTTTTTCAATGTTGAGGTTGTTGTTGAATTTGTTGGTGTTTTTCAATGTTGAGGTTGTTGTTGAATTTGTTGGTGTTTTTCAATGTTGAGGTTGTTGTTGTTTTTCAATGTTGAGGTTGTTGTTGAGCTGGTTGTTGTTTTTCAATGTTGAGGTTGTTGTTGAATTTGTTGGTGTTTTTCAATGTTGAGGTTGTTGTTGTTTTTCAATGTTGAGGTTGTTGTTGAATTTGTTGGTGTTTTTCAATGTTGAGGTTGTTGTTGTTTTTCAATGTGGAGGTTGTTGTTGAATTTGTTGGTGTTTTTGAAGGTTGAGGTTGTTGGTGTTTTTCAATGTTGAGGTTGTTGTTGAATTTGTTGGTGTTTTTCAATGTTGAGGTTGTTGTTGAATTTGTTGGTGTTTTTCAATGTTGAGGTTGTTGTTGTTTTTCAATGTTGAGGTTATTGTTGAATTTGTTGGTGATTTTCAATGTTGTGGTTGTTGTTGTTTTTCAATGTTGAGGTTGTTGTTGAATTTGTAGGTGTTTATCAATGTTGAGTTTGTTGTTGTTTTTCAATGTTGAGGTTGTTGTTGAATTTGTTGGTGTTTTTCAATGTTGAGGTTGTTGTTGTTTTTCAATGTTGAGGTTGTTGTTGAATTTGTTGGTGTTTTTCAATGTTGAGGTTGTTGTTGTTTTCCAATGTTGATGTTGTTGTTGAATTTGTTGGTGTTTTTCAATGTTGAGGTTGTTGTTGAATTTGTTGGTGTTTTTCAATGTTGAGGTTGTTGAGTTTGTTGGTGTTTTTCAATGTTGAGGTTGTTGTTGAATTTGTTGGTGTTTTTCAATGTTGAGGTTGTTGTTGAATTTGTTGGTTTTTTTCAATGTTGAGGTTGTTGTTGAATTTGTTGGTGTTTTTCAATTTTGAGGTTGTTGGTGTTTTTCAATGTTGAGGTTGTTGTTGAATTTGTTGGTGCTTTTCAATGTTGAGGTTGTTGTTGAATTTGTTGGTGTTTTTCAATGTTGAGGTTGTTGTTGTTTTTCAATGTTGAGGTTGTTGTTGAATTTGTTGGTGTTTTTCACTGTTGAGTTTGTTGTTGAATTTGTTGGTGCTTTTCAATGTTGAGGTTGTTGTTGAATTTGTTGGTGTTTTTCAATGTTGAGGTTGTTGTTGAATTTGTTGGTGTTTTTCAATGTTGAGGTTGTTGCTGTTTTTCCATGTTGAGGTTGTTGTTGAATTTGCTGGTGTTTTTAAATGTTCAGGTTGTTGTTGAATTTGTTGGTGTTTTTCAATGTTGAGGTTGTTGTTGTTTTTCAATGTTGAGGTTGTTGTTGAATTTGTTGGTGTTTTTCAATGTTGAGGTTGTTGTTTTTTTTCAATGTTGAGGTTGTTGTTCAATTTGTGGGTGTTTTTCAATTTCGAGGTTGTTGTTGAATTTGTTGGTGTTTTTCAATGTTGAGGTCGTTGTTGTTTTTCAATGTTCAGGTTGTTGTTGTATTTGTTGGTGTTTTTCAATGTTGAGGTTGTTGATGTTTTTCAATGTAGAGGTTGTTGTTGAATTTGTTGGTGTTTTTCAATGTTGAGGTTGTTGTTGAATTTGTTGGTGTTTTTCAATGTTGAGGTTGTTGTTGTTTTTCAATGTTGAGGTTATTGTTGAATTTGTTGGTGTTTTTCAATGTTGAGGTTGTTGCTGTTTTTCAATGTTGAGGTTGTTGTTGAATTTGTAGGTGTTTTTCAATGTTGAGTTTGTTGTTGTTTTTCAATGTTGAGGTTGTTGTTGAATTTGTTGGTGTTTTTCAATGTTGAGGTAGTTGTTGTTTTTCAGTGTTGAGGTTGTTGTTTAATTTGTTGCTGTTTTTCAATGTTGAGGTTGTTGTTGTTTTTCAATGTTGAGGTTGTTGTTGAATTTGTTGGTGTTTTTCAATGTTGAGGTTGTTGTTGAATTTGTTGGTGTTTTTCAATGTTGAGGTTGTTGTTGTTTTTCAATGTTGAGGTTGCTGAATTTGTTGGTGTTTTTCAAAGTTAAGGTTGTTGGTGTTTTTCAATGTTGAGGTTGTTGTTGAATTTGTTGGTGTTTTTCAATGTTGAGGTTGTTGTTGAATTTGTTGGTGTTTTTCAATGTTGAGGTTGTTGTTGTTTTTCAATGTTGAGGTTGTTGTTGAGCTGGTTGTTGTTTTTCAATGTTGAGGTTGTTGTTGAATTTGTTGGTGTTTTTCAATGTTGAGGTTGTTGTTGTTTTTCAATGTTGAGGTTGTTGTTGAATTTGTTGGTGTTTTTCAATGTTGAGGTTGTTGTTGTTTTTCAATGTGGAGGTTGTTGTTGAATTTGTTGGTGTTTTTGAAGGTTGAGGTTGTTGGTGTTTTTCAATGTTGAGGTTGTTGTTGAATTTGTTGGTGTTTTTCAATGTTGAGGTTGTTGTTGAATTTGTTGGTGTTTTTCAATGTTGAGGTTGTTGTTGTTTTTCAATGTTGAGGTTATTGTTGAATTTGTTGGTGATTTTCAATGTTGTGGTTGTTGTTGTTTTTCAATGTTGAGGTTGTTGTTGAATTTGTAGGTGTTTATCAATGTTGAGTTTGTTGTTGTTTTTCAATGTTGAGGTTGTTGTTGAATTTGTTGGTGTTTTTCAATGTTGAGGTTGTTGTTGTTTTTCAATGTTGAGGTTGTTGTTGAATTTGTTGGTGTTTTTCAATGTTGAGGTTGTTGTTGTTTTCCAATGTTGATGTTGTTGTTGAATTTGTTGGTGTTTTTCAATGTTGAGGTTGTTGTTGAATTTGTTGGTGTTTTTCAATGTTGAGGTTGTTGAGTTTGTTGGTGTTTTTCAATGTTGAGGTTGTTGTTGAATTTGTTGGTGTTTTTCAATGTTGAGGTTGTTGTTGAAATTGTTGGTTTTTTTCAATGTTGAGGTTGTTGTTGAATTTGTTGGTGTTTTTCAATTTTGAGGTTGTTGGTGTTTTTCAATGTTGAGGTTGTTGTTGAATTTGTTGGTGCTTTTCAATGTTGAGGTTGTTGTTGAATTTGTTGGTGTTTTTCAATGTTGAGGTTGTTGTTGTTTTTCAATGTTGAGGTTGTTGTTGAATTTGTTGGTGTTTTTCACTGTTGAGTTTGTTGTTGAATTTGTTGGTGCTTTTCAATGTTGAGGTTGTTGTTGAATTTGTTGGTGTTTTTCAATGTTGAGGTTGTTGTTGAATTTGTTGGTGTTTTTCAATGTTGAGGTTGTTGCTGTTTTTCCATGTTGAGGTTGTTGTTGAATTTGCTGGTGTTTTTAAATGTTCAGGTTGTTGTTGAATTTGTTGGTGTTTTTCAATGTTGAGGTTGTTGTTGTTTTTCAATGTTGAGGTTGTTGTTGAATTTGTTGGTGTTTTTCAATGTTGAGGTTGTTGTTTTTTTTCAATGTTGAGGTTGTTGTTCAATTTGTGGGTGTTTTTCAATTTCGAGGTTGTTGTTGAATTTGTTGGTGTTTTTCAATGTTGAAGTTGTTGTTGAATTTGTTGGTGTTTTTCAATTTTTGAAGTTGTTGTTGTTTTTCAATGTTGAGGTTGTTGTTGAATTTGTTGGTGTTTTTCAATGTTGAGGTCGTTGTTGTTTTTCAATGTTCAGGTTGTTGTTGTATTTGTTGGTGTTTTTCAATGTTGAGGTTGTTGATGTTTTTCAATGTAGAGGTTGTTGTTGAATTTGTTGGTGTTTTTCAATGTTGAGGTTGTTGTTGAATTTGTTGGTGTTTTTCAATGTTGAGGTTGTTGTTGTTTTTCAATGTTGAGGTTATTGTTGAATTTGTTGGTGTTTTTCAATGTTGAGGTTGTTGCTGTTTTTCAATGTTGAGGTTGTTGTTGAATTTGTAGGTGTTTTTCAATGTTGAGTTTGTTGTTGTTTTTCAATGTTGAGGTTGTTGTTGAATTTGTTGGTGTTTTTCAATGTTGAGGTAGTTGTTGTTTTTCAGTGTTGAGGTTGTTGTTTAATTTGTTGCTGTTTTTCAATGTTGAGGTTGTTGTTGTTTTTCAATGTTGAGGTTGTTGTTGAATTTGTTGGTGTTTTTCAATGTTGAGGTTGTTGTTGAATTTGTTGGTGTTTTTCAATGTTGAGGTTGTTGTTGTTTTTCAATGTTGAGGTTGCTGAATTTGTTGGTGTTTTTCAATGTTGAGGTTGTTGTTGAATTTGTTGGTGTTTTTCAATGTTGAGGTTGTTGTTGAATTTGTTGGTGTTTTTCAATGTTGAGGTCGTTGTTGTTTTTCAATGTTCAGGTTGTTGTTGTATTTGTTGGTGTTTTTCAATGTTGAGGTTGTTGATGTTTTTCAATGTTGAGGTTGTTGTTGAGTTTGTTGGTGTTTTTCAATGTTGAGGTTGCTGTTGAATTTGTTGGTGTTTTTCAATGTTGAGGTTGTTGTTGTTTTTCAATGTTGAGGTTGCTGAATTTGTTGGTGTTTTTCAATGTTGAGGTTGTTGTTGAATTTGTTGGTGTTTTTCAATGTTGAGGTTGTTGTTGAATTTGTTGGTGTTTTTCAATGTTGAGGTCGTTGTTGTTTTTCAATGTTCAGGTTGTTGTTGTATTTGTTGGTGTTTTTCAATGTTGAGGTTGTTGATGTTTTTCAATGTTGAGGTTGTTGTTGAGTTTGTTGGTGTTTTTCAATGTTGAGGTTGCTGTTGAATTTGTTGGTGTTTTTCAATGTTGAGGTTGTTGTTGTTTTTCAATGTTGAGGTTATTGTTGAATTTGTTGGTGTTTTTCAATGTTGAGGTTGTTGCTGTTTTTCAATGTTGAGGTTGTTGTTGAATTTGTAGGTGTTTTTCAATGTTGAGTTTGTTGTTGTTTTTCAATGTTGAGGTTGTTGTTGAATTTGTTGGTGTTTTTCAATGTTGAGGTTGTTGTTGTTTTTCAGTGTTGAGGTTGTTGTTTAATTTGTTGGTGTTTTTCAATGTTGAGGTTGTTGTTGTTTTTCAATGTTGAGGTTGTTGTTGAATTTGTTGGTGTTTTTCAATGTAGAGGTTGTTGTTGAATTTGTTGGTGTTTTTCAATGTTGAGGTTGTTGTTCTTTTTCAATGTTGATGTTGTTGAATTTGTTGGTTTTTTTCAATCTTGAGTTTGTTGTTGAATTTGTTGGTGTTTTTCAATGTTGAGGTTGTTGTTGAATTTGTTGGTGTTTTTCAATGTTGAGGTTGTTGTTGTTTTTCAATGTTGAGGTTGTTGTTGAGTTTGTTGGTGTTTTTCAATGTTGAGGTTGTTGTTGAATTTGTTGGTGTTTTTCAATGTTGAGGTTGTTGTTGAATTTGTTGGTGTTTTTCAATGTTGAGGTTGTTGTTGATTTTCAATGCTGAGGTTGTTGTTGAATTTGTTGGTGTTTTTCTATGTTGAGTTTGTTGTTGTTTTTCAATGTTGAGGTTGTTGTTGAATTTGTTGGTGTTTTTCAAAGTTAAGGTTGTTGGTGTTTTTCAATGTTGAGGTTGTTGTTGAATTTGTTGGTGTTTTTCAATGTTGAGGTTGTTGTTGAATTTGTTGGTGTTTTTCAATGTTGAGGTTGTTGTTGTTTTTCAATGTTGAGGTTGTTGTTGAGCTGGTTGTTGTTTTTCAATGTTGAGGTTGTTGTTGAATTTGTTGGTGTTTTTCAATGTTGAGGTTGTTGTTGTTTTTCAATGTTGAGGTTGTTGTTGAATTTGTTGGTGTTTTTCAATGTTGAGGTTGTTGTTGTTTTTCAATGTGGAGGTTGTTGTTGAATTTGTTGGTGTTTTTGAAGGTTGAGGTTGTTTGTGTTTTTCAATGTTGAGGTTGTTGTTGAATTTGTTGGTGTTTTTCAATGTTGAGGTTGTTGTTGAATTTGTTGGTGTTTTTCTATGTTGAGTTTGTTGTTGTTTTTCAATGTTGAGGTTGTTGTTGAATTTGTTGGTGTTTTTCAAAGTTAAGGTTGTTGGTGTTTTTCAATGTTGAGGTTGTTGTTGAATTTGTTGGTGTTTTTCAATGTTGAGGTTGTTGTTGAATTTGTTGGTGTTTTTCAATGTTGAGGTTGTTGTTGTTTTTCAATGTTGAGGTTGTTGTTGAGCTGGTTGTTGTTTTTCAATGTTGAGGTTGTTGTTGAATTTGTTGGTGTTTTTCAATGTTGAGGTTGTTGTTGTTTTTCAATGTTGAGGTTGTTGTTGAATTTGTTGGTGTTTTTCAATGTTGAGGTTGTTGTTGTTTTTCAATGTGGAGGTTGTTGTTGAATTTGTTGGTGTTTTTGAAGGTTGAGGTTGTTGGTGTTTTTCAATGTTGAGGTTGTTGTTGAATTTGTTGGTGTTTTTCAATGTTGAGGTTGTTGTTGAATTTGTTGGTGTTTTTCAATGTTGAGGTTGTTGTTGTTTTTCAATGTTGAGGTTATTGTTGAATTTGTTGGTGATTTTCAATGTTGTGGTTGTTGTTGTTTTTCAATGTTGAGGTTGTTGTTGAATTTGTAGGTGTTTATCAATGTTGAGTTTGTTGTTGTTTTTCAATGTTGAGGTTGTTGTTGAATTTGTTGGTGTTTTTCAATGTTGAGGTTGTTGTTGTTTTTCAATGTTGAGGTTGTTGTTGAATTTGTTGGTGTTTTTCAATGTTGAGGTTGTTGTTGTTTTCCAATGTTGATGTTGTTGTTGAATTTGTTGGTGTTTTTCAATGTTGAGGTTGTTGTTGAATTTGTTGGTGTTTTTCAATGTTGAGGTTGTTGAGTTTGTTGGTGTTTTTCAATGTTGAGGTTGTTGTTGAATTTGTTGGTGTTTTTCAATGTTGAGGTTGTTGTTGAATTTGTTGGTTTTTTTCAATGTTGAGGTTGTTGTTGTTTTTCAATGTTGAGGTTGTTGTTGAATTTGTTGGTGTTTTTCAATTTTGAGGTTGTTGGTGTTTTTCAATGTTGAGGTTGTTGTTGAATTTGTTGGTGCTTTTCAATGTTGAGGTTGTTGTTGAATTTGTTGGTGTTTTTCAATGTTGAGGTTGTTGTTGTTTTTCAATGTTGAGGTTGTTGTTGAATTTGTTGGTGTTTTTCACTGTTGAGTTTGTTGTTGAATTTGTTGGTGCTTTTCAATGTTGAGGTTGTTGTTGAATTTGTTGGTATTTTTCAATGTTGAGGTTGTTGTTGAATTTGTTGGTGTTTTTCAATGTTGAGGTTGTTGCTGTTTTTCCATGTTGAGGTTGTTGTTGAATTTGCTGGTGTTTTTAAATGTTCAGGTTGTTGTTGAATTTGTTGGTGTTTTTCAATGTTGAGGTTGTTGTTGTTTTTCAATGTTGAGGTTGTTGTTGAATTTGTTGGTGTTTTTCAATGTTGAGGTTGTTGTTTTTTTTCAATGTTGAGGTTGTTGTTCAATTTGTGGGAGTTTTTCAATTTCGAGGTTGTTGTTGAATTTGTTGGTGTTTTTCAATGTTGAAGTTGTTGTTGAATTTGTTGGTGTTTTTCAATTTTTGAAGTTGTTGTTGTTTTTCAATGTTGAGGTTGTTGTTGAATTTGTTGGTGTTTTTCAATGTTGAGGTCGTTGTTGTTTTTCAATGTTCAGGTTGTTGTTGTATTTGTTGGTGTTTTTCAATGTTGAGGTTGTTGATGTTTTTCAATGTAGAGGTTGTTGTTGAATTTGTTGGTGTTTTTCAATGTTGAGGTTGTTGTTGAATTTGTTGGTGTTTTTCAATGTTGAGGTTGTTGTTGTTTTTCAATGTTGAGGTTATTGTTGAATTTGTTGGTGTTTTTCAATGTTGAGGTTGTTGCTGTTTTTCAATGTTGAGGTTGTTGTTGAATTTGTAGGTGTTTTTCAATGTTGAGTTTGTTGTTGTTTTTCAATGTTGAGGTTGTTGTTGAATTTGTTGGTGTTTTTCAATGTTGAGGTAGTTGTTGTTTTTCAGTGTTGAGGTTGTTGTTTAATTTGTTGCTGTTTTTCAATGTTGAGGTTGTTGTTGTTTTTCAATGTTGAGGTTGTTGTTGAATTTGTTGGTGTTTTTCAATGTTGAGGTTGTTGTTGAATTTGTTGGTGTTTTTCAATGTTGAGGTTGTTGTTGTTTTTCAATGTTGAGGTTGCTGAATTTGTTGGTGTTTTTCAATGTTGAGGTTGTTGTTGAATTTGTTGGTGTTTTTCAATGTTGAGGTTGTTGTTGAATTTGTTGGTGTTTTTCAATGTTGAGGTCGTTGTTGTTTTTCAATGTTCAGGTTGTTGTTGTATTTGTTGGTGTTTTTCAATGTTGAGGTTGTTGATGTTTTTCAATGTTGAGGTTGTTGTTGAGTTTGTTGGTGTTTTTCAATGTTGAGGTTGCTGTTGAATTTGTTGGTGTTTTTCAATGTTGAGGTTGTTGTTGTTTTTCAATGTTGAGGTTGCTGAATTTGTTGGTGTTTTTCAATGTTGAGGTTGTTGTTGAATTTGTTGGTGTTTTTCAATGTTGAGGTTGTTGTTGAATTTGTTGGTGTTTTTCAATGTTGAGGTCGTTGTTGTTTTTCAATGTTCAGGTTGTTGTTGTATTTGTTGGTGTTTTTCAATGTTGAGGTTGTTGATGTTTTTCAATGTTGAGGTTGTTGTTGAGTTTGTTGGTGTTTTTCAATGTTGAGGTTGCTGTTGAATTTGTTGGTGTTTTTCAATGTTGAGGTTGTTGTTGTTTTTCAATGTTGAGGTTATTGTTGAATTTGTTGGTGTTTTTCAATGTTGAGGTTGTTGCTGTTTTTCAATGTTGAGGTTGTTGTTGAATTTGTAGGTGTTTTTCAATGTTGAGTTTGTTGTTGTTTTTCAATGTTGAGGTTGTTGTTGAATTTGTTGGTGTTTTTCAATGTTGAGGTTGTTGTTGTTTTTCAGTGTTGAGGTTGTTGTTTAATTTGTTGGTGTTTTTCAATGTTGAGGTTGTTGTTGTTTTTCAATGTTGAGGTTGTTGTTGAATTTGTTGGTGTTTTTCAATGTAGAGGTTGTTGTTGAATTTGTTGGTGTTTTTCAATGTTGAGGTTGTTGTTCTTTTTCAATGTTGATGTTGTTGAATTTGTTGGTTTTTTTCAATCTTGAGTTTGTTGTTGAATTTGTTGGTGTTTTTCAATGTTGAGGTTGTTGTTGAATTTGTTGGTGTTTTTCAATGTTGAGGTTGTTGTTGTTTTTCAATGTTGAGGTTGTTGTTGAGTTTGTTGGTGTTTTTCAATGTTGAGGTTGTTGTTGAATTTGTTGGTGTTTTTCAATGTTGAGGTTGTTGTTGAATTTGTTGGTGTTTTTCAATGTTGAGGTTGTTGTTGATTTTCAATGCTGAGGTTGTTGTTGAATTTGTTGGTGTTTTTCTATGTTGAGTTTGTTGTTGTTTTTCAATGTTGAGGTTGTTGTTGAATTTGTTGGTGTTTTTCAAAGTTAAGGTTGTTGGTGTTTTTCAATGTTGAGGTTGTTGTTGAATTTGTTGGTGTTTTTCAATGTTGAGGTTGTTGTTGAATTTGTTGGTGTTTTTCAATGTTGAGGTTGTTGTTGTTTTTCAATGTTGAGGTTGTTGTTGAGCTGGTTGTTGTTTTTCAATGTTGAGGTTGTTGTTGAATTTGTTGGTGTTTTTCAATGTTGAGGTTGTTGTTGTTTTTCAATGTTGAGGTTGTTGTTGAATTTGTTGGTGTTTTTCAATGTTGAGGTTGTTGTTGTTTTTCAATGTGGAGGTTGTTGTTGAATTTGTTGGTGTTTTTGAAGGTTGAGGTTGTTTGTGTTTTTCAATGTTGAGGTTGTTGTTGAATTTGTTGGTGTTTTTCAATGTTGAGGTTGTTGTTGAATTTGTTGGTGTTTTTCAATGTTGAGGTTGTTGTTGTTTTTCAATGTTGAGGTTATTGTTGAATTTGTTGGTGATTTTCAATGTTGTGGTTGTTGTTGTTTTTCAATGTTGAGGTTGTTGTTGAATTTGTAGGTGTTTATCAATGTTGAGTTTGTTGTTGTTTTTCAATGTTGAGGTTGTTGTTGAATTTGTTGGTGTTTTTCAATGTTGAGGTTGTTGTTGTTTTTCAATGTTGA
The DNA here is from genome assembly GCA_026770705.1 of Isurus oxyrinchus. Classification (NCBI taxonomy): domain Eukaryota; kingdom Metazoa; phylum Chordata; class Chondrichthyes; order Lamniformes; family Lamnidae; genus Isurus; species Isurus oxyrinchus. Next base: position 1,838,926 of record JANJGN010000086.1, on the reverse strand, counting down.
GGTTGTTGTTGAATTTGTTGGTGTTTTTCAATGTTGAGGTTGTTGTTGTTTTCCAATGTTGATGTTGTTGTTGAATTTGTTGGTGTTTTTCAATGTTGAGGTTGTTGTTGAATTTGTTGGTGTTTTTCAATGTTGAGGTTGTTCTTGTTTTTCAATGTTGAGGTTGTTGAATTTGTTGGTGTTTTTCAATCTTGAGTTTGTTGTTGAACTTGTTGGTGTTTTTCAATGTTGAGGTTGTTGTTGAATTTGTTGGTGTTTTTCAATGTTGAGGTTGTTGTTGTTTTTCAATGTTGAGGTTGTTGTTGAGTTTGTTGGTGTTTTTCAATGTTGAGGTTGTTGTTGAATTTGTTGGTGTTTTTCAGTGTTGAGGTTGTTGTTGAATTTGTTGGTTTTTTTCAATGTTGAGGTTGTTGTTGTTTTTCAATGTTGAGGTTGTTGTTGAATTTGTTGGTGTTTTTCAATTTTGAGGTTGTTGGTGTTTTTCAATGTTGAGGTTGTTGTTGAATTTGTTGGTGCTTTTCAATGTTGAGGTTGTTGTTGAATTTGTTGGTGTTTTTCAATGTTGAGGTTGTTGTTGTTTTTCAATGTTGAGGTTGTTGTTGAATTTGTTGGTGTTTTTCACTGTTGAGTTTGTTGTTGAATTTGTTGGTGCTTTTCAATGTTGAGGTTGTTGTTGAATTTGTTGGTGTTTTTCAATGTTGAGGTTGTTGTTGAATTTGTTGGTGTTTTTCAATGTTGAGGTTGTTGCTGTTTTTCCATGTTGAGGTTGTTGTTGAATTTGCTGGTGTTTTTAAATGTTCAGGTTGTTGTTGAATTTGTTGGTGTTTTTCAATGTTGAAGTTGTTGTTGTTTTTCAATGTTGAGGTTGTTGTTGAATTTGTTGGTGTTTTTCAATGTTGAGGTTGTTGTTTTTTTTCAATGTTGAGGTTGTTGTTCAATTTGTGGGTGTTTTTCAATTTCGAGGTTGTTGTTGAATTTGTTGGTGTTTTTCAATGTTGAAGTTGTTGTTGAATTTGTTGGTGTTTTTCAATTTTTGAAGTTGTTGTTGTTTTTCAATGTTGAGGTTGTTGTTGAATTTGTTGGTGTTTTTCAATGTTGAGGTTGTTGTTCTTTTTCAATGCTGAGGTTGTTGTTGAATTTGTTATTGTTTTTCAATGTTGAGGTTGTTGATAAATTTGTTGGTGTTTTTCAATGTTGAGGTTGTTGTTATTATTCAATGTTGAGGTTGTTGTTGTATTTGTTGGTGTTTTTCAATGTTGAGGTTGTTGATGTTTTTCAATGTTGACGTTGTTGTTGAATTTGTTGGTGTTTTTCAATGTTGAGGTTGTTGTTGAATTTGTTGGTGTTTTTCAATGTTGAGGTTGTTGTTGTTTTTCAATGTTGAGGTCGTTGTTGAATTTGTTTGTGTTTTTCAATGTTGAGGTTGTTGTTGTTTTTCAATGTTGAGGTTGTTGTTGAATTTGTAGGTGTTTTTCAATGTTGAGTTTGTTGTTGTTTTTCAATGTTGAGGTTGTTGTTGATTTTGTTGGTGTTTTTCAATGTTGAGGCTGTTGTTGTTTTTCAATGTTGAGGTTGTTGTTGAATTTGTTGGTGTTTTTCAATGTTGAGGTTGTTGTTGTTTTTCAATGTTGAGGTTGTTGTTGAGTTTGTTGGTGTTTTTCAATGTTGAGGTTGTTGTTGAATTTGTTGGCGTTTTTCAATGTTGAGGTTGTTGTTGAATTTGTTGGTGTTTTTCAATGTTGAGGTTGTTGTTGTTTTTCAATGTTGAGGTTGTTGTTGTATTTGTTGTTGTTTTTCAATGTTGAGGTTAATGTTGTTTTTCAATGCTGAGGTTGTTGTTCAATTTGTTGGTGTTTTTCAATGCTGAGGTTGTTGTTGAATTTGTTGGTGTTTTTCAATGTTGAGGTTGTTGTTGTTTTTCAATGTTGAGGTTGTTGTTGAATTTGTTGGTGTTTTTCAATGTTGAGGTTGTTGTTGTTTTTCAATGCTGAGGTTGTTGTTGAATTTGTTGGTGTTTTTCAATGTTGAGGTTGTTCTTGTTGTTCAATGTTGAGGTTGTTGTTGAATTTGTTGGTGCTTTTCAATGTTGAGGTTGTTGTTGAATTTGTTGGTGTTTTTCAATGTTGAGGTTGTTGTTGTTTTTCAATGTTGAGGTCGTTGTTGAATTTGTTTGTGTTTTTCAATGTTGAGGTTGTTGTTGTTTTTCAATGTTGAGGTTGTTGTTGAATTTGTAGGTGTTTTTCAATGTTGAGTTTGTTGTTGTTTTTCAATGTTGAGGTTGTTGTTGATTTTGATGGTGTTTTTGAATGTTGAGGCTGTTGTTGTTTTTCAATGTTGAGGTTGTTGTTGAATTTGTTGGTGTTTTTCAATGTTGAGGTTGTTGTTGTTTTTCAATGTTGAGGTTGTTGTTGAGTTTGTTGGTGTTTTTCAATGTTGAGGTTGTTGTTGAATTTGTTGGTGTTTTTCAATGTTGAGGTTGTTGTTGAATTTGTTGGTGTTTTTCAATGTTGAGGTTGTTGTTGTTTTTCAATGTTGAGGTTGTTGTTGTATTTGTTGTTGTTTTTCAATGTTGAGGTTAATGTTGTTTTTCAATGCTGAGGTTGTTGTTGAATTTGTTGGTGTTTTTCAATGCTGAGGTTGTTGTTGAATTTGTTGGTGTTTTTCAATGTTGAGGTTGTTGTTGTTTTTCAATGTTGAGGTTGTTGTTGAACTTGTTGGTGTTTTTCAATGTTGAGGTTGTTGTTGTTTTTCAATGCTGTGGTTGTTGTTGAATTTGTTGGTGTTTTTCAATGTTGAGGTTGTTCTTGTTGTTCAATGTTGAGGTTGTTGTTGAATTTGTTGGTGCTTTTCAATGTTGAGGTTGTTGTTGAATTTGTTGGTGTTTTTCAATGTTGAGGTTGTTGTTGTTTTTCAATGTTGAGGTTGTTGTTGAATTTGTTGGTGTTTTTCACTGTTGAGTTTGTTGTTAAATTTGTTGGTGTTTTTCAATGTTGAGGTTGTTGTTGAATTTGTTGGTGTTTTTCAATGTTGAGGTTGTTGTTGAATTTGTTGGTCTTTTTCAATGTTGAGGTTGCTGCTGTTTTTTACTGTTGAGGTTGTTGTTGAATTTGTTGTTGTTTTTCAATGTTGAGATTGTTGTTGTTTTTCAATGTTGAGGTTGTTGTTGAATTTGTTGGTGTTTTTCAATGTTGAGGTTGTTGTTGTTTTTCAATGTTGAGGTTGTTGTTGAATTTGTTGGTGTTTTTCAATTTCGAGGTTGTTGTTGAATTTGTTGGTGTTTTTCAATGTTGAGGTTGTTGTTGTTTTTCAATGTTGAGGTTGTTGTTGAATTTGTTGTTATTTTTCAATGTTGAGGTTGTTGTTGCTTTTCAATGTTGAGGTTGTTGTTGTATTTGTTGTTGTTTTTCAATGTTGAGGTTAATGTTGTTTTTCAATGCTGAGGTTGTTGTTGAATTTGTTGGTGTTTTTCAATGTTGAGGTTGTTGTTGAATTTTTTTGGTGTTTTTCAATGTTGAGGTTGTTGTTGTTTTTCAATGTTGAGGTTGTTGTTGAATTTGTTGGTGTTTTTCAATGTTGAGGTTGTTGTTGTTTTTCAATGCTGAGGTTGTTGTTGAATTTGTTGGTGTTTTTCAATGTTGATGTTGTTCTTGTTGTTCAATGTTGAGGTTGTTGTTGAATTTGTTGGTGCTTTTCAATGTTGAGGTTGTTGTTGAATTTGTTGGTGTTTTTCAATGTTGAGGTTGTTGTTGTTTTTCAATGTTGAGGTTGTTGTTGAATTTGTTGGTGTTTTTCACTGTTGAGTTTGTTGTTAAATTTGTTGGTGTTTTTCAATGTTGAGGTTGTTGTTGAATTTGTTGGTGTTTTTCAATGTTGAGGTTGTTGTTGAATTTGTTGGTCTTTTTCAATGTTGAGGTTGCTGCTGTTTTTTACTGTTGAGGTTGTTGTTGAATTTGTTGTTGTTTTTCAATGTTGAGATTGTTGTTGTTTTTCAATGTTGAGGTTGTTGTTGAATTTGTTGGTGTTTTTCAATGTTGAGGTTGTTGTTGTTTTTCAATGTTGAGGTTGTTGTTGAATTTGTTGGTGTTTTTCAATTTCGAGGTTGTTGTTGAATTTGTTGGTGTTTTTCAATGTTGAGGTTGTTGTTGAATTTGTTGGTATTTTTCAATGTTGAGGTTGTTGTTGTTTTTCAATGTTGAGGTTGTTGTTGAAATTGTTGGTGTTTTTCAATGTTGAGTTTGTTGTTGTTTTTCAATGTTGAGGTTGTTGTTGAATTTGCTGGTGTTTTTCAATGTTGAGGTTGTTGTTGAATTTGTTGGTGTTTTTCAATTTTGAGGTTGTTGGTGTTTTTCAATGTTGAGGTTGTTGTTGAATTTGTTGGTGTTTTTCACTGTTGAGTTTGTTGTTGAATTTGTTGGTGCTTTTCAATGTTGAGGTTGTTGTTGAATTTGTTGGTGTTTTTCAATGTTGAGGTTGTTGTTGAATTTGTTGGTGTTTTTCAATGTTGAGGTTGTTGTTGAATTTGTTGGTGCTTTTCAATGTTAAGGTTGTTGTTGAATTTGTTGGTGTTTTTCAATGTTGAGGTTGTTGTTGTTTTTCAATGTTGAGGTTGTTGTTGAATTTGTTGGTATTTTTCACTGTTGAGTTTGTTGTTGAATTTGTTGGTGCTTTTCAATGTTGAGGTTGTTGTTGAATTTGTTGGTGTTTTTCAATGTTGAGGTTGTTGTTGAATTTGTTGGTGTTTTTCAATGTTGAGGTTGTTGCTGTTTTTCCATGTTGAGGTTGTTGCTGAATTTGCTGGTGTTTATAAATGTTCAGGTTGTTGTTGAATTTGTTGGTGTTTTTCAATGTTGAGGTTGTTGTTGTTTTTCAATGTTGAGGTTGTTGTTGAATTTGTTGGTGTTTTTCAATGTTGAGGTTGTTGTTTTTTTTCAATGTTGAGGTTGTTGTTCAATTTGTTGGTGTTTTTCAATTTCGAGGTTGTTGTTGAATTTGTTGGTGTTTTTCAATGTTGAAGTTGTTGTTGAATTTGTTGGTGTTTTTCAATTTTTGAAGTTGTTGTTGTTTTTCAATGTTGAGGTTGTTGTTGAATTTGTTGGTGTTTTTCAATGTTGAGGTTGTTGTTGTTTTTCAATGTTGAGGTTGTTGTTGAATTTGTAGGTGTTTTTCAATGTTGAGTTTGTTGTTGTTTTTCAATGTTGAGGTTGTTGTTGATTTTGTTGGTGTTTTTCAATGTTGAGGCTGTTGTTGTTTTTCAATGTTGAGGTTGTTGTTGAATTTGTTGGTGTTTTTCAATGTTGAGGTTGTTGTTGTTTTTCAATGTTGAGGTTGTTGTTGAGTTTGTCGGTGTTTTTCAATGTTGAGGTTGTTGTTGAATTTGTTGGTGATTTTCAATGTTGAGGTTGTTGTTGAATTTGTTGGTGTTTTTCAATGTTGAGGTTGTTGTTGTTTTTCAATGTTGAGGTTGTTGTTGTATTTGTTGTTGTTTTTCAATGTTGAGGTTAATGTTGTTTTTCAATGCTGAGGTTGTTGTTCAATTTGTTGGTGTTTTTCAATGCTGAGGTTGTTGTTGAATTTGTTGGTGTTTTTCAATGTTGAGGTTGTTGTTGTTTTTCAATGTTGAGGTTGTTGTTGAATTTGTTGGTGTTTTTCAATGTTGAGGTTGTTGTTGTTTTTCAATGCTGAGGTTGTTGTTGAATTTGTTGGTGTTTTTCAATGTTGAGGTTGTTCTTGTTGTTCAATGTTGAGGTTGTTGTTGAATTTGTTGGTGCTTTTCAATGTTGAGGTTGTTGTTGAATTTGTTGGTGTTTTTCAATGTTGAGGTTGTTGTTGTTTTTCAATGTTGAGGTCGTTGTTGAATTTGTTTGTGTTTTTCAATGTTGAGGTTGTTGTTGTTTTTCAATGTTGAGGTTGTTGTTGAATTTGTAGGTGTTTTTCAATGTTGAGTTTGTTGTTGTTTTTCAATGTTGAGGTTGTTGTTGATTTTGATGGTGTTTTTGAATGTTGAGGCTGTTGTTGTTTTTCAATGTTGAGGTTGTTGTTGAATTTGTTGGTGTTTTTCAATGTTGAGGTTGTTGTTGTTTTTCAATGTTGAGGTTGTTGTTGTTTTTCAATGTTGAGGTTGTTGTTGAATTTGTTGGTGTTTTTCACTGTTGAGTTTGTTGTTAAATTTGTTCGTGTTTTTCAATGTTGAGGTTGTTGTTGAATTTGTTGGTGTTTTTCAATGTTGAGGTTGTTGTTGAATTTGTTGGTCTTTTTCAATGTTGAGGTTGCTGCTGTTTTTTACTGTTGAGGTTGTTGTTGAATTTGTTGTTGTTTTTCAATGTTGAGATTGTTGTTGTTTTTCAATGTTGAGGTTGTTGTTGAATTTGTTGGTGTTTTTCAATGTTGAGGTTGTTGTTGTTTTTCAATGTTGAGGTTGTTGTTGAATTTGTTGGTGTTTTTCAATTTCGAGGTTGTTGTTGAATTTGTTGGTGTTTTTCAATGTTGAGGTTGTTGTTGAATTTGTTGGTATTTTTCAATGTTGAGGTTGTTGTTGTTTTTCAATGTTGAGGTTGTTGTTGAAATTGTTGGTGTTTTTCAATGTTGAGTTTGTTGTTGTTTTTCAATGTTGAGGTTGTTGTTGAATTTGTTGGTGTTTTTCAATGTTGAGGTTGTTGTTGAATTTGTTGGTGTTTTTCAATTTTGAGGTTGTTGGTGTTTTTCAATGTTGAGGTTGTTGTTGAATTTGTTGGTGCTTTTCAATGTTGAGGTTGTTGTTGAATTTGTTGGTGTTTTTCAATGTTGAGGTTGTTGTTGTTTTTCAATGTTGAGGTTGTTGTTGAATTTGTTGGTGTTTTTCACTGTTGAGTTTGTTGTTGAATTTGTTGGTGCTTTTCAATGTTGAGGTTGTTGTTGAATTTGTTGGTGTTTTTCAATGTTGAGGTTGTTGTTGAATTTGTTGGTGTTTTTCAATGTTGAGGTTGTTGCTGTTTTTCCATGTTGAGGTTGTTGTTGAATTTGCTGGTGTTTTTAAATGTTCAGGTTGTTGTTGAATTTGTTGGTGTTTTTCAATGTTGAGGTTGTTGTTGTTTTTCAATGTTGAGGTTGTTGTTGAATTTGTTGGTGTTTTTCAATGTTGAGGTTGTTGTTTTTTTTCAATGTTGAGGTTGTTGTTCAATTTGTTGGTGTTTTTCAATTTCGAGGTTGTTGTTGAATTTGTTGGTGTTTTTCAATGTTGAAGTTGTTGTTGAATTTGTTGGTGTTTTTCAATTTTTGAAGTTGTTGTTGTTTTTCAATGTTGAGGTTGTTGTTGAATTTGTTGGTGTTTTTCAATGTTGAGGTTGTTGCTGAAATTGTTGGTGTTTTTCAATGTTGAGTTTGTTGTTGTTTTTCAATGTTGAGGTTGTTGTTGAATTTGTTGGTGTTTTTCAATGTTGAGGTTGTTGTTGTTTTTCAATGTTGAGGTTGTTGTTGAAATTGTTGGTGTTTTTCAATGTTGAGTTTGTTGTTGTTTTTCAATGTTGCGGTTGTTGTTGAAATTGTTGGTGTTTTTCAATGTTGAGGTTGTTGTTGAATTTGTTGGTGTTTTTCAATTTCGAGGTTGTTGTTGAATTTGTTGGTGTTTTTCAATGTTGAGGTTGCTGTTGTTTTTCAATGTTGAGGTTGTTGTTGAATTTGTTGGTGTTTTTCAATGTTTAGGTTGTTGTTGTTTTTCAATGTTGAGGTTGTTGTTGAATTTGTTGGTGTTTTTCAATGTTGAGGTTGTTGTTGAATTTGTTGGTGTTTTTCAATGTTGAGGTTGTTGTTGTTTTTCAATGTTGAGGTTGTTGTTGAATTTGTTGGTGTTTTTCAATGTTGAGTTTGTTGTTGTTTTTCAATGTTGAGGTTGTTGTTGAATTTGTTGGTGTTTTTCAATGTTGAGGTTGTTGTTGTTTTTCAATGTTGAGGTTGTTGTTGAATTTGTTGGTGTTTTTCAATGTTGAGGTTGTTCTTGTTTTTCAATGTTGAGGTTGTTGTTGAATTTGTTGGTGCTTTTCAATGTTGAGGTTGTTGTTGAATTTGTTGGTGTTTTTCAATGTTGAGGTTGTTGTTGTTTTTCAATGTTGAGGTTGTTGTTGAATTTGTTGGTGTTTTTCACTGTTGAGTTTATAGTTGAATTTGTTGGTGTTTTTCAATGTTGAGGTTGTTGTTGAATTTGTTGGTGTTTTTCAATGTTGAGGTTGTTGTTGAATTTGTTGGTGTTTTTCAATGTTGAGGTTGTTGCTGTTTTTCACTGTTGAGGTTGTTGTTGAATTTGTTGGTGTTTTTCGATGTTGAGATTGTTGTTGTTTTTCCATGTTGAGGTTGTTGTTGAATTTGTTGTTGTTTTTAAATGTTGAGGTTGTTGTTGAATTTGTTGGTGTTTTTCAATGTTGAGGTTGTTGTTGTTTTTCAATGTTGAGGTTGTTGTTGAATTTGTTGGTGTTTTTCAATGTTGAGGTTGTTGTTGTTTTTCAATGTTGAGGTTGTTGTTGAATTTGTTGGTGTTTTTCAATGTTGAGGTCGTTGTTGTTTTTCAATGTTCAGGTTGTTGTTGTATTTGTTGGTGTTTTTCAATGTTGAGGTTGTTGATGTTTTTCAATGTTGAGGTTGTTGTTGAATTTGTTGGTGTTTTTCAATGTTGTGGTTGTTGTTGAATTTGTTGGTGTTTTTCAATGTTGAGGTTGTTGTTGTTTTTCAATGTTGAGGTTATTGTTGAATTTGTTGGTGTTTTTCAATGTTGAGGTTGTTGCTGTTTTTCAATGTTGAGGTTGTTGTTGAATTTGTAGGTGTTTTTCAATGTTGAGTTTGTTGTTGTTTTTCAATGTTGAGGTTGTTGTTGAATTTGTTGGTGTTTTTCAATGTTGAGGTTGTTGTTGTTTTTCAGTGTTGAGGTTGTTGTTTAATTTGTTGTTGTTTTTCAATGTTGAGGTTGTTGTTGTTTTTCAATGTTGAGGTTGTTGTTGAATTTGTTGGTGTTTTTCAATGTTGAGGTTGTTGTTGAATTTGTTGGTGTTTTTCAATGTTGAGGATGTTGTTGTTTTTCAATGTTGAGGTTGTTGAATTTGTTGCTGTTTTTCAATTTTGAGTTTGTTGTTGAATTTGTTGGTGTTTTTCAATGTTGAGGTTGTTGTTGAATTTGTTGGTGTTTTTCAATGTTGAGGTCGTTGTTGTTTTTCAATGTTCAGGTTGTTGTTGTATTTGTTGGTGTTTTTCAATGTTGAGGTTGTTGATGTTTTTCAATGTTGAGGTTGTTGTTGAATTTGTTGGTGTTTTTCAATGTTGAGGTTGTTGTTGAATTTGTTGGTGTTTTTCAATGTTGAGGTTGTTGTTGTTTTTCAATGTTGAGGTTATTGTTGAATTTTTTGGTGTTTTTCAATGTTGAGGTTGTTGCTGTTTTTCAATGTTGAGGTTGTTGTTGAATTTGTAGGTGTTTTTCAATGTTGAGTTTGTTGTTGTTTTTCAATGTTGAGGTTGTTGTTGAATTTGTTGGTGTTTTTCAATGTTGAGGTTGTTGTTGTTTTTCAGTGTTGAGGTTGTTGTTTAATTTGTTGGTGTTTTTCAATGTTGAGGTTGTTGTTGAATTTGTTGGTGTTTTTCAATGTTGAGGTTGTTGTTGAATTTGTTGGTGTTTTTCAATGTTGAGGTTGTTGTTGTTTTTCAATGTTGATGTTGTTGAATTTGTTGGTGTTTTTCAATCTTGAGTTTGTTGTTGAATTTGTTGGTGTTTTTCAATGTTGAGGTTGTTGTTGAATTTGTTGGTGTTTTTCAATGTTGAGGTTGTTGTTGTTTTTCAATGTTGAGGTTGTTGTTGAGTTTGTTGGTGTTTTTCAATGTTGAGGTTGTTGTTGAATTTGTTGGTGTTTTTCAATGTTGAGGTTGTTGTTGAATTTGTTGGTGTTTTTCAATGTTGAGTTTGTTGTTGTTTTTCAATGCTGAGGTTGTTGTTGAACTTGTTGGTGTTTTTCCATGTTGAGTTTGTTGTTGTTTTTCATTGTTGAGGTTGTTGTTGAATTTGTTGGTGTTTTTCAATGTTGAGGTTGTTGTTGTTTTTCAATGTTGAGGTTGTTGTTGAATTTGTTGGTGTTTTTCAAAGTTAAGGTTGTTGGTGTTTTTCAATGTTGAGGTTGTTGTTGAATTTGTTGGTGTTTTTCAATGTTGAGGTTGTTGTTGAATTTGTTGGTGTTTTTCAATGTTGAGGTTGTTGTTGTTTTTCAATGTTGAGGTTGTTGTTGAGCTGGTTGTTGTTTTTCAATGTTGAGGTTGTTGTTGAATTTGTTGGTGTTTTTCAATGTTGAGGTTGTTGTTGTTTTTCAATGTTGAGGTTGTTGTTGAATTTGTTGGTGTTTTTCAATGTTGAGGTTGTTGTTGTTTTTCAATGTTGAGGTTGTTGTTGAATTTGTTGGTGTTTTTGAAGGTTGAGGTTGTTGGTGTTTTTCAATGTTGAGGTTGTTGTTGAATTTGTTGGTGTTTTTCAATGTTGAGGTTGTTGTTGTTTTTCAATGTTGAGGTTATTGTTGAATTTGTTGGTGATTTTCAATGTTGTGGTTGTTGATGTTTTTCAATGTTGAGGTTGTTGTTGAATTTGTTGGTGTTTTTCAATGTTGAGGTTGTTGTTGAATTTGTAGGTGTTTTTCAATGTTGAGTTTGTTGTTGTTTTTCAATGTTGTGGTTGTTGTTGAATTTGTTGGTGTTTTTCAATGTTGAGGTTGTTGTTGTTTTTCAGTGTTGAGGTTGTTGTTTAATTTGTTGTTGTTTTTCAATGTTGAGGTTGTTGTTGAATTTGTTGGTGTTTTTCAATGTTGAGGTTGTTGTTGAATTTGTTGGTGTTTTTCAATGTTGAGGTTGTTGTTGTTTTTCAATGTTGATGTTGTTGAATTTGTTGGTGTTTTTCAATCTTGAGTTTGTTGTTGAATTTGTTGGTGTTTTTCAATGTTGAGGTTGTTGTTGAATTTGTTGGTGTTTTTCAATGTTGAGGTTGTTGTTGTTTTTCAATGTTGAGGTTGTTGTTGAGTTTGTTGGTGTTTTTCAATGTTGAGGTTGTTGTTGAATTTGTTGGTGTTTTTCAATGTTGAGGTTGTTGTTGAATTTGTTGGTGTTTTTCAATGTTGAGGTTGTTGTTGTTTTTCAATGCTGAGGTTGTTGTTGAATTTGTTGGTGTTTTTCTATGTTGAGTTTGTTGTTGTTTTTCAATGTTGAGGTTTTGTTGAATTTGCTGGTGTTTTTCAATGTTGAGGTTGTTGTTGTTTTTCAATGTTGAGGTTGTTGTTGAATTTGTTGGTGTTTTTCAAAGTTAAGGTTGTTGGTGTTTTTCAATGTTGAGGTTGTTGTTGAATTTGTTGGTGTTTTTCAATGTTGAGGTTGTTGTTGAATTTGTTGGTGTTTTTCAATGTTGAGGTTGTTGTTGTTTTTAAATGTTCGGGTTGTTGTTGAATTTGTTGGTGTTTTTCAATTTTGAGGATGTTGTTGTTTTTCAATGTTGAGGTTGTTGTTGAATTTGTTGGTGTTTTTCCATGATAAGGTTGTTGTTGTTTTTCAAAGTTGAGGTTGTTGTTGAATTTGTTGGTGTTTTTCAATGTCGGGGTTGTTGTTGAATTTGTTGGTGTTTTTCAATGTTGAATTTTTTGTTGAATTTGTTGGTGTTTTTCAATGTTGAGGTTGTTGTTTTTCAATGTTGAGGTTGTTGTTGAATTTGTTGGCGTTTTTAAATGTTGAGGTTGTTGTTGAATTTGTTGGCGTTTTCAATGTTGAGGTTGTCGTTGAATTTGTTGGTGTTTTTAAATGTTGAGGTTGTTGTTGAATTTGCTGGTGTTTTGCAATGTTGAGGTTGTTGTTGTTTTTCAATGTTGAGGTTGTTGTTGAATTTGTTGGTGTTTTTCAATGTTGAGGTTGTTGTTGTTTTTCAATGCTGAGGTTGTTGTTGAATTTGTTGGTGTTTTTCAATGTTGAGGTTGTTGTTGTTTTTCAGTGTTGAGGTTGTTGTTGAGTTTGTTGGTGTTTTTCAATGTTTAGGTTGTTGTTGTTTTTCAATGTTGAGGTTGTTGTTGAATTTGTTGGTGTTTTTCAATGTTGAGGTTGTTGTTGAATTTGTTGGTGTTTTTCAATGTTGAGGTTGTTGTTCTTTTTCAATGTTGAGGTTGTTGTTGAATTTGTTGGTGTTTTTCAATGTTGAGTTTGTTGTTGTTTTCAATGTTGAGGTTGTTGTTGAATTTGTTGGTGTTTTTCAATGTTGAGGTTGTTGTTGTTTTTCAAAGTTGAGGTTGTTGTTGAATTTGTTGGTGTTTTTCAATGTCGGGGTTGTTGTTGAATTTGTTGGTGTTTTTCAATGTTGAATTTTTTGCTGAATTTGTTGGTGTTTTTCAATGTTGAGGTTGTTGTTGTTTTTCAAGGTTGAGGTTGTTGTTTTATTTGTTGGTGTTTTTCAATTTCGAGGTTGTTGTTGAATTTGTTGGTGTTTTTCAATGTTGAAGTTGTTGTTGAATTTGTTGGTGTTTTTCAATGTTGAGGTTGTTGTTGTTTTTCAATGTTGAGGTTGTTGTTGAATTTGTTGGTGTTTTTCAATGTTGAGGTTGTTGTTGATTTTCAATGCTGAGGTTGTTGTTGAATTTGTTGGTGTTTTTCAATGTTGAGGTTGTTGTTGAATTTGTTGGTGTTTTTCAATGTTGAGGTTGTTGTTGTTTTTCAATGTTGAGGTTGTTGTTGAGTTTGTTGGTGTTTTTCAATGTTTAGGTTGTTGTTGTTTTTCAATGTTGAGGTTGTTGTTGAATTTGTTGGTGTTTTTCAATGTTGAGGTTGTTGTTGAATTTGTTGGTGTTTTTCAATGTTGAGGTTGTTGTTGTTTTTCAATGTTGAGGTTGTTGTTGAATTTGTTGGTGTTTTTCAATGTTGAGGTTGTTGTTGTTTTTAAATGTTCGGGTTGTTGTTGAATTTGTTGGTGTTTTTCAATTTTGAGGATGTTGTTGTTTTTCAATGTTGAGGTTGTTGTTGAATTTGTTGGTGTTTTTCCATGATAAGGTTGTTGTTGTTTTTCAAAGTTGAGGTTGTTGTTGAATTTGTTGGTGTTTTTCAATGTCGGGGTTGTTGTTGAATTTGTTGGTGTTTTTCAATGTTGAATTTTTTGTTGAATTTGTTGGTGTTTTTCAATGTTGAGGTTGTTGTTTTTCAATGTTGAGGTTGTTGTTGAATTTGTTGGCGTTTTTAAATGTTGAGGTTGTTGTTGAATTTGTTGGCGTTTTCAATGTTGAGGTTGTCGTTGAATTTGTTGGTGTTTTTAAATGTTGAGGTTGTTGTTGAATTTGCTGGTGTTTTGCAATGTTGAGGTTGTTGTTGTTTTTCAATTTTGAGGTTGTTGTTGAATTTGTTGGTGTTTTTCAATGTTGAGGTTGTTGTTGTTTTTCAATGCTGAGGTTGTTGTTGAATTTGTTGGTGTTTTTCAATGTTGAGGTTGTTGTTGTTTTTCAGTGTTGAGGTTGTTGTTGAGTTTGTTGGTGTTTTTCAATGTTTAGGTTGTTGTTGTTTTTCAATGTTGAGGTTGTTGTTGAATTTGTTGGTGTTTTTCAATGTTGAGGTTGTTGTTGAATTTGTTGGTGTTTTTCAATGTTGAGGTTGTTGTTCTTTTTCAATGTTGAGGTTGTTGTTGAATTTGTTGGTGTTTTTCAATGTTGAGTTTGTTGTTGTTTTCAATGTTGAGGTTGTTGTTGAATTTGTTGGTGTTTTTCCATGATGAGGTTGTTGTTGTTTTTCAAAGTTGAGGTTGTTGTTGAATTTGTTGGTGTTTTTCAATGTCGGGGTTGTTGTTGAATTTGTTGGTGTTTTTCAATGTTGAATTTTTTGTTGAATTTGTTGGTGTTTTTCAATGTTGAGGTTGTTGTTGTTTTTCAAGGTTGAGGTTGTTGTTTTATTTGTTGGTGTTTTTCAATTTCGAGGTTGTTGTTGAATTTGTTGGTGTTTTTCAATGTTGAAGTTGTTGTTGAATTTGTTGGTGTTTTTCAATGTTGAGGTTGTTGTTGTTTTTCAATGTTGAGGTTGTTGTTGAATTTGTTGGTGTTTTTCAATGTTGAGGTTGTTGTTGAATTTGTTGGTGTTTTTCAATGTTGAGGTTGTTGTTGAATTTGTTGGTGTTTTTCAATGTTGAGGTTGTTGTTGTTTTTCAATGTTGAGGTTGTTGTTGAGTTTGTTGGTGTTTTTCAATGTTTAGGTTGTTGTTGTTTTTCAATGTTGAGGTTGTTGTTGAATTTGTTGGTGTTTTTCAATGTTGAGGTTGTTGTTGAATTTGTTGGTGTTTTTCAATGTTGAGGTTGTTGTTGTTTTTCAATGTTGAGGTTGTTGTTGAATTTGTTGGTGTTTTTCAATGTTGAGTTTGTTGTTGTTTTTCAATGTTGAGGTTGTTGTTGAATTTGTTGGTGTTTTTCAATGTTGAGGTTGTTGTTGTTTTTCAATGTTGAGGTTGTTGTTGAATTTGTTGGTGCTTTTCAATGTTGAGGTTGTTGTTGAATTTGTTGGTGTTTTTCAATGTTGAGGTTGTTGTTGTTTTTCAATGTTGAGGTTGTTGTTGAATTTGTTGGTGTTTTTCAATGTTGAGGTTGTTGTTGAATTTGTTGGTGTTTTTCAATGTTGAGGTTGTTGTTGTTTTCAATGTTGAGGTTGTTGTTGAGTTTGTTGGTCTTTGTCAATGTTGAGGTTGTTGTTGAATTTGTTGGTGTTTTTCAATGTTGAGGTTGTTGTTGAATTTGTTGGTGTTTTTCAATGTTGAGGTTGTTGTTGTTTTTAAATGTTGGGGTTGTTGTTGAATTTGTTGGTGTTTTTAAATTTTGAGGATGTTGTTGTTTTTCAATGTTGAGATTGTTGTTGAATTTGTTGGTGTTTTTCCATGATGAGGTTGTTGTTGTTTTTCAAAGTTGAGGTTGTTGTTGAATGTGTTGGTGTTTTTCAATGTCGGGGTTGTTGTTGAATTTGTTGGTGTTTTTCAATGTTGAATTTTTTGTTGAATTTGTTGGTGTTTTTCAATGTTGAGGTTGTTGTTTTTCAATGTTGAGGTTGTTGTTGAATTTGTTGGTGTTTTCAATGTTGAGGTTGTTGTTGAGTTTGTTGGTGTTTTTCAATGTTGAGGTTGTTGTTGAATTTGTTGGTGTTTTTCAATGTTGAGGTTGTTGTTGAATTTGTTGGTGTTTTTCAATGTTGAGTTTGTTGTTGTTTTTCAATGTTGAGGTTGTTGTTGTATTTGTTGTTGTTTTTCAATGTTGAGGTTAATGTTGTTTTTCAATGCTGAGGTTGTTGTTCAATTTGTTGGTGTTTTTCAATGCTGAGGTTGTTGTTGAATTTGTTGGTGTTTTTCAATGTTGAGGTTGTTGTTGTTTTTCAATGTTGAGGTTGTTGTTGAATTTGTTGGTGTTTTTCAATGTTGAGGTTGTTGTTGTTTTTCAATGCTGAGGTTGTTGTTGAATTTGTTGGTGTTTTTCAATGTTGAGGTTGTTCTTGTTGTTCAATGTTGAGGTTGTTGTTGAATTTGTTGGTGCTTTTCAATGTTGAGGTTGTTGTTGAATTTGTTGGTGTTTTTCAATGTTGAGGTTGTTGTTGTTTTTCAATGTTGAGGTTGTTGTTGAATTTGTTGGTGTTTTTCACTGTTGAGTTTGTTGTTAAATTTGTTGGTGTTTTTCAATGTTGAGGTTGTTGTTGAATTTGTTGGTGTTTTTCAATGTTGAGGTTGTTGTTGAATTTGTTGGTCTTTTTCAATGTTGAGGTTGCTGCTGTTTTTTACTGTTGAGGTTGTTGTTGAATTTGTTGTTGTTTTTCAATGTTGAGATTGTTATTGTTTTTCAATGTTGAGGTTGTTGTTGAATTTGTTGGTGTTTTTCAATGTTGAGGTTGTTGTTGTTTTTCAATGTTGAGGTTGTTGTTGAATTTGTTGGTGTTTTTCAATTTCGAGGTTGTTGTTGAATTTGTTGGTGTTTTTCAATGTTGAGGTTGTTGTTGTTTTTCAATGTTGAGGTTGTTGTTGAATTTGTTGGTATTTTTCAATGTTGAGGTTGTTGTTGTTTTTCAATGTTGAGGTTGTTGTTGTATTTGTTGTTGTTTTTCAATGTTGAGGTTAATGTTGTTTTTCAATGCTGAGGTTGTTGTTGAATTTGTTGGTGTTTTTCAATGTTGAGGTTGTTGTTGAATTTGTTGGTGTTTTTCAATGTTGAGGTTGTTGTTGTTTTTCAATGTTGAGGTTGTTGTTGAATTTGTTGGTGTTTTTCAATGTTGAGGTTGTTGTTGTTTTTCAATGCTGAGGTTGTTGTTGAATTTGTTGGTGTTTTTCAATGTTGAGGTTGTTCTTGTTGTTCAATGTTGAGGTTGTTGTTGAATTTGTTGGTGCTTTTCAATGTTGAGGTTGTTGTTGAATTTGTTGGTGTTTTTCAATGTTGAGGTTGTTGTTGTTTTTCAAAGTTGAGGTTGTTGTTGAATTTGTTGGTGTTTTTCACTGTTGAGTTTGTTGTTAAATTTGTTGGTGTTTTTCAATGTTGAGGTTGTTGTTGAATTTGTTGGTGTTTTTCAATGTTGAGGTTGTTGTTGAATTTGTTGGTCTTTTTCAATGTTGAGGTTGCTGCTGTTTTTTACTGTTGAGGTTGTTGTTGAATTTGTTGTTGTTTTTCAATGTTGAGATTGTTGTTGTTTTTCAATGTTGAGATTGTTGTTGAATTTGTTGGTGTTTTTCAATGTTGAGGTTGTTGTTGTTTTTCAATGTTGAGGTTGTTGTTGAATTTGTTGGTGTTTTTCAATTTCGAGGTTGTTGTTGAATTTGTTGGTGTTTTTCAATGTTGAGGTTGTTGTTGTTTTTCAATGTTGAGGTTGTTGTTGAATTTGTTGGTATTTTTCAATGTTGAGGTTGTTGTTGTTTTTCAATGTTGAGGTTGTTGTTGAAATTGTTGGTGTTTTTCAATGTTGAGTTTGTTGTTGTTTTTCAAAGTTGAGGTTGTTGTTGAATTTGTTGGTGTTTTTCAATGTTGAGGTTGTTGTTGAATTTGTTGGTGTTTTTCAATTTTGAGGTTGTTGGTGTTTTTCAATGTTGAGGTTGTTGTTGAATTTGTTGGTGCTTTTCAATGTTGAGGTTGTTGTTGAATTTGTTGGTGTTTTTCAATGTTGAGGTTGTTGTTGTTTTTCAATGTTGAGGTTGTTGTTGAATTTGTTGGTGTTTTTCACTGTTGAGTTTGTTGTTGAATTTGTTGGTGCTTTTCAATGTTGAGGTTGTTGTTGAATTTGTTGGTGTTTTTCAATGTTGAGGTTGTTGCTGTTTTTCCATGTTGAGGTTGTTGTTGAATTTGCTGGTGTTTTTAAATGTTCAGGTTGTTGTTGAATTTGTTGGTGTTTTTCAATGTTGAGGTTGTTGTTGTTTTTCAATGTTGAGGTTGTTGTTGAACTTGTTGGTGTTTTTCAATGTTGAGGTTGTTGTTTTTTTTCAATGTTGAGGTTGTTGTTCAATTTGTTGGTGTTTTTCAATTTCGAGGTTGTTGTTGAATTTGTTGGTGTTTTTCAATGTTGAAGTTGTTGTTGAATTTGTTGGTGTTTTTCAATTTTTGAAGTTGTTGTTGTTTTTCAATGTTGAGGTTGTTGTTGAATTTGTTGGTGTTTTTCAATGTTGAGGTTGTTGTTGAAATTGTTGGTGTTTTTCAATGTTGAGTTTGTTGTTGTTTTTCAATGTTGAGGTTGTTGTTGAATTTGTTGGTGTTTTTCAATGTTGAGGTTGTTGTTGTTTTTCAATGTTGAGGTTGTTGTTGAAATTGTTGGTGTTTTTCAATGTTGAGTTTGTTGTTGTTTTTCAATGTTGAGGTTGTTGTTGAATTTGTTGGTGTTTTTCAATGTTGAGGTTGTTGTTGAATTTGCTGGTGTTTTGCAATGTTGAGGTTGTTGTTGTTTTTCAAAGTTGAGGTTGTTGTTGAATTTGTTGGTGTTTTTCAATGTTGAGGTTGTTGTTGTTTTTCAATGCTGAGGTTGTTGTTGAATTTGTTGGTGTTTTTCAATGTTGAGGTTGTTGTTGTTTTTCAATGTTGAGGTTGTTGTTGAATTTGTTGGTGTTTTTCAATGTTGAGGTTGTTGTTGTTTTTCAAAGTTGAGGTTGTTGTTGTATTTGTTGTTGTTTTTCAATGTTGAGGTTAATGTTGTTTTTCAATGCTGAGGTTGTTGTTCAATTTGTTGGTGTTTTTCAATGCTGAGGTTGTTGTTGAATTTGTTGGTGTTTTTCAATGTTGAGGTTGTTGTTGTTTTTCAATGTTGAGGTTGTTGTTGAATTTGTTGGTGTTTTTCAATGTTGAGGTTGTTGTTGTTTTTCAATGCTGAGGTTGTTGTTGAATTTGTTGGTGTTTTTCAATGTTGAGGTTGTTCTTGTTGTTCAATGTTGAGGTTGTTGTTGAATTTGTTGGTGCTTTTCAATGTTGAGGTTGTTGTTGAATTTGTTGGTGTTTTTCAATGTTGAGGTTGTTGTTGTTTTTCAATGTTGAGGTTGTTGTTGAATTTGTTGGTGTTTTTCACTGTTGAGTTTGTTGTTAAATTTGTTGGTGTTTTTCAATGTTGAGGTTGTTGTTGAATTTGTTGGTGTTTTTCAATGTTGAGGTTGTTGTTGAATTTGTTGGTCTTTTTCAATGTTGAGGTTGCTGCTGTTTTTTACTGTTGAGGTTGTTGTTGAATTTGTTGTTGTTTTTCAATGTTGAGATTGTTATTGTTTTTCAATGTTGAGGTTGTTGTTGAATTTGTTGGTGTTTTTCAATGTTGAGGTTGTTGTTGTTTTTCAATGTTGAGGTTGTTGTTGAATTTGTTGGTGTTTTTCAATTTCGAGGTTGTTGTTGAATTTGTTGGTGTTTTTCAATGTTGAGGTTGTTGTTGTTTTTCAATGTTGAGGTTGTTGTTGAATTTGTTGGTATTTTTCAATGTTGAGGTTGTTGTTGTTTTTCAATGTTGAGGTTGTTGTTGTATTTGTTGTTGTTTTTCAATGTTGAGGTTAATGTTGTTTTTCAATGCTGAGGTTGTTGTTGAATTTGTTGGTGCTTTTCAATGTTGAGGTTGTTGTTGAATTTGTTGGTGTTTTTCAATGTTGAGGTTGTTGTTGTTTTTCAATGTTGAGGTTGTTGTTGAATTTGTTGGTGTTTTTCAATGTTGAGGTTGTTGTTGTTTTTCAATGCTGAGGTTGTTGTTGAATTTGTTGGTGTTTTTCAATGTTGAGGTTGTTCTTGTTGTTCAATGTTGAGGTTGTTGTTGAATTTGTTGGTGCTTTTCAATGTTGAGGTTGTTGTTGAATTTGTTGGTGTTTTTCAATGTTGAGGTTGTTGTTGTTTTTCAAAGTTGAGGTTGTTGTTGAATTTGTTGGTGTTTTTCACTGTTGAGTTTGTTGTTAAATTTGTTGGTGTTTTTCAATGTTGAGGTTGTTGTTGAATTTGTTGGTGTTTTTCAATGTTGAGGTTGTTGTTGAATTTGTTGGTCTTTTTCAATGTTGAGGTTGCTGCTGTTTTTTACTGTTGAGGTTGTTGTTGAATTTGTTGTTGTTTTTCAATGTTGAGATTGTTGTTGTTTTTCAATGTTGAGATTGTTGTTGAATTTGTTGGTGTTTTTCAATGTTGAGGTTGTTGTTGTTTTTCAATGTTGAGGTTGTTGTTGAATTTGTTGGTGTTTTTCAATTTCGAGGTTGTTGTTGAATTTGTTGGTGTTTTTCAATGTTGAGGTTGTTGTTGTTTTTCAATGTTGAGGTTGTTGTTGAATTTGTTGGTATTTTTCAATGTTGAGGTTGTTGTTGTTTTTCAATGTTGAGGTTGTTGTTGAAATTGTTGGTGTTTTTCAATGTTGAGTTTGTTGTTGTTTTTCAAAGTTGAGGTTGTTGTTGAATTTGTTGGTGTTTTTCAATGTTGAGGTTGTTGTTGAATTTGTTGGTGTTTTTCAATTTTGAGGTTGTTGGTGTTTTTCAATGTTGAGGTTGTTGTTGAATTTGTTGGTGCTTTTCAATGTTGAGGTTGTTGTTGAATTTGTTGGTGTTTTTCAATGTTGAGGTTGTTGTTGTTTTTCAATGTTTTGGTTGTTGTTGAATTTGTTGGTGTTTTTCACTGTTGAGTTTGTTGTTGAATTTGTTGGTGCTTTTCAATGTTGAGGTTGTTGTTGAATTTGTTGGTGTTTTTCAATGTTGAGGTTGTTGTTGTTTTTCAAAGTTGAGGTTGTTGTTGAATTTGCTGGTGTTTTTAAATGTTCAGGTTGTTGTTGAATTTGTTGGTGTTTTTCAATGTTGAGGTTGTTGTTGTTTTTCAATGTTGAGGTTGTTGTTGAATTTGTTGGTGTTTTTCAATGTTGAGGTTGTTGTTTTTTTTCAATGTTGAGGTTGTTGTTCAATTTGTTGGTGTTTTTCAATTTCGAGGTTGTTGTTGAATTTGTTGGTGTTTTTCAATTTTTGAAGTTGTTGTTGTTTTTCAATGTTGAGGTTGTTGTTGAATTTGTTGGTGTTTTTCAATGTTGAGGTTGTTGTTGAAATTGTTGGTGTTTTTCAATGTTGAGTTTGTTGTTGTTTTTCAATGTTGAGGTTGTTGTTGAATTTGTTGGTGTTTTTCAATGTTGAGGTTGTTGTTGTTTTTCAATGTTGAGGTTGTTGTTGAAATTGTTGGTGTTTTTCAATGTTGAGTTTGTTGTTGTTTTTCAATGTTGAGGTTGTTGTTGAATTTGTTGGTGTTTTTCAATGTTGAGGTTGTTGTTGAATTTGCTGGTGTTTTGCAATGTTGAGGTTGTTGTTGTTTTTCAAAGTTGAGGTTGTTGTTGAATTTGTTGGTGTTTTTCAATGTTGAGGTTGTTGTTGTTTTTCAATGCTGAGGTTGTTGTTGAATTTGTTGGTGTTTTTCAATGTTGAGGTTGTTGTTGAATTTGTTGGTGTTTCTAAATGTTGAGGTTGTTGTTGTTTTTCAATGTTGAGGTTGTTGTTGAGTTTGTTGGTGTTTTTCAATGTTTAGGTTGTTGTTGTTTTTCAATGTTGAGGTTGTTGTTGAATTTGTTGGTCTTTTTCAATGTAGAGGTTGTTGTTGAATTTGTTGGTGTTTTTCAATGTTGAGGTTGTTGTTGTTTTTCAATGTTGAGGTTGTTGTTGAATTTGTTGGTGTTTTTCAATGTTGAGTTTGTTGTTGTTTTTCAATGTTGAGGTTGTTGTTGAATTTGTTGGTGTTTTTCAATGTTGAGGTTGTTGTTGTTTTTCAATGTCGAGGTTGTTGTTGAATTTGTTGGTGCTTTTCAATGTTGAGGTTGTTGTTGAATTTGTTGGTGTTTTTCAATGTTGGGGTTGTTGTTGTTTTTCAATGTTGAGGTTGTTGTTGAATTTGTTGGTGTTTTTCAATGTTGAGGTTGTTGTTGAATTTGTTGGTGTTTTTCAATGTTGAGGTTGTTGTTGTTTTTCAATGTTGAGGTTGTTGTTGAGTTTGTTGGTCTTTTTCAATGTTGAGGTTGTTGTTGAATTTGTTGGTGTTTTTCAATGTTGAGGTTGTTGTTGAATTTGTTGGTGTTTTTCAATGTTGAGGTTGTTGTTGTTTTTAAATGTTGGGGTTGTTGTTGAATTTGTTGGTGTTTTTCAATTTTGAGGATGTTGTTGTTTTTCAATGTTGAGGTTGTTGTTGAATTTGTTGGTGTTTTTCCATGATGAGGTTGTTGTTGTTTTTCAAAGTTGCGGTTGTTGTTGAATTTGTTGGTGTTTTTCAATGTCGGGGTTGTTGTTGAATTTGTTGGTGTTTTTCAATGTTGAATTTTTTGTTGAATTTGTTGGTGTTTTTCAATGTTGAGGTTGTTGTTTTTCAATGTTGAGGTTGTTGTTGAATTTGTTGGCGTTTTTAAATGTTGAGGTTGTTGTTGATTTTGTTGGTGTTTTCAATGTTGAGGTTGTTGTTGAATTTGTTGGTGTTTTTAAATGTTGAGGTTGTTATTGAATTTGCTGGTGTTTTGCAATGTTGAGGTTGTTGTTGTTTCTCAATGTTGAGGTTGTTGTTGAATTTGTTGGTGTTTTTCAATGTTGAGGTTGTTGTTGTTTTTCAATGTTGAGGTTGTTGTTTTATTTGTTGGTGTTTTTCAATTTCGAGGTTGTTGTTGAATTTGTTGGTGTTTTTCAATGTTGAAGTTGTTGTTGAATTTGTTGGTGTTTTTCAATGTTGAGGTTGTTGTTGTTTTTCAATGTTGAGGTTGTTGTTGAATTTGTTGGTGTTTTTCAATGTTGAGGTTGTTGTTGTTTTTCAGTGCTGAGGTTGTTGTTGAATTTGTTGGTGTTTTTCAATTTTGAGGTTGTTGTTGAATTTGTTGTTGTTTTTCAATGCTGAGGTTGTTGTTGTTTTTCAATGTTGAGGTTGTTGTTGAATTTGTTGGTGTTTTTCAATGTTGAGTTTGTTGTTGTTTTTCAATGTTGAGGTTGTTGTTGAGTTTGTTGGTGTTTTTCAATGTTGAGGTTGTTGTTGTTTTTCAATGTTGAGGTTGTTGTTGAATTTGTTGGTGCTTTTCAATGTTCAGGTTGTTGTTGAATTTGTTGGTGTTTTTCAATGTTGAGGTTGTTGTTGTTTTCCAATGTTGATGTTGTTGTTGAATTTGTTGGTGTTTTTCAATGTTGAGGTTGTTGTTGAATTTGTTGGTGTTTTTCAATGTTGAGGTTGTTGTTGTTTTTCAATGTTGAGGTTGTTGTTGAGTTTGTTGGTCTTTTTCAATGTTGAGGTTGTTGTTGAATTTGTTGGTGTTTTTCAATGCTGAGGTTGTTGTTGAATTTGTTGGTGTTTTTCAATGTTGAGGTTGTTGTTGTTTTTAAATGTTGGGGTTGTTGTTGAATTTGTTGGTGTTTTTCAATTTTGAGGATGTTGTTGTTTTTCAATGTTGAGGTTGTTGTTGAATTTGTTGGTGTTTTTCCATGATGAGGTTGTTGTTGTTTTTCAAAGTTGAGGTTGTTGTTGAATTTGTTGGTGTTTTTCAATGTCGGGGTTGTTGTTGAATTTGTTGGTGTTTTTCAATGTTGAATTTTTTGTTGAATTTGTTGGTGTTTTCAATGTTGAGGTTGTTGTTTTTCAATGTTGAGGTTGTTGTTGAATTTGTTGGCGTTTTTAAATGTTGAGGTTGTTGTTGAATTTGTTGGTGTTTTTCAATGTTGAGGTTGTTGTTGTTTTTCAATGTTGAGGTTGTTGTTGAATTTGTTGGTGTTTTTCAATGTTGAGTTTGTAGTTGTTTTTCAATGTTGAGGTTGTTGTTGAATTTGTTGGTGTTTTTCAATGTTGAGGTTGTTGTTGTTTTTCAATGTCGAGGTTGTTGTTGAAATTGTTGGTGCTTTTCAATGTTGAGGTTGTTGTTGAATTTGTTGGTGTTTTTCAATGTTGAGGTTGTTGTTGTTTTTCAATGTTGAGGTTGTTGTTGAATTTGTTGGTGTTTTTCAATGTTGAGGTTGTTGTTGAATTTGTTGGTGTTTTTCAATGTTGAGGTTGTTGTTGTTTTTCAATGTTGAGGTTGTTGTTGAGTTTGTTGGTCTTTTTCAATGTTGAGGTTGTTGTTGAATTTGTTGGTGTTTTTCAATGTTGAGGTTGTTGTTGAATTTGTTGGTGTTTTTCAATGTTGAGGTTGTTGTTGTTTTTAAATGTTGGGGTTGTTGTTGAATTTGTTGATGTTTTTCAATTTTGAGGATGTTGTTGTTTTTCAATGTTGAGGTTGTTGTTGAATTTGTTGGTGTTTTTCCATGATGAGGTTGTTGTTGTTTTTCAAAGTTGCGGTTGTTGTTGAATTTGTTGGTGTTTTTCAATGTCGGGGTTGTTGTTGAATTTGTTGGTGTTTTTCAATGTTGAATTTTTTGTTGAATTTGTTGGTGTTTTTCAATGTTGAGGTTGTTGTTTTTCAATGTTGAGGTTGTTGTTGAATTTGTTGGCGTTTTTAAATGTTGAGGTTGTTGTTGAATTTTTAGGTGTTTTCAATGTTGAGGTTGTTGTTGAATTTGTTGGTGTTTTTAAATGTTGAGGTTGTTGTTGAATTTGCTGGTGTTTTGCAATGTTGAGGTTGTTGTTGTTTTTCAATGTTGAGGTTGTTGTTGAATTTGTTGGTGTTTTTCAATGTTGAGGTTGTTGTTGTTTTTCAATGTTGAGGTTGTTGTTTTATTTGTTTGTGTTTTTCAATTTCGAGGCTGTTGTTGAATTTGTTGGTGTTTTTCAATGTTGAAGTTGTTGTTGAATTTGTTGGTGTTTTTCAATGTTGAGGTTGTTGTTGTTTTTCAATGTTGAGGTTGTTGTTGAATTTGTTGGTGTTTTTCAATGTTGAGGTTGTTGTTGTTTTTCAATGTTGAGGTTGTTGTTGAATTTGTTGGTGTTTTTCAATTTTGAGGTTGTTGTTGAATTTGTTGGTGTTTTTCAATGTTGAGGTTGTTGTTGTTTTTCAATGTTGAGGTTGTTGTTGAATTTGTTGGTGTTTTTCAATGTTGAGTTTGTTGTTGTTTTTCAATGTTGAGGTTGTTGTTGAGTTTGTTGGTGTTTTTCAATGTTGAGGTTGTTGTTGTTTTTCAATGTTGAGGTTGTTGTTGAATTTGTTGGTGCTTTTCAATGTTCAGGTTGTTGTTGAATTTGTTGGTGTTTTTCAATGTTGAGGTTGTTGTTGTTTTTCAATGTTGATGTTGTTGTTGAATTTGTTGGTGTTTTTCAATGTTGAGGTTGTTGTTGAATTTGTTGGTGTTTTTCAATGTTGAGGTTGTTGTTGTTTTTCAATGTTGAGGTTGTTGTTGAGTTTGTTGGTCTTTTTCAATGTTGAGGTTGTTGTTGAATTTGTTGGTGTTTTTCAATGCTGAGGTTGTTGTTGAATTTGTTGTTGTTTCTCAATGTTGAGGTTGTTGTTGAATTTGTTGGTGTTTTTCAATGTTGAGGTTGTTGTTGTTTTTCAATGTTGAGGTTGTTGTTTTATTTGTTGGTGTTTTTCAATTTCGAGGTTGTTGTTGAATTTGTTGGTGTTTTTCAATGTTGAAGTTGTTGTTGAATTTGTTGGTGTTTTTCAATGTTGAGGTTGTTGTTGTTTTTCAATGTTGAGGTTGTTGTTGAATTTGTTGGTGTTTTTCAATGTTGAGGTTGTTGTTGTTTTTCAGTGCTGAGGTTGTTGTTGAATTTGTTGGTGTTTTTCAATTTTGAGGTTGTTGTTCAATTTGTTGTTGTTTTTCAATGCTGAGGTTGTTGTTGTTTTTCAATGTTGAGGTTGTTGTTGAATTTGTTGGTGTTTTTCAATGTTGAGTTTGTTGTTGTTTTTCAATGTTGAGGTTGTTGTTGAGTTTGTTGGTGTTTTTCAATGTTGAGGTTGTTGTTGTTTTTCAATGTTGAGGTTGTTGTTGAATTTGTTGGTGCTTTTCAATGTTCAGGTTGTTGTTGAATTTGTTGGTGTTTTTCAATGTTGAGGTTGTTGTTGTTTTTCAATGTTGATGTTGTTGTTGAATTTGTTGGTGTTTTTCAATGTTGAGGTTGTTGTTGAATTTGTTGGTGTTTTTCAATGTTGAGGTTGTTGTTGTTTTTCAATGTTGAGGTTGTTGTTGAGTTTGTTGGTCTTTTTCAATGTTGAGGTTGTTGTTGAATTTGTTGGTGTTTTTCAATGCTGAGGTTGTTGTTGAATTTGTTGGTGTTTTTCAATGTTGA
Organism: Isurus oxyrinchus; assembly: GCA_026770705.1. Lineage (NCBI taxonomy): Eukaryota > Metazoa > Chordata > Chondrichthyes > Lamniformes > Lamnidae > Isurus > Isurus oxyrinchus. The sequence continues at coordinate 1,813,322 of JANJGN010000086.1, read as the reverse complement.
GGTTGTTGTTGTTTTTAAATGTTGGGGTTGTTGTTGAATTTGTTGGTGTTTTTCAATTTTGAGGATGTTGTTGTTTTTCAATGTTGAGGTTGTTGTTGAATTTGTTGGTGTTTTTCCATGATGAGGTTGTTGTTGTTTTTCAAAGTTGAGGTTGTTGTTGAATTTGTTGGTGTTTTTTCAATGTCGGGGTTGTTGTTGAATTTGTTGGTGTTTTTCAATGTTGAATTTTTTGTTGAATTTGTTGGTGTTTTCAATGTTGAGGTTGTTGTTTTTCAATGTTGAGGTTGTTGTTGAATTTGTTGGCGTTTTTAAATGTTGAGGTTGTTGTTGAATTTGTTGGTGTTTTTCAATGTTGAGGTTGTTGTTGTTTTTCAATGTTGAGGTTGTTGTTGAATTTGTTGGTGTTTTTCAATGTTGAGTTTGTAGTTGTTTTTCAATGTTGAGGTTGTTGTTGAATTTGTTGGTGTTTTTCAATGTTGAGGTTGTTGTTGTTTTTCAATGTCGAGGTTGTTGTTGAATTTGTTGGTGCTTTTCAATGTTGAGGTTGTTGTTGAATTTGTTGGTGTTTTTCAATGTTGAGGTTGTTGTTGTTTTTCAATGTTGAGGTTGTTGTTGAATTTGTTGGTGTTTTTCAATGTTGAGGTTGTTGTTGAATTGTTGGTGTTTTTCAATGTTGAGGTTGTTGTTTGTTTTTCAATGTTGAGGTTGTTGTTGAGTTTGTTGGTCTTTTTCAATGTTGAGGTTGTTGTTGAATTTGTTGGTGTTTTTTCAATGTTGAGGTTGTTGTTGAATTTGTTGGTGTTTTTCAATGTTGAGGTTGTTGTTGTTTTTAAATGTTGGGGTTGTTGTTGAATTTGTTGATGTTTTTCAATTTTGAGGATGTTGTTGTTTTTCAATGTTGAGGTTGTTGTTGAATTTGTTGGTGTTTTTTCCATGATGAGGTTGTTGTTGTTTTTCAAAGTTGCGGTTGTTGTTGAATTTGTTGGTGTTTTTCAATGTCGGGGTTGTTGTTGAATTTGTTTGTGTTTTCAATGTTGAATTTTTTGTTGAATTTGTTGGTGTTTTTCAATGTTGAGGTTGTTGTTTTTCAATGTTGAGGTTGTTGTTGAATTTGTTGGCGTTTTTAAATGTTGAGGTTGTTGTTGAATTTTTTAGGTGTTTTCAATGTTGAGGTTGTTGTTGAATTTGTTGGTGTTTTTAAATGTTGAGGTTGTTGTTGAATTTGCTGGTGTTTTGCAATGTTGAGGTTGTTGTTGTTTTTCAATGTTGAGGTTGTTGTTGAATTTGTTGTTTTTCAATGTTGAGGTTGTTGTTGTTTTTCAATGTTGAGGTTGTTGTTTTATTTGTTTGTGTTTTTCAATTTCGAGGCTGTTGTTGAATTTGTTGGTGTTTTTCAATGTTGAAGTTGTTGTTGAATTTGTTGGTGTTTTTCAATGTTGAGGTTGTTGTTGTTTTTCAATGTTGAGGTTGTTGTTGAATTTGTTGGTGTTTTTCAATGTTGAGGTTGTTGTTGTTTTTCAATGTTGAGGTTGTTGTTGAATTTGTTGGTGTTTTTCAATTTTGAGGTTGTTGTTGAATTTGTTGGTGTTTTTCAATGTTGAGGTTGTTGTTGTTTTTCAATGTTGAGGTTGTTGTTGAATTTGTTGGTGTTTTTCAATGTTGAGTTTGTTGTTGTTTTTCAATGTTGAGGTTGTTGTTGAGTTTGTTGGTGTTTTTCAATGTTGAGGTTGTTGTTGTTTTTCAATGTTGAGGTTGTTGTTGAATTTGTTGGTGCTTTTCAATGTTCAGGTTGTTGTTGAATTTGTTGGTGTTTTTCAATGTTGAGGTTGTTGTTGTTTTTCAATGTTGATGTTGTTGTTGAATTTGTTGGTGTTTTTCAATGTTGAGGTTGTTGTTGAATTTGTTGGTGTTTTTCAATGTTGAGGTTGTTGTTGTTTTTCAATGTTGAGGTTGTTGTTGAGTTTGTTGGTCTTTTTCAATGTTGAGGTTGTTGTTGAATTTGTTGGTGTTTTTCAATGCTGAGGTTGTTGTTGAATTTGTTGGTGTTTTTCAATGTTGAGGTTGTTGTTGTTTTTAAATGTTGGGGTTGTTGTTGAATTTGTTGGTGTTTTTCAATTTTGAGGATGTTGTTGTTTTTCAATGTTGAGGTTGTTGTTGAATTTGTTGGTGTTTTTCCATGATGAGGTTGTTGTTGTTTTTCAAAGTTGAGGTTGTTGTTGAATTTGTTGGTGTTTTTCAATGTCGGGGTTGTTGTTGAATTTGTTGGTGTTTTTCAATGTGAATTTTTTGTTGAATTTGTTGGTGTTCTTCAATGTTGAGGTTGTTGTTTTTCAATGTTGAGGTTGTTGTTGAATTTGTTGGTGTTTTTCAATGTTGAGGTTGTTGTTGTTTTTCAATGTTGAGGTTGTTGTTGAATTTGTTGGTGTTTTTCAATGTTGAGTTTGTTGTTGTTTTTCAATGTTGAGGTTGTTGTTGAATTTGTTGGTGTTTTTCAATGTTGAGGTTGTTTTTTTTCAATATTGAGGTTGTTGTTGAATTTGATGGTGTTTTTCAATGTTGAGGTTGTTGTTGTTTTTCAATGTTGAGGTTGTTGTTGAATTTGTTGGTGTTTTTCAATGTTGAGGTTGTTGTTGACTTTGTTGGTGTTTTTCAATGTTGAGGTTGTTGTTGTTTTTCAATGTTGAGGTTGTTGAATTTGTTGGTGTTTTTCAATGTTGAGGTTGTTGTTGAATTTGTTGGTGTTTTTCAATGTTGAGGTTGTTGTTGAATTTGTTGGTGTTTTTCAATGTTGAGGTTGCTGTTGTTTTTAAATGTTGGAGTTGTTGTTGAATTTGTTGGTGTTTTTCAATTATGAGGATGTTGTTGTTTTTCAATGTTGAGGTTGTTGTTGACTTTGTTGGTGTTTTTCAATGTTGAATTTTTTGTTGAATTTGTTGGTGTTTTTCAATGTTGAGGTTGTTGTTTTTCAATGTTGAGGTTGTTGTTGAATTTGTTGGCGTTTTTAAATGTTGAGGTTGTTGTTGAATTTGTTGGTGTTTTCAATGTTGAGGTTGTTGTTGAATTTTTTGGTGTTTTTAAATGTTGAGCTTGTTGTTGAATTTGCTGGTGTTTTGCAATGTTGAGGTTGTTGTTGTTTTTCAATGTTGAGGTTGTTGTTGAATTTGTTGGTGTTTTTCAATGTTGAGGTTGTTGTTGTTTTTCAAGGTTGAGGTTGTTGTTTTATTTGTTGGTGTTTTTCAATTTCGAGGTTGTTGTTGAATTTGTTGGTGTTTTTCAATGTTGAGGTTGTTGTTGTTTTTCAATGTTGAGGTTGTTGTTGAGTTTGTTGGTGTTTTTCAATGTTTAGGTTGTTGTTGTTTTTCAATGTTGAGGTTGTTGTTGAATTTGTTGGTGTTTTTAAATGTTGAGGTTGTTGTTGAATTTGTTGGTGTTTTTCAATGTTGAGGTTGTTGTTGTTTTTCAATGTTGAGGTTGTTGTTGAATTTGTTGGTGTTTTTCAATGTTGAGTTTGTTGTTGTTTTTCAATGTTGAGGTTGTTGTTGAATTTGTTGGTGTTTTTCAATGTTGAGGTTGTTGTTGTTTTTCAATGTCGAGGTTGTTGTTGAATTTGTTGGTGCTTTTCAATGTTGAGGTTGTTGTTGAATTTGTTGGTGTTTTTCAATGTTGAGGTTGTTGTTGTTTTTCAATGTTGAGGTTGTTGTTGAATTTGTTGGTGTTTTTCAATGTTGAGGTTGTTGTTGAATTTGTTGGTGTTTTTCAATGTTGAGGTTGTTGTTGTTTTTCAATGTTGAGGTTGTTGTTGAGTTTGTTGGTCTTTTTCAATGTTGAGGTTGTTGTTGAATTTGTTGGTGTTTTTCAATGTTGAGGTTGTTGTTGAATTTGTTGGTGTTTTTCAATGTTGAGGTTGTTGTTGTTTTTAAATGTTGGGGTTGTTGTTGAATTTGTTGGTGTTTTTCAATTTTGAGGATGTTGTTGTTTTTCAATGTTGAGGTTGCTGTTGAATTTGTTGGTGTTTTTCCATGATGAGGTTGTTGTTGTTTTTCAAAGTTGCGGTTGTTGTTGAATTTGTTGGTGTTTTTCAATGTCGGGGTTGTTGTTGAATTTGTTGGTGTTTTTCAATGTTGAATTTTTTGTTGAATTTGTTGGTGTTTTTCAATGTTGAGGTTGTTGTTTTTCAATGTTGAGGTTGTTGTTGAATTTGTTGGCGTTTTTAAATGTTGAGGTTGTTGTTGAATTTGTTGGTGTTTTCAATGTTGAGGTTGTTGTTGAATTTGTTGGTGTTTTTAAATGTTGAGGTTGTTGTTGAATTTGCTGGTGTTTTGCAATGTTGAGGTTGTTGTTGTTTTTCAATGTTGAGGTTGTTGTTGAATTTGTTGGTGTTTTTCAATGTTGAGGTTGTTGTTGTTTTTCAATGTTTGAGGTTGTTGTTTTATTTGTTGGTGTTTTTCAATTTCGAGGTTGTTGTTGAATTTGTTGGTGTTTTTCAATGTTGAAGTTGTTGTTGAATTTGTTGGTGTTTTTCAAAGTTGAGGTTGTTGTTGTTTTTCAATGTTGAGGTTGTTGTTGAATTTGTTGGTGTTTTTCAATGTTGAGGTTGTTGTTGTTTTTCAATGTTGAGGTTGTAGTTGAATTTGTTGGTGCTTTTCAATTTTGAGGTTGTTGTTGAATTTGTTGGTGTTTTTCAATGTTGAGGTTGTTGTTGTTTTTCAATGTTGAGGTTGTTGTTGAATTTGTTGGTGTTTTTCAATGTTGAGGTTGTTGTTGTTTTTCAATGTTGAGGTTGTTGTTGAATTTGTTGGTGTTTTTCAATGTTGAGGTTGTTGTTGAATTTGTTGGTGTTTTTCAATGTTGAGGTTGTTGTTGTTTTTCAATGTTGAGGTTGTTGTTGAGTTTGTTGGTCTTTTCAATGTTGAGGTTGTTGTTGAATTTGTTGGTGTTTTTCAATGCAGAGGTTGTTGTTGAATTTGTTGGTGTTTTTCAATGTTGAGGTTGTTGTTGTTTTTAAATGTTGGGGTTGTTGTTGAATTTGTTGGTGTTTTTCAATTTTGAGGATGTTGTTGTTTTTCAATGTTGAGGTTGTTGTTGAATTTGTTGGTGTTTATCCATGATGAGGTTGTTGTTGTTTTTCAAAGTTGAGGTTGTTGTTGAATTTGTTGGTGTTTTTCAATGTCGGGGTTGTTGTTGAATTTGTTGGTGTTTTTCACTGTTGAATTTTTTGTTGAATTTGTTGGTGTTTTTCAATGTTGAGGTTGTTGTTTTTCAATGTTGAGGTTGTTGTTGAATTTGTTGGCGTTTTTAAATGTTGAGGTTGTTGTTGAATTTGTTGGTGTTTTTCAATGTTGAGTTTGTTGTTGAATTTTTTGGTGTTTTTAAATGTTGAGGTTGTTGTTGAATTTGCTGGTGTTTTGCAATGTTGAGGTTGTTGTTGTTTTTCAATGTTGAGGTTGTTGTTGAATTTGTTGGTGTTTTTCAATGTTGAGGTTGTTGTTGTTTTTCAATGTTGAGGTTGTTGTTGAATTTGTTGGTGTTTTTCAATGTTGAGGTTGTTGTTGTTTTTCAATGTTGAGGTTGTTGTTTTATTGTTGGTGTTTTTCAATTTCGAGGTTGTTGTTGAATTTGTTGGTGTTTTTCAATGTTGAAGTTGTTGTTGAATTTGTTGGTGTTTTTCAATGTTGAGGTTGTTGTTGTTTTTCAATGTTGAGGTTGTTGTTGAATTTGTTGGTGTTTTTCAATGTTGAGGTTGTTGTTGTTTTTCAATGTTGAGGTTGTTGTTGAGTTTGTTGGTCTTTTTCAATGTTGAGGTTGTTGTTGAATTTGTTGGTGTTTTTCAATGTTGAGGTTGTTGTTGAATTTGTTGGTGTTTTTCAATGTTGAGGTTGTTGTTGTTTTTAAATGTTGGGGTTGTTGTTGAATTTGTTGATGTTTTTCAATTTTGAGGATGTTGTTGTTTTTTCAATGTTGAGGTTGTTGTTGAATTTGTTGGTGTTTTTCCATGATGAGGTTGTTGTTGTTTTTCAAAGTTGCGGTTGTTGTTGAATTTGTTGGTGTTTTTCAATGTCGGGGTTGTTGTTGAATTTGTTGGTGTTTTTCAATGTTGAATTTTTTGTTGAATTTGTTGGTGTTTTTCAATGTTGAGGTTGTTGTTTTTCAATGTTGAGGTTGTTGTTGAATTTGTTGGCGTTTTTAAATGTTGAGGTTGTTGTTGAATTTTTAGGTGTTTTCAATGTTGAGGTTGTTGTTGAATTTGTTGGTGTTTTTAAATGTTGAGGTTGTTGTTGAATTTGCTGGTGTTTTGCAATGTTGAGGTTGTTGTTGTTTTTCAATGTTGAGGTTGTTGTTGAATTTGTTGGTGTTTTTCAATGTTGAGGTTGTTGTTGTTTTTCAATGTTGAGGTTGTTGTTTTATTTGTTTGTGTTTTTCAATTTCGAGGCTGTTGTTGAATTTGTTGGTGTTTTTCAATGTTGAAGTTGTTGTTGAATTTGTTGGTGTTTTTCAATGTTGAGGTTGTTGTTGTTTTTCAATGTTGAGGTTGTTGTTGAATTTGTTGGTGTTTTTCAATGTTGAGGTTGTTGTTGTTTTTCAATGTTGAGGTTGTTGTTGAATTTGTTGGTGTTTTTCAATTTTGAGGTTGTTGTTGAATTTGTTGGTGTTTTTCAATGTTGAGGTTGTTGTTGTTTTTCAATGTTGAGGTTGTTGTTGAATTTGTTGGTGTTTTTCAATGTTGAGTTTGTTGTTGTTTTTCAATGTTGAGGTTGTTGTTGAGTTTGTTGGTGTTTTTCAATGTTGAGGTTGTTGTTGTTTTTCAATGTTGAGGTTGTTGTTGAATTTGTTGGTGCTTTTCAATGTTCAGGTTGTTGTTGAATTTGTTGGTGTTTTTCAATGTTGAGGTTGTTGTTGTTTTTCAATGTTGATGTTGTTGTTGAATTTGTTGGTGTTTTTCAATGTTGAGGTTGTTGTTGAATTTGTTGGTGTTTTTCAATGTTGAGGTTGTTGTTGTTTTTCAATGTTGAGGTTGTTGTTGAGTTTGTTGGTCTTTTTCAATGTTGAGGTTGTTGTTGAATTTGTTGGTGTTTTTCAATGCTGAGGTTGTTGTTGAATTTGTTGTTGTTTCTCAATGTTGAGGTTGTTGTTGAATTTGTTGGTGTTTTTCAATGTTGAGGTTGTTGTTGTTTTTCAATGTTGAGGTTGTTGTTTTATTTGTTGGTGTTTTTCAATTTCGAGGTTGTTGTTGAATTTGTTGGTGTTTTTCAATGTTGAAGTTGTTGTTGAATTTGTTGGTGTTTTTCAATGTTGAGGTTGTTGTTGTTTTTCAATGTTGAGGTTGTTGTTGAATTTGTTGGTGTTTTTCAATGTTGAGGTTGTTGTTGTTTTTCAGTGCTGAGGTTGTTGTTGAATTTGTTGGTGTTTTTCAATTTTGAGGTTGTTGTTCAATTTGTTGTTGTTTTTCAATGCTGAGGTTGTTGTTGTTTTTCAATGTTGAGGTTGTTGTTGAATTTGTTGGTGTTTTTCAATGTTGAGTTTGTTGTTGTTTTTCAATGTTGAGGTTGTTGTTGAGTTTGTTGGTGTTTTTCAATGTTGAGGTTGTTGTTGTTTTTCAATGTTGAGGTTGTTGTTGAATTTGTTGGTGCTTTTCAATGTTCAGGTTGTTGTTGAATTTGTTGGTGTTTTTCAATGTTGAGGTTGTTGTTGTTTTTCAATGTTGATGTTGTTGTTGAATTTGTTGGTGTTTTTCAATGTTGAGGTTGTTGTTGAATTTGTTGGTGTTTTTCAATGTTGAGGTTGTTGTTGTTTTTCAATGTTGAGGTTGTTGTTGAGTTTGTTGGTCTTTTTCAATGTTGAGGTTGTTGTTGAATTTGTTGGTGTTTTTCAATGCTGAGGTTGTTGTTGAATTTGCTGGTGTTTTTCAATGTTGAGGTTGTTGTTGTTTTTAAATGTTGGGGTTGTTGTTGAATTTGTTGGTGTTTTTCAATTTTGAGGATGTTGTTGTTTTTCAATGTTGAGGTTGTTGTTGAATTTGTTGGTGTTTTTCCATGATGAGGTTGTTGTTGTTTTTCAAAGTTGAGGTTGTTGTTGAATTTGTTGGTGTTTTTCAATGTCGGGGTTGTTGTTGAATTTGTTGGTGTTTTTCAATGTTGAATTTTTTGTTGAATTTGTTGGTGTTTTCAATGTTGAGGTTGTTGTTTTTCAATGTTGAGGTTGTTGTTGAATTTGTTGGCGTTTTTAAATGTTGAGGTTGTTGTTGAATTTGTTGGTGTTTTTCAATGTTGAGGTTGTTGTTGTTTTTCAATGTTGAGGTTGTTGTTGAATTTGTTGGTGTTTTTCAATGTTGAGTTTGTAGTTGTTTTTCAATGTTGAGGTTGTTGTTGAATTTGTTGGTGTTTTTCAATGTTGAGGTTGTTGTTGTTTTTCAATGTCGAGGTTGTTGTTGAATTTGTTGGTGCTTTTCAATGTTGAGGTTGTTGTTGAATTTGTTGGTGTTTTTCAATGTTGAGGTTGTTGTTGTTTTTCAATGTTGAGGTTGTTGTTGAATTTGTTGGTGTTTTTCAATGTTGAGGTTGTTGTTGAATTTGTTGGTGTTTTTCAATGTTGAGGTTGTTGTTGTTTTTCAATGTTGAGGTTGTTGTTGAGTTTGTTGGTCTTTTTCAATGTTGAGGTTGTTGTTGAATTTGTTGGTGTTTTTCAATGTTGAGGTTGTTGTTGAATTTGTTGGTGTTTTTCAATGTTGAGGTTGTTGTTGTTTTTAAATGTTGGGGTTGTTGTTGAATTTGTTGATGTTTTTCAATTTTGAGGATGTTGTTGTTTTTCAATGTTGAGGTTGTTGTTGAATTTGTTGGTGTTTTTCCATGATGAGGTTGTTGTTGTTTTTCAAAGTTGCGGTTGTTGTTGAATTTGTTGGTGTTTTTCAATGTCGGGGTTGTTGTTGAATTTGTTGGTGTTTTTCAATGTTGAATTTTTTGTTGAATTTGTTGGTGTTTTTCAATGTTGAGGTTGTTGTTTTTCAATGTTGAGGTTGTTGTTGAATTTGTTGGCGTTTTTAAATGTTGAGGTTGTTGTTGAATTTTTAGGTGTTTTCAATGTTGAGGTTGTTGTTGAATTTGTTGGTGTTTTTAAATGTTGAGGTTGTTGTTGAATTTGCTGGTGTTTTGCAATGTTGAGGTTGTTGTTGTTTTTCAATGTTGAGGTTGTTGTTGAATTTGTTGGTGTTTTTCAATGTTGAGGTTGTTGTTGTTTTTCAATGTTGAGGTTGTTGTTTTATTTGTTTGTGTTTTTCAATTTCGAGGCTGTTGTTGAATTTGTTGGTGTTTTTCAATGTTGAAGTTGTTGTTGAATTTGTTGGTGTTTTTCAATGTTGAGGTTGTTGTTGTTTTTCAATGTTGAGGTTGTTGTTGAATTTGTTGGTGTTTTTCAATGTTGAGGTTGTTGTTGTTTTTCAATGTTGAGGTTGTTGTTTAATTTTATTGGTGTTTTTCAATTTTGAGGTTGTTGTTGAATTTGTTGGTGTTTTTCAATGTTGAGGTTGTTGTTGTTTTTCAATGTTGAGGTTGTTGTTGAATTTGTTGGTGTTTTTCAATGTTGAGTTTGTTGTTGTTTTTCAATGTTGAGGTTGTTGTTGAGTTTGTTGGTGTTTTTCAATGTTGAGGTTGTTGTTGTTTTTCAATGTTGAGGTTGTTGTTGAATTTGTTGGTGCTTTTCAATGTTCAGGTTGTTGTTGAATTTGTTGGTGTTTTTCAATGTTGAGGTTGTTGTTGTTTTTCAATGTTGATGTTGTTGTTGAATTTGTTGGTGTTTTTCAATGTTGAGGTTGTTGTTGAATTTGTTGGTGTTTTTCAATGTTGAGGTTGTTGTTGTTTTTCAATGTTGAGGTTGTTGTTGAGTTTGTTGGTCTTTTTCAATGTTGAGGTTGTTGTTGAATTTGTTGGTGTTTTTCAATGCTGAGGTTGTTGTTGAATTTGTTGGTGTTTTTCAATGTTGAGGTTGTTGTTGTTTTTAAATGTTGGGGTTGTTGTTGAATTTGTTGGTGTTTTTCAATTTTGAGGATGTTGTTGTTTTTCAATGTTGAGGTTGTTGTTGAATTTGTTGGTGTTTTTCCATGATGAGGTTGTTGTTGTTTTTCAAAGTTGAGGTTGTTGTTGAATTTGTTGGTGTTTTTCAATGTCGGGGTTGTTGTTGAATTTGTTGGTGTTTTTCAATGTTGAATTTTTTGTTGAATTTGTTGGTGTTTTTCAATGTTGAGGTTGTTGTTTTTCAATGTTGAGGTTGTTGTTGAATTTGTTGGTGTTTTTCAATGTTGAGGTTGTTGTTGTTTTTCAATGTTGAGGTTGTTGTTGAATTTGTTGGTGTTTTTCAATGTTGAGTTTGTTGTTGTTTTTCAATGTTGAGGTTGTTGTTGAATTTGTTGGTGTTTTTCAATGTTGAGGTTGTTTTTTTCAATATTGAGGTTGTTGTTGAATTTGATGGTGTTTTTCAATGTTGAGGTTGTTGTTGTTTTTCAATGTTGAGGTTGTTGTTGAATTTGTTGGTGTTTTTCAATGTTGAGGTTGTTGTTGACTTTGTTGGTGTTTTTCAATGTTGAGGTTGTTGTTGTTTTTCAATGTTGAGGTTGTTGAATTTGTTGGTGTTTTTCAATGTTGAGGTTGTTGTTGAATTTGTTGGTGTTTTTCAATGTTGAGGTTGTTGTTGAATTTGTTGGTGTTTTTCAATGTTGAGGTTGCTGTTGTTTTTAAATGTTGGAGTTGTTGTTGAATTTGTTGGTGTTTTTCAATTATGAGGATGTTGTTGTTTTTCAATGTTGAGGTTGTTGTTGACTTTGTTGGTGTTTTTCAATGTTGAATTTTTTGTTGAATTTGTTGGTGTTTTTCAATGTTGAGGTTGTTGTTTTTCAATGTTGAGGTTGTTGTTGAATTTGTTGGCGTTTTTAAATGTTGAGGTTGTTGTTGAATTTGTTGGTGTTTTCAATGTTGAGGTTGTTGTTGAATTTTTTGGTGTTTTTAAATGTTGAGCTTGTTGTTGAATTTGCTGGTGTTTTGCAATGTTGAGGTTGTTGTTGTTTTTCAATGTTGAGGTTGTTGTTGAATTTGTTGGTGTTTTTCAATGTTGAGGTTGTTGTTGTTTTTCAAGGTTGAGGTTGTTGTTTTATTTGTTGGTGTTTTTCAATTTCGAGGTTGTTGTTGAATTTGTTGGTGTTTTTCAATGTTGAGGTTGTTGTTGTTTTTCAATGTTGAGGTTGTTGTTGAGTTTGTTGGTGTTTTTCAATGTTTAGGTTGTTGTTGTTTTTCAATGTTGAGGTTGTTGTTGAATTTGTTGGTGTTTTTAAATGTTGAGGTTGTTGTTGAATTTGTTGGTGTTTTTCAATGTTGAGGTTGTTGTTGTTTTTCAATGTTGAGGTTGTTGTTGAATTTGTTGGTGTTTTTCAATGTTGAGTTTGTTGTTGTTTTTCAATGTTGAGGTTGTTGTTGAATTTGTTGGTGTTTTTCAATGTTGAGGTTGTTGTTGTTTTTCAATGTCGAGGTTGTTGTTGAATTTGTTGGTGCTTTTCAATGTTGAGGTTGTTGTTGAATTTGTTGGTGTTTTTCAATGTTGAGGTTGTTGTTGTTTTTCAATGTTGAGGTTGTTGTTGAATTTGTTGGTGTTTTTCAATGTTGAGGTTGTTGTTGAATTTGTTGGTGTTTTTCAATGTTGAGGTTGTTGTTGTTTTTCAATGTTGAGGTTGTTGTTGAGTTTGTTGGTCTTTTTCAATGTTGAGGTTGTTGTTGAATTTGTTGGTGTTTTTCAATGTTGAGGTTGTTGTTGAATTTGTTGGTGTTTTTCAATGTTGAGGTTGTTGTTGTTTTTAAATGTTGGGGTTGTTGTTGAATTTGTTGGTGTTTTTCAATTTTGAGGATGTTGTTGTTTTTCAATGTTGAGGTTGCTGTTGAATTTGTTGGTGTTTTTCCATGATGAGGTTGTTGTTGTTTTTCAAAGTTGCGGTTGCTGTTGAATTTGTTGGTGTTTTTCAATGTCGGGGTTGTTGTTGAATTTGTTGGTGTTTTTCAATGTTGAATTTTTTGTTGAATTTGTTGGTGTTTTTCAATGTTGAGGTTGTTGTTTTTCAATGTTGAGGTTGTTGTTGAATTTGTTGGCGTTTTTAAATGTTGAGGTTGTTGTTGAATTTGTTGGTGTTTTCAATGTTGAGGTTGTTGTTGAATTTGTTGGTGTTTTTAAATGTTGAGGTTGTTGTTGAATTTGCTGGTGTTTTGCAATGTTGAGGTTGTTGTTGTTTTTCAATGTTGAGGTTGTTGTTGAATTTGTTGGTGTTTTTCAATGTTGAGGTTGTTGTTGTTTTTCAATGTTGAGGTTGTTGTTTTATTTGTTGGTGTTTTTCAATTTCGAGGTTGTTGTTGAATTTGTTGGTGTTTTTCAATGTTGAAGTTGTTGTTGAATTTGTTGGTGTTTTTCAAAGTTGAGGTTGTTGTTGTTTTTCAATGTTGAGGTTGTTGTTGAATTTGTTGGTGTTTTTCAATGTTGAGGTTGTTGTTGTTTTTCAATGTTGAGGTTGTAGTTGAATTTGTTGGTGCTTTTCAATTTTGAGGTTGTTGTTGAATTTGTTGGTGTTTTTCAATGTTGAGGTTGTTGTTGTTTTTCAATGTTGAGGTTGTTGTTGAATTTGTTGGTGTTTTTCAATGTTGAGGTTGTTGTTGTTTTTCAATGTTGAGGTTGTTGTTGAATTTGTTGGTGTTTTTCAATGTTGAGGTTGTTGTTGAATTTGTTGGTGTTTTTCAATGTTGAGGTTGTTGTTGTTTTTCAATGTTGAGGTTGTTGTTGAGTTTGTTGGTCTTTTTCAATGTTGAGGTTGTTGTTGAATTTGTTGGTGTTTTTCAATGCAGAGGTTGTTGTTGAATTTGTTGGTGTTTTTCAATGTTGAGGTTGTTGTTGTTTTTAAATGTTGGGGTTGTTGTTGAATTTGTTGGTGTTTTTCAATTTTGAGGATGTTGTTGTTTTTCAATGTTCAGGTTGTTGTTGAATTTGTTGGTGTTTATCCATGATGAGGTTGTTGTTGTTTTTCAAAGTTGAGGTTGTTGTTGAATTTGTTGGTGTTTTTCAATGTCGGGGTTGTTGTTGAATTTGTTGGTGTTTTTCACTGTTGAATTTTTTGTTGAATTTGTTGGTGTTTTTCAATGTTGAGGTTGTTGTTTTTCAATGTTGAGGTTGTTGTTGAATTTGTTGGCGTTTTTAAATGTTGAGGTTGTTGTTGAATTTGTTGGTGTTTTCAATGTTGAGTTTGTTGTTGAATTTTTTGGTGTTTTTAAATGTTGAGGTTGTTGTTGAATTTGCTGGTGTTTTGC